>JARHVA010000165.1:6645000-7174809 GCA_037957365.1 Torreya grandis | reverse complement strand
CTATAATGGTATAAAATACCTCCATCTATTTAAATATTTATTTTCTTCACTTGCACTCACACATTCTCTAACTAATCAATTAGGCCTATTAAGACTTATTCTTATACAATCCTCTAGCTCACACACTTATTGGTTAGACATACATACTTAAACACTTGTATTAACATTAAAATAGGTATTATAACACATTTCATACATTAATAAATCATTATAATAACTCATCCTCAACTTAGAATACCAAAACATCTTTTAGGCCTTAAGGAGACCTAATTCAATTAGGCCGTCATTAGTACACATTACCCTTTGATCTCCTTGGAACACTTTCAAAATATAAAAATAGTTCATATACCACTAAAATATACCCCCACTACTATCATCTTAGGCCCATGACACTTTTTATCTCAAATCACCAGTTAAAGCACACCATTAGTATTGTTTACATTGGGCCTTCACACATACAAAAAGATTTGTCTTGAACAACTGAAGATGATGCATTATTTAGACACACAACCATGAAAATAAATCACATACACAAAAAATCAAATACATAAAAAACATCACCAAGTGAACTATACTTCATCACAATGGGAAAAAAGACTCAAAAACACTCATGCAACTTACTCACTTAGAACTGCCAACTAGCCTAAAAAACCAATCATGGTGATTCTAAAATACAACACCTATATGACCACTTTAAAATAATTATAATTCATTAACATAATACTCTAACATATTTATACTATATTAAAATATAAACACCATGTTTTCTAGTGTCAACTATTGGTCTTACAAACCAATTTGTTGACTATACTACACATAGTCCTCAATAAGTCAAACAAGCCATTTTGGCTTCATCATTTTCACCACTATACTTGACTTCCAAGATTAATACCAAGAATTAATAATACATACCAGTCCTAACCAACATATCCATGCACTTGGTTTCTTCACTCTACCATGATAACACATTCTTATTCATTTTCTCATTACTGCATGTGTTTCTCACTGTTTGCACTATTTGGCCTATTTGTGTCTCGCTCACTTGAATGACTAGTTTAGAATAATTTAGAGATATAACCTATCCAAAAAAATTCATGGACATGATACATGAGTCTCTATTTTATTCCTCCATATATTTTAATACTATGACTTGGTTAACTTTGTTTGCTACAATAAATATTTGAGAAATTAGCACTTTTTTGTAGGTTCTACTCATTCACCTGACAACTCAATCACACCTGGAGGTGCTTGGAAAATTTAAATATAATCTCCAATATCTTATTTGATCATACCAATTCAATATCAGTAATTTTGATCAACATCTTCAACATCAGGCCCTTATTAGGGTTCTAAGAGGGTTTAAACATAATTCCATTATTAACCATTATTCATAAAGCATAGCCCTTGAGTCCAAAAACAAATTCATACAATTTTTAGATAGGAACTTTACTCATCTATCATAAATATCATAGGTTCCAATGAAAATTTTTGATGAGCTAATGATCATAATAAAATCCTTTTCGGTTTGAAAACCCTTCATTCTGAGCATTGAGAGACCTCAAAACCACTTTTCATGCCTTGTCCTTAAAACTATGACATCAAACTAGATGAACAAACTTTAAATAATGTAACTCACCTTTGAAAATGATTACATGAGCTCAAACACCTTGAAATCTGATCATGACCCCTCATTAGGCCACACTCTCTCTTTTTTCTCTCTTAGACCTTGACTTGCAAACCATATTAAGCCTTTAAACCAACCTTCATGCCTCTTTCCATGTGATCTCCACCTCACTCACATACTCAAGCAACCTATTTCATGCTTAAACATTTCCATACATCCTTCATATGCCTTGAAAATAGATCATGATACCTCATTTAGCCAATAAGGGTCTAAAAGTGGTCTAGTTACAGACTTGATCTATGGGTCCTACCCCTGTAGGCTCAACCTAAAAATCTCATGAATGTTAAAATTCCTCACATGCATTCTCAAATAACCTCATACAAACACTCATGCCTGTGTGCACTTATCTCACTAAGCCACCATGCTCATATTGTCTTATAAGGTCTCTTCATGCCATGACTAGGCTTAGGCTACTTAAGTACTTGACCTCAAAGACCTTCTATCTATGCATTTGTAAATAATGGAAACAAGACAACAACATTATCAACCACTACAATATTCCCTTTCACACTAAATAACTTCAATGTTGATAAGCTTGTCATAACGCACACTACCAATTAGTCTTGCTTACACCAACACTCTTTACAAACTTACTTGTCATCATATGTTCACAAGAACCTTCAATGACAACACTAATAAATTCAAATTGACCTAAACCTTAACATCAATAAACAAAAAAGACATTGGTTTCCTTCAAATTCTCTCTTTCCTTCAACTTTTCTCTTACCTTCAAATTCTCTCTTGACCTCATGCAGACCTAGAGCCTCATAACCATGCTTTAATGCTTTACCATCATACCTTTTTATGATAATTAGGACTCATAAGATGAAAAAATAACCTCAATGACATCAATGAGAATCTAAATTACAATTAATTATAACTTAAAAACTCACCTTGTCACATACCTCAATGATCACTCATCATGCACCTTCACAAGATGCACCCTTTTGACATCAATGACAATAACATGCCAATAAACTCCTCCTTTATCATTGATAGAAAAACATTATTCAATATGATCACTCTCATCTCCCCCAATCTGGTCAATCTCCCTTCTTAAACTCTCTCCCCCTTTAACATTAATGACAAAGGGTCATACATACTATAGCTTCTAGAACCACTCATTCTCCCTCTTTGGCAACTATTTTCAAAGACTGTAAATGAACTCAAAGCTACTAAAATCCCCCTTAGATAGAGAATCCACCATGCTTATGTTAACTGAAGAGAGTCTCCATGAATCCTAATGGAGTCACCCCTTTTATAAGACACTAAAACAACATAAACTTAGAAAATTCCCAAATCTCCATGCTCTCACAAGACTAAATATATTTCAGGATCCTTTTAGGCTTGATTAGCACCTTGGGCTTGACCACTTCATCAAATATTTAATCAATAATATAATATAATAGTAGGCATTCCTAACTTTATTTCACATATGAATTATGATCTATCATAGCAACCAGTCCACTTGGGATTGTAAATTGATCATGACTCACCTTTACTATCTTTGGTTTCCACACATTCAATTTCTTTCTCTATTGCACTCTAAGGGATTCAAACCTCTTCTTTTGACTTGATGGCCTTTTAACTATATTAGGATAAAATCTTAAAATGTGTCCCACATTATGATAACTCTCATAAACAACCTCATTCATACCTCTTGATTGATGATTCCTTTCATATTTCCATGTGTATTCATTTCTAGAGTGTCTTCTACACTTTCTTGCTCTATCACCAAATTGATTGCATGTAAAACAGTAACCATTGAATGAATTATCATACCTCATATAATTAGGCTATATGATTGGTCTTTTCATGTTGACATTTCTATCTTCATTATCTTTTTCCTTGACTTGAGCTAATTGAGCTACCTCCTTTATCCTTCTTTGAAACCAAGACATATATTATCACTTATAGACTTCTGACTACTCAAGATATTATTTATAGCATCAGTACTCTTTTCAAACTTCATAAAGGTCTTTAAATTATTAAATTCTTGATTCAATTCAATTTTTAAGGATTCCATTTCTTGGTACATTCTTCTTCTTTATCTTTTCAGCTAATAGTGACTATTTCCATCTGTGCTTCAATCTACTTGATGATCTCATCATATTCCTTGGATGTGTTACTTAGTCTCTTCTCAAACAAACCAATCTAATCTTCATAGTCCTTAAATAATGACTTAAATTTATGATTCTTCCTTATTTGGAACTTCGACTCCTCTAAAGAACTCACCAATTCTACCTCAAAGTTCACTTCAGCCTCTTCTTCATATGTTTCTTTATCATCCATAAGGCCTTTTCCTTTTGATCAACCCTCATTGTCTATTTTTATAGTCATGAATAAGGTTTAATTTTTATCATGTTCATGTTCATTAATATCATCATCACTATCATATGTACCTGTGTCATTTACATCAAATGAGCTATTATCTTCTTTGGTATAAAAACTTCTCTTGTTCTTGAATGAACATTTCCTACCTTCATACTTCCTAAAATCTTTCTAGCTCTTGTCAAGTTTATATACCTTCTTATATTTTGACTTCTTTTCAGATTTGAATGATACTTCTTTCTTTAGATGTCTTCTTTTATTTATTCTCATATTATAGGTAATCAATATTCCATGAATCCCATACATCTCCAACTTGTCCAAATCTTACATCTTTTCTACTACAGATAGCTTAGAATCAAACTTAGGAGTTAGTGATCTCAATACCTTTTGAACAACTTTAGACTCTTTTACTTCTTCTCCTAATCCTCTAATTATATTGACCACTTCATCAACCCTCAATAGGTAAGATGCAATGGTTTCATCTTCATTAATATTAAGGGTTTGCAACTTGGCCATCTTCACCTTGGTGTCTCCTTAATAGATAGTCTTCAATTTGTCCCATATCTCTTTGGCTGACACATAATGCATCACCTTCACAAACTCTACCTCTAATAGGCCACATATAATGGCATTCATTTCCTTGTAATTTCTCTCCCTTTCCTTCTTGCATACTGCATTAGTTGGTGGTGTAGGAGGTGGAATGTATCCATCCAAAACTGACTACATATGTCATGGCCCATTTACATTATATATGTCCTCATTATTATTCTCTAAGAATAATAATTAATCCCATTGAAAAAATGGATCCTTAATGGTAGATAAACCTCCTTAAACTTGACTACAAGTCATCCTTGCTTCTAAGATCTCCTTTAGGCTGTTAGGCCTGCTTCAAAGGACCAGGCTCTAATACCAAATGTTGTAAGCATAATCACTAAGAGGGGGGCTGAATTAGTGTCTTCAAAACATTAATTCAATTCCACTTAATCATACATGAGCCATTCATACATATATGGACATATAGTCATACAAGATTATGAAACACATTACATATATTCTAAACCCTTAAGGGGAAGAAAACACATTACCTATGAATTTGTCAACAATGGCAACAAGACAACAACATTCACAACCACTCCAATATTCTCTTTCACACTGAGTACCTTCAATTCTCATAAGCTTATCACAACACACACTACCAACTGGTCTTGTTTAACCAACACTCTTTACAAACCTACTTGTCATCATACCTTCACAAGAACCTTTAATGAAAACACTAACAACTTCAAGCTAACCTGAACCTTGACATCAATCAACAAAAAAGACATTAGTTTCCTTCAAATTCTCTCTTGCCTTCAAATTCTCTCTTGACCTCATGTAGACCTAGAGCCTCATAACCATGCTTCAATACTTATCCATCATACCTCTTTGTGACAATTAGGACTCACAAGATGCAACCACAACCTCAATGACATCAATGACAATCTTAGTGACATCAATGATAACTAAAATACTTACCTTATCACATACCTCAATGATCATTCATCATGAACATTCACAAGATCAACTCTTTTGACTTCAATGACAACAACATGCCAACAATTAAAGTTATGTAATTGTAGGCGCTTGATTACCATGAACATATTTGAGACATTTATGCACTATATAAGGTATTTCTCTAACATTTTGTATACAAGGGAATTTTAATAGCATATAAAATACATCTATCTTTCGTAAAATGAAGAATGGATTAGGAACTATGAGAGGTCCCATTTGTAAAGGTATCACTATATGCCCAAGAGTATCTTTTGTATGACCATCAAATGCTTTAACAACTCTAGAAGTATCTTGTAAACCTTAATCTATATAGCCAAGAGAGTATATTATTGTTATGGTGCATGAATTGGTTTATCCATTGTACATCATAACATTATCTATGTATTTATTTTCAATATATGTTCTAATAAATATTGCATGTATATTTGAATCATCATAAATAACTTCACTATCAACAAATGTGATCATAAGATGTGATGCATGTTTTCTTATAATTGTACCAATGATGATTTAAAGTGGATGCCCATATGCATAAGGATGAGGATAAACATTATATGCATGATGTACTTCAAAATTATCCTTGTATTTGTTGCTTCATGACTTAAAAAAGGATAGTTATAAATTTTGAGCTTTGAATTATCATTTGTGTGTGACTTAGCCTCTTAATAGGTATGCCAATATTAATAATATTCTCATTAGTGATATTTTTAATCTTGTGTTTGATCTTGAACTATATATTTGTGGAATTCCCAACACATTTATGATAGTCAAAATATGTATTACCACCATCTTGTTCAATTGTGGTCTACACATGTCTACTTCCATTGGTGGAGGAAGAGTGATGAGATTACATTCAAGTATCTTTTTAAATAATACATGAGGAGGTGATGGTAACCTTGAAACTTGCCTCCGTAGTGAACCTTTTAATTGAGTCTTTTATGTTGGTTGTGAGCTAGCATTAACTATAATCTTAGCTTCATTTTTAATTTATTTAGATTTACTCTTATAATTTGCATTTATTTGAAACTTTACATTTGAATTAGAAGGATACTTTGAATTATACTTGATATTTTTCAAGTATAGTATAATTCATCAAAATATTTAGAATTATCAAACATGATAGACTCTTGAAGTTGAGAGATCAAAATTTGAGTAAAAATATCTTAAAGCTCATCATCAACCATTCGATTTGTCATTTTTACTATCACAACCTTTTTTACTTGATGGGGTAAAAGTCAGGTTTTACAGGGACCCAAAACTACAAGTTTAATAAGAAAGTACAGACCAACAAAAAAAAGCTAAATAGTATCAAGCTACACTAGTTGACCAGACACTAAACTTCGGTAAAATTTCAGCAAAAAATAAGACTTGAGAATCAATAGGACTTAAAAAATAAGATACATACTATATTTTTTCAAAATAAGCATCTTTCTCGTTGCTTCCAACTTTCTTCTTGGCACTGTTGGACATACCTCTTGTTTGGGTGTTATAGCCTTTCACCAAATTTATTTTATGCTCCATCATCCCTTTTTCCTTCTTAAATCTTACTTTATCTTTCTTAGTAGGGGAACTTCTCTAGGTGATATTGAATATTTCCTTTCTTATTTAGTTAGGGGTGTCCTCTGGCCTGAACCTACTACCTTATGTTGTCTTCAAATTTACTAAAACCTCCCTCAGCCTTTTCACCTCTTGTTTTAGGGTATTCCATCACTCCATCAATGGAACAAATTGCCTTCCGATTTTCTACAAGATTTCATGAAAATCTAATTGTTTTTGTTTAATCCCATTAGGGAAGTATGATGTTTCCCTATCTTCATCTCTCCTCCAAACTTCAACCACTTTCATTTCATAAATTTTAAAATTAGGATTCTCAATGCCCTTGGGGAACTCTAGGATTATACTAACCCTACTAACCTTCTTTCCCACATCCTTATCTTGGGTAGGAGAGTCACAAGACTTCCTATTTTCTTTCTTCCTAGCAACTCGAGAGTGAGGATGAGATACTAGGCAAGGGGAAGGAGATGATTCTTCCTCCCAATATTTGGCTGAGTTATCCAGGGCCTCCCTTGAGATTTTTTCCTTACTACTTTATCTAAGGTTAATCTCAATACTCCTCCCTAGATTTCATTTCTTGGTTAGAAGGAAAATTAACCCTTGGTGAATTAGGCTAAAGGAGGGTTTATCTTTGAAGGCTAAAATAGAGGATTTGAAGGACATACAAAGATAGTAGGGGGGGCTCATGTGGTCACCCTTGAAGTGATTTAAAAGCATAAAGTGATGTAAAAAAAATTTTGTAAATTTTATTTTCAAAGTTAGATATCTCATTACCTGAAGGTAAATGTCTAGTCACCTCCTTGGAAGGTCAAATTTGGGGAACCCCTTCTTATCAGTTTGGAACACATAATACATTTCAAAAAACTATGCATTAACTCATACTTTCTCCACTTGTCCTTAAAGGATTTGGTGCCTTTATAGGACATGATTTTAACTTCCTAAACTAGCTCCTTGATGACATCAACCCTGATGCCTTTAAGCGTGACTTGTTGTTGTTTCCATCCCATAGCAAAAATTTTGGCTAGTAACTCATCATGGCCTTCAATATGGAGCATAAACTCGATAATCCCCCCTTTTTAGCTTCCTCCAAACCTTTTAGTTCATCTAGAATTTAGCACAAAATATGGGCTTGCACCTATCCCTATCACCGCCCTGAATATGTTCTTCGTTCAACTTAGGTAATGAAAATTACAAAGTATTGAATGGTGGTTCAAACTTCTACTATTTTATTTTATCTAATTACTATTACTAATATTATATATGGGATGACATATTATGTCCCTACATTTTAAATTAGTGTCATAATCATGACACTTAGTGTGAACTAGGATTTACTTAGGCATGATCACCTCTCATATGTATGCCTTTATTGTTTGACTGAAAGGATTAAATTGGCAAATCATGAGTGATAGAGAGAGAGATGTGGAGGGGAGGTGGGGTATTAGTGGGGTTAATCCACTTGGAAAATATTGGGATAGATAATCCAATGTTTTTAAGATCATCGACAACTTTGTTTCCCTCCTAGTATATGTGGACAAATTAGTACTCATTGGTTGACTAAATAAAACCAATAGCATCAACAATGATTTGACCAACTACTAGCACAATCTTGTATCTTATAACATTTCACTATTTTTTTGATAATTATATTACTCGTGACCCCATGTATTTATGATATACCATGAGGTATGTGAAAACTAAACTCCATGTTTAGTGTTGTACAATGGCATGAATATTGGGGCAGTACCCATCACACCATAATGTCCATAAATTAGATGACCACTTATCTCATAAAGATGGTCATTAAGTAGTTTAAAAACTACCAAAACATAGTTTATACAAATAAGAAATAATCAAATAGAAAAAAAAATTGAAATATTTTTATGTATAGGGATCAAAAAATTCCAACATGAGACCAAACTAAAGAGATTTAATGTCATATGTTATCTGAAGTGAAAATAAAATTTATTCAGTGTCAGATTAAATCCAAGCTTGAAGAAGATTGACTTGTGGTTTTAGATTTATTTCCAAGGTTTAAGGCTATTCTTTTTCAATGTCAAAAATTTACAAAAAAAATTTATGAAATCTTAGGGAAAAATTAAGAAAATAACAAGCAATTTTGAGATAAATTAACAGGTTCATCATAATGTTTAATGTTCTCTTTTATTTAATAATAAAATTATAATAATAAATAAACTATTTAAAATTTTTCTATATATACAAAATATACAAATATAAATATGAAATATAGTAAATTATAGAATTATAAATAGTAAATTAACTGATAGATATGTGAACCTAGCGTGCATGTGATTTAATGCTAACTATGCAAGTTGGTTGTTGATGAAAATCTACAAGAAAGACCTATGAATTATGTCACATAAAAAAATATAATTGAAAAATGTGTTGGGATAAGAATATGCTAGGAGGATAAGGCCATTACATGATTGGTTGTGTGACTAGTTTTAAAATATGGGCATGTGCATCTATTTGTGATGACTTTTCAATCAAAAATATGGGCATGTGTCACCAATATATTTAAATTTAATGGAATGTAAAATACACAAATTATGGTAAATATGTCAAGATCAAACATTTTCAATAAATTAATGATTAAATTTGAGAGTCTACACTAGTGCTGTTTTAGAGGCCTTCAAAGTGTTTTTAAAGGCACATCATACCTCTTGACATAAATTTAGCTATATAAACCTCTATATTATGTAATGATCTTCCAAAAAAATTATGATAGTCCATAATCAAAACATACCCATAAAATTTAGGTTGTGCCAACTGAACTAACTTACTTTGGATCTACAATATCTCGTGTATTTTTTATTTTATCTAGCTCATCCCAAGTTGGTGAAAGGTACTAAGGAAAGGTTGTGCACATTATATACTTTTGAGCATAATAATGTGGCCATAATAATTTGTGTATCTCTAACACACTCATAGAGTCTCTTTGTACTATCACGTGTTTCCAAAACACTAAAAGGAATCACCATGGTAATGTGTGGCACATTTGCAACCTATGTGTATCCTTATGCACTTATACATCATCAAGAAGAAAATTTCACAACTTTCCAATCTTGTGCATGACTTAGCACCTTTGTAACATATTTTTTCCAATAATATAATCACTTGGCACCCTTCCCTACTTCCACAACACCTTGTAACACACAACACATATGTCTATCTCAGTTCATGACTTAGCATCCTTGTACCAAAATGTAATATCCCCTCCAAAACAGGAAATATAGCAACACAAAAAACTTTGAACAAGATATAACTTCTGTTGAATAAATTTAGAATGATCACAATAATATAGTCTCTGAATAGCAAATTACAAATCTTATCACTTGTCCTTTTAAACTATTACAATTGCAGTCCTTTCTCATGCATATAAATAAGAAATACAGTCTTAAAAAACCCTAGCTTATCAAAACTGGAAGTGAAAATTGAATTCTGGAAGGTCTCGGCCCTTCTGTGTCGACACACAGTCGCCGTCATCGGTCGATATCTCGCCGACGTCGGTCTCTGTCGATCGGCTTTCTGCCGACGTCGGTCTTCAGTCGACCGATGTCGGTCACTGAAAACCCTCTGTCTGCCGAGGTCGGTTCCTGAGCTGATCTGTACGGACCTTGTACGGCCGCCAATTAAGCACAACTTCCCTGTTTTCAACCCCTGATCTGAAAATATACTTTTCTAGCACAGAAGATCTCTAGCTGTATAATTTATTGAATCAAAACAAGAATAAAGAAATACCTGGAATCTCTGTAATAACTTCTGTGTGAAGTTATCTCTCAAACCTAAAATTCTGTGATAACTTCTGGATGAAGCTATATCACACTTTGGCAATAGATCAGCTGATATTCCACAGCCTCTTAATTGCACACACTGAAGAGGGAACGTTCTCCAATGCAAATGGAATCCTTGAACCCTAGGCTCAGTCTTCACAGAAGAAATTCTCCAAAATCAATATCAATAATCAATAGCATACGTAATGAACAATGGCCTCCATGAGAAACCCTTATACCCTCAAAAAGATATGCTTGCCCTAATTAGGGTTTCTTAAATTAGAATTAGGGTTTCTAATTAAAAATAGGCTAAATAATTAATATTTGATTAAATCAATCAAATATTAATATCTCCCTCAATACATGTCGGATCAACGAACCGATCGAAGCTAGTGAATCAGGGAGTGATTCCGCACATAACCATATCAAAATAAAGGCGCTCCGCTGCATATCAAATATCCCTAAAAGGTAGGAGCCCTGGCCAAATATGTTTGAAATAACCTGAACGAGAATCAAATGTAGAAATCCTGTGAATCAAAGTTGAGCCAAGCTCCATTATGACCCTCTATCCATCTTATTAGCCTACGAAGGTCGCATAATAGGCTAACCATGAACTCAGAACATGTCAATTAAAAAGGGGACATGACACAAATCTATTCTATTGCATGGCATAATAGGTGGCATTCACTACGTATGTAACATGTCAAGTACCATAAACACACATTGATTAAAGGGTAATTATCACAACTGAAATTAATTTAATCCATCACATAATCAAAATATTAACCATTCTTATAACTATATATTTTTGTAACCACCTATTATAATTAATTCCTTGTCATTATATATATTGTAAGACATTAAACATGGTGAGATATATATACATGTAAGAGACTCACACAGTGATGGAATGAGTAACCATTATCCTCTATTATAATTTCACATGTATAAAACATCATAAATACCTACATGCCTTGAGAATCTCATATCATATGATCCAATCCTAGACTAGGTAAATCAGTTAGGATGTGTATCCCTCTCTAATCATGAAAACCTACATTCCCTAATTTATTTGATGACACCAAAATCAATATGAATCAATAAATATCTTTATCCCTTTATGATTATAATAACTTGAATTCCTTTTATTACTATGCATTATACATATATGTAATTTTACCTATTATTTCTATTGAATAAAAGTGGCATCATTTTCCAATCTCCTATGTTAAATGTGTAATGGTTGTTTTTGCATATGTTTCTTAGATTTAATTACATGTTTATAAATAATAAAACTATGATAAAATTTACTTTAATAAATAAACATCTTAAATCCAATTAATTATGTTGTCTCCTGGGTCTTTTTCTAGGCCCCATATTAGTTGTGTATCACTATTGAGATATGTCACACATAATGCATAATATAATATATCTTTGTGATAGTTGACCACTTTATCAAGTCCAAAAATAAATTATTACCATGGGTAAATTGATAAATATTTTCATACCCGTTGGGTTTATTTTTTTCCTCATAGAAGGTGGAGGGGGTTGAGGAAGAACCTATTGACTACCTTCATTTTGGGGTACCCTTCCTCTCCTAGTAGTGACAACATGGAAAACTAGTCCAAATATAAGCTTTATGTAAATAATGGGGGTGAGATGGTAGCTAAAATAATTTGGAGGTTTATGGGGATGAGGAACAAAAGTATTCATGCATGCCCTTTGGTATTTGGAGGTAATAGGTAACAACTCTGATTGGATGTTATAATAATATGAATTAAGAAATGTTAGAGATTATTCATTACTAATTTTAGCCTTATTAGTGTAAAATATTTGAGACAGGTATTATATAGTGGTTACTAATTTTTCATATTAAAATAACACACTATTTAATGATTATAATCATGGATTGAGCTACCAAATAAAAACAACGTTCATCCATTATAACCATATGTAATTACGAAAAGCTAGAAATCAAGTCATAATATGAAACCTTAAGGTAGAAATCTAAAATCCCTAGAAAGAAAAATGAAACTATAATGAAAACATAGGGTTTAGAAAAAATAGATTAATTTTTGGGTTCACCAACATGTTTTACCCTAATTTAGATTAATTAACCTTAATTTGGATTGAAATTATAATATATTTCATATGAAAATGTATAAAAATCAAGTATGAATTTGAATGTAACAAGTTGTAACTAGTTTGATTATTGCACTCGATAAATACAAAAAGTACAAAAAGAAGATTAGGTACTTAGCTTTATCATGTACTATTCATGACTGATATAGGCGTTAGGTAGAGACGCATGTAAAAAGTAAGATTGTGAGTTACTCGGTGTAGGTTTTGGATCTCTTTTTACGCCCATACGGTACCATTAGTCTTGGGTCAATAGAATGTGATGCTATATTTTGAATTGTAAAATTGTATCCTTGTATATTTTACTCATCTATTTTGACACAAGTATATGTGTTTATTTATCCTTTAGCTCTATGTGTGATCCCAAGCTTTGATCATCTATGTAGTATTTATAAATATGTTTCCTTTGTTCAAACCCATAGGTCCACTTATCAACTGATAATTCCTATTAAAACCTATAAAGTGTAATGGATTGAGTTGACACCAATCACCCTCATTGACAACTAAACATTGCTACATACCTAATACTCTGAATAGGGAAGTCAAGCCACACATAGTTCTTCCCATTAGTGTGATGTGAAATTTGCTTATTTTTTATATTAATGCACCTAGTGATCTAGATAGTGACAATTAGAAAATAGAAATGTTGGCTTTAGTATGAGGTGATTCAAACTTGGCTAAGACCCACTCCTTGTGATTGATTTGAAAATAATGAAGAATAGTGTAATCCCTTTGAATGTGCAATGGTGTATATATGTTTTCTAGATAAGTGTTATATGCCTAATGATTTTAGGATTGATTTGTATTTATATGAGTTTCTTTGGGTAATTTAGCATGCCACTGACACACTAGATAATTGAGATGACCCATAGGAATTATTTTATTTTTAAATATGGCCATCACTAGAAGAAAGATGCAAAAATTTGTATGGTATCATCTAAATCTAGCCATTTTCTCTTGGAGATAGGAATGTTGATATGATGATCTATAAATGTCTAAGTATGATATTTACTAGTTTGTTACAGATGACAGGAATAATTATAGGTGAATAATAAGAACTTAAAAGGATTAGAGCCATAGCTATAATGTGGATGTAGGATAATGGATAAGTAGATCCATATATTCATGCACATGTCATTTATGGTGAAGGTATGTGAAAATTGGCATTTCCAAGTGTCTAATACCATATTTTAGTGTCTCTAATTTCCCCCTTTTATTCTAGTATTGTAATGCAATATAAATACTAGATTAAAAGGATAGATATGTACATGAGTGTGTACAACACTCTTTGAAGGATTTGAATATGTATCTTGATCCAATCAAACCTACAAATAATGTGTAGTATTAACTGTCCATAAAATTAAATCTCTAATTTTAACTATAATTAAAACTTGAAACTTTAAGAGCAATGAATGAGTACACTTGTATGTGGGTGAAACTATGTTTCCTTGTAACTTATTAGAGATGATTCTTCCTTATTGAAGGATTGGAGAATGTCTTATTTTATTGAAATTTTTAGATAATTTGGGGTGATTGGATCCATATTTTGTGTAACTATGTAGGTCCATCCATTGGAAAGATAAATTCCCAAACCCTCATGACATAGGGAGTAGTATTGTTGAATCTCAATTGTACTAACTCAAATAAGTAATATGTTTTTTTATGTTGAAACTAAATATGGTAAGGTGGGATCCAAATAATGGGATAATTATGAATAATTCAAATAATATTGAGTGTCGATAAAACTAAACCACATTACCTCAGAAAAATGAATCAATCATTGTAGAAAAACTTATGTACTCGAGATTACTCACTACTCAGTGTTATTGAATTGTGTTTGAAAATAAACAACTATAATAATGCTTAATGAAAACAAATGTGTGTGTGTGAATGAACCAGTATCATGCCTCATGAATCAGTCTCAACTGATATTTGTAATGATGTATGTGTACAAGAACAAGTATCATGCCCCCATTGAATTGGTTCCAATTGATATAGAATGTTATACATTTATATGTTAGAATCTAAAAATATGTATTCAAAATGTATTTGTATGTGAAAACCTATACTTAATGTTCCTATAGACTATCAAAATTTTCATGTCATATACACTGAAGTGTATTTTAGCATGTAAATGTTAACTCATATCCATGTAATTAAGAGCATATTCATGGCATAATCTCCCATAATATGCACAATTGTGTTAATATTTATCCTATATTTGAACCCATCTAACATATAAGCCAATATAAATTATTTGAACCCTATATCTTGTCCTAAAATCATTTTTTTTGCTTGTGGAGGCTTGTGTATCATGGAAATACTATTGATATTTCCCCTTTTTGAGGTGATGGATGCATCCTATAAGTCACTTATCTCAAAATTAAGAGTAAATTGTATCATGTAGTGTATAAATGTATCACCATGTGGAATCAGGCTAGCATGTGGAGAGCATGTCATCATAATAATTTATATGTCATTAAGGATCATGTGTAATCTATGTAATGAATGGCATATAAGTGTCATGGTAAGATAGATGTATCTATTATGCACATAGTAACAACCATCACTAATGAATCCATTGAATAATAATACATTGTAAGGAGATGCATGATGTAAATCATGACACCACACAAATTAGAGGTCCATGATATGGAATAATACACTCACAAAATAATAAATCTTAGTGTCATGACCTAGTCTAAAATAATTTAAAATTTGTGGATTACTGTTGAAATGAACATTGACATAACATTTTATATGGTGTTTTGATTATATCATATCCACTTGGAAAAGTCTATGCTAGGTACTCCAATGTTTTCAAGATCATCAATAACTATGTTTCCCTCCTAGCATATGTGGATAAATGAGCACTCACTGGTTGACCAAATAAGACCAATAGCATCAATAATGATTTGACCAACTACTAGCATAATCTTGTATCTTAGAACATTTAACTAATTATTTGATAATTATGTTACCTATGACCCCATGGATTCACAATATACCATGAGGTACATGGAAACTAAAATCCATGTTTAGTGTTGTATAATGTCATGAATATTGGGGCAGTACCCATCACACCATAATGTCCATAAAATAGATCACCACTTATCCCATAACGATGGTCACTAAGTAGTTTTAAAACTACCAAAACATAGTTTATAAAAATAAGAAACAAGAAAATAGAAAAAAATTGAAATATTTTTGTGTATAGGGATCAAAAAATTCCAACATGAGATCAAATTAAAGATATTTAATGTCATATGTTATCTGAGGTGACAATAAAATTTCTTCAGTGTCAGATTAAATCCAAGGTTGAAGAAGATTGACTTGTGGTTTTAGATTTATTTCCAAGGTTAAAGGTTATTCTTTTTTAGTATCAAAAAATTACAAAAAAAATTATGAAATCCTAGGGAAAAATCAAGAAAATAATAATCAATTTTGAAATAAAATAACAAGTTCATCATAATGTTTAATGTTCTCTTTTATTTAACAATTAAATGCTAATAACAAATAAACTATTAAAAATTGTTCTAGATATACAAAATATACAAATATAAATATAAAATCTAGTAAATTATAGAATTATAAATGAGTTATAAATAGTAAATTGATAGATGGATATGAAAACCTAGCTTGGATGTGATTTAATGCTAACTGTGCAGGTTGTTTGTTGATGAAAATCTACAGGAAAGACCTGTAAACTATGTCACATCTAAAAATAGAATTAAAAAATGTGTTGGGATAAGACTATACTAGGAGGACAAGGTCATAACCTGATTGGTTGTGTGACTATTTTTAAAATATGGGCATGTGCACCTATTTGTGATGACTTTCTGATTGATAAGGTGTCTCAATGTTCCATGTGTAAGACTTGTAAAATAAAAATAATAACTCTTACATAATAAACTAAATATAAATAATATAAAAATGTGGAAAATTAGGTAAAGGAAAAATCTAATATATCCTTATAAAATCCCATGTACTCTGAGTGTTTCCTACATAGCCCAAAAGAGCCTCACACCGATGTGATTTTTCATCCTAGGGTGAGTGTGTGAATCTTGATTTTTGATAAATGAATGCAACTAGATAAATTAACTTGAATTTTAAATAATGAGTTCCCTTGACCTAAAATAAAATAAATTTATACTTGGCCTATCATTGTAAGAATAAATCAGAATTACAATTGAAAATAATAGTGTTATACTCAGTATTTAGTAGAATTACCAAGTGATTTTTAGATGTATTCCCTTTATGTGCTTATATAGAAGATTATTTGGAATATTTATATTAATCGACATTTATAAAATTTCAATAGGGGTAATATAAAATATCTAAATTTTAAATAATAATAATTGGAGTAAGAGACAAAGCTGCACTAGTGGAAAAACCACATTACAGTCATGTTTGTTTAGTGGGGTCTTGTCCTAAAAGGATAGAGACTACTAGAATATGGTTGGAAGGTGCTTGTAAGCAGAATACAGATGCCTGAATGATGTTTATAGTATTTAAAAACTAATAACTATAATAGTGAAGGATCTTGTATATATTTCAAGTTAATGGAATGGAAAATACACCAAGTAGGGTAAAGATATCAAGATCAAACATTGTCAGTAACTTAATAATTAAATTTGAGAGTCTACACCAATGTTGTTTCAGAGGTCTTCAGAGTGTTTTTTGAAGGCACATCATACCTCTTGCCATAAATTTAGCTATATAAACCTCTATATTATGCAATGATTTTCTCAAAAAATTATGATAGTCCACAATCAGAACATACCCATAAAATTTAGGTTGTGCCAATTGAACTAACTTACTTTGGATCTATAGTATCTCCTTATGTATTTTTAAATTTATCTAGCTCATCCCAAATTGGTGAAAGGTACTAAGGAAAGGTTGTGCACATTGTATACTTTTGTGCATAATCATGTGGCCCTTATAATTTGTGTATCTCTAAGACACTTGTAGAGACTCTTTGTACTATCATGTGCTTCCAAAACACTAAAATGAATCACCATGGTAATATGTGGTTCGTGTGCAACCTATATGTATCTATGTGCACTTTACATCATCGAGAAGAACATTTCACAACATTCTAGTCTTGTTCATGACTTAGCACCTTTGTAACATATTTTTTCCAAGCATATAATCACTTGGCACCCTTGCTTACTTCCACAACACCTTGTAACACACAACACATATGTCTATCTTAGTGATTGACTTAGTATCCATATACCAAAACTATTCTATTGCATGGCATAATAGGTGGCATCCCCTAGGTATTAAACATGTCAAGTACATCATAAACACACACTAATAAAAGTGTAACTATCACAATTGAAAGGAATTTAAACCATCACACAAGAAAAATAATAACCATTCTTATAATTATATATTTTTGTAACCACCTATTGTAATTACTTCCTTGTAATGATATATATTGTAAGACATTAAACATGTTGAGAGATATATACATGTAAGAGACTCACACATTGATGGAGTGAGTGACCATTATCCTCTTTCTAATTGGCCATCTATAAAACATCCTAAATACCTATATTTCTTGAGCATCTCATATCATATGATCCATTCCTAGACTAGGTAAATCAGTTAGGATGTTTATCCCTCTCTAATCATGGGAGCCTGCATTCCCTACTTTATTTGATGACACCAAAATCAAGATGAATCAATCAATATTTTTATCCCTTTATAATCATTAGAGATTGCATTCCTTTTATTACTATGCATTATGCATATATGTAATTTTACATATTATTTATATTGAATAAAAGTGGCATCATTTTCCAATCTCTTGTGTTAAATGTGTAATGGTTATTTATGCATATGTTTCTTAGATTTAATTACATGTTTAGAAATGATAAAACTCTGATAGAATTTAGTTTTGCATATAACCATCTTAAATCCAATTAATTAGGTTATCTATTGGGTCTCTTCCTAGGTCCCAGATTAGTTGTGTATCACTAAGGAGATATGTCACACATAATGCATAATATAATATATATTTGTTAAGGTTTACCTCTTTATCAACTCCAAAATTAAATTATTACCATGGGTAAATTGATATATATTATCATACATGTTGGGTTTTGTCATACCTGTTGGGTTTATTTTTTCCTCATGGAAGGTGGAAGGGGTTGAGGAGGACCCTGATGACTACCTCCATTCTGGGGTACCCTTGCTCTCCTAGTAGTGACAACATGGAAAACTAGTCCAAATGTAAGCTTTATGTAAATAATGGGGGTGAGATGGTAGCTAAAATAATTTGGAGGTTTATGGGGATGAGGAATAAAAGGATTAATGCATGCCCCTTGGTATTTGAAGGTAATAGGTAACAACTCTGATTGGATGTTACAATAATATGAATTAAGAAAGGTTCGATATTGTTCATTACTAATTTTAGCCTTATTAGTGTATAATATTTGATCCATGGTATTATATAGTTGTTACTAATTTTGCATAGTAAAAGAACACACCATGTAATGATTACAGTCATGGCATGAGCTACCAAATAAAAATAATGTTCATCCATTATAGCCATATGTAATTAAGGAAAGCTAGAAATCAAGTCATAATATGAAACCTTAAGTTAGAAATATAAAATCCTTGGAAACTAAAAATGAAACTATAAGGAAAACATAGGGTTTGGAAAAAATAGAGTAATTTTTGGGTTCACCAACATGTTTTACCCTAATTGAGATTAATTAACCTTAATTTGGATTGAAACTATAATATATTTCATATTAAAATATATAAAAATTAGGTATGAATTTGAATGTAACAAGTTGTAACCAGTTTGATTATTGCACTCAATAAATACAAAAAAGTATAAAAATAGGATTAGGTACTTAGCTTTATCATGTACTATTCATGACTAATATGTATGGTAGGTAGAGAGGCATGTATAAAGTAGGTATGTGAGTTACTCGATGTAGATTTTTGATCTCTTTATGTGCCCATACGGTACCATTAGTCTTGGGTTTTGATGTTATGTTTTGAGTTGTAAAATTGTGTCCTTGTATATTTTTCTCTTCTATTTTGACACAAGTATATGTGTTTATTTATCCTTTAGCTCTATGTGTGATCCCAGGATTTGATCATCTATGTAGTATTTATAAATATGTTTCCTTCATTCAAACCCATAGGTCCACTTATGAAGGGATAAATCCTATAAAAACCTAGAAAGTGTAATGGATTGAGTTGACCCCAATCACCCTCATTGATGACTAAACATTACTACATATCTAATACTCTGAATAGGGAAGTCAAGCCACACGTAGTTATTCCTCTTAGTGTAAATTTGAAATTTTGCTCATTTTTTATATGAATGTACCTAGTGATCTAGATTTTGACACTTGGAAAATGGAAATTTTGGATTTAGTATGAGGTGATTCAAACTTGGCTAAGACCCACTCCTTGTAATTGATTTGGAAATCATGAAGAATAGTGTAATCCCTTTTAATGTGAAATGATGTATATATGTTTTCCAGATAAGTGTTAGATGCCTAATAATTTTAGTATTGATTTGTATTTATGAGTTTGTTTGGGTAATTTAGCATGCCACTGAGACACTAGATGATTGAGATGACCCATTGGAATTATTTTATTTTGAAATATGTTCATCACTAAGAAAAGGATGCAAAAATTTGGATGGTATCATATGAATCTAGTTATTTTCTCTTGGAGATAGGAATGTTGATATGATGATCTATAAATGTCTAAGTATGATATCTACTAGTTTGGTATAGAATGCAAGAATACTTATAGGTGAATAATAACTTAAAAGGATTAGAGCCATATATATCATGTGAATCTAGGATAATGGATAAGTAGATTCATATATTCATGCACATGTCATTTAGGGTGAAGGTATGTGAAAATTGGCATTTCCAAGTGTCTAATACCATATTTTAGTGTCTCCAAATTCCCCCTTTTATAGTAGTATTGAAATGTAATACAAATACTAATATAAAAGGATAAATATGTACATGAGTGTGTATAACACTCTCTTAAGGATCTGAATATGTATATTGATCCAATCAAACCTATAATTAATGTGTAGTATTAAATGTCCATAAAATGAAATCTAAAATTTTAACTATAATTGAAACTTGAAAATTTAAGAGCAATGGAGTACACTTGTATGTGGGTGAAACTGTGTTGCCTTGTAACTTGTTAGAGACGATGCTTCCTTATTGAAGAATTAGAGAATGGTTTATTTTACTAAAAAATTTAGAGAATTTGGGGTGATTTGATCCATATTTTGTTTAACTATGTAGGCCCATCCATTGGAAAGATAAATTCCCAAACCCTCATGAAGTAGGGCGTAGTATTATTGAATCTTAATTATACTAACTCAAATAAGTAATATTTTTTCTGATGTTGAACCTAAATATTTTAAGGTGGGAGCCAAATAATGGGATCATTATGAATAATTCAAATAATATTGAGTGTTGATGAAACTAAACCATATTACCTCAAAAAAATGAATTAATCATTGTAGAAAAACTTAGGTACACAAGATTACTCACTACTCGGTGTTATTGAATTATGTTTGCAAATAAACAACTATAATAATGATTAATGAAAACAAATGTGTATATGTGAATGAACTAGTATCATGCCTCATGAATCAGTGCCAATTAATATTTGTAATGATATATGTGTACATGAACTAGTATCATGCCCCATTGAATCTGTTCCAACTAATATAGAATGTTATGCATCTATATGTTAGAATCTAAAAACATGTATTCAAAATGTATTTGTATGTGAAAACATATACTTACTGTTCCTATAGACTGTCTAAATTTTCATGTCATATACACTGAAGCATATTTTATCATGTAAATATTAACTCGTATCCATGAAATTGAGTGCATATGCATGGCATAATACCCCATAATCTACACCAATGTGTTAATATCTATCCTATATTTGAACCTGTCTAACATCTAAACCAATCTAAATTATTTGAACCCTATATTTATTCCTAAAGTCTATTTTTTTGGGCTTATGACAGCTTGTGTATCATATAAATACTATAGATATTCCCCCCTTTTGAGGTGAAGGATTCATCCTATAAGTTACTCATCTCAAAATAAAGAGTTAATTGTATCATGTAATGTATAAATGTATATCACCATGTGGAATCATGTCAGCTCCATAGATGTATCTATTAGGCACATAGTAGTAACCATCAGTAATGAATCCAATGAATAAGAATACGTTGTAAGGAGATGCATGATGTAAATCATGGCACCACATAAATTAGAGGTGCATGATATGGATTAATACACTCACAAAATAAGAAATCTTATTGTCATGACCTAGTCTTAAACAATTTAAAATTTATGGATTACTGTTGAAATGAACATTTGCATAACATTTTATATGTTGTTTTGATTATATCCCATATCATAAATTGGATTAAATACCATGATTATAATTTCATTATTCTAAAAATTACTATGTTACAATGTTATATTTTAGTTTATTATTCAATTATGATCATTGGATATTTTTTGGATAGATACTACTAATGTCTTATTTTATGACTGCAAGATTTACCATGGGATAGGCTTGATTGATGGAGTCTAGCTAGTGCAGTTGGATATGTGGCAGTTGGTTATATTTTGACAATGAGAATTAAGACACAAGATTTTAAAATGACCAAATTTTTCTGGTTTCTATTTATTGTAATTTATTTGTTGGTCTTTTGGTTGATTTATTAAGTGGGTGTGTTTTAATATATTTTGATTCACATTTGGGTTTGTCAATTTTATTGAGTTGATTTGACTATTATATTTATGTCATCATTTATCAATTATAATATGGTTTCCATTATTGTTGAGATTAGTTTATCTATCTTTATAATGTGGGGTATTTATCATTCATTCATGTCCTTGAATTAGTATCATTTAACGTAGTAAGTAGTCATGTTTGGAATTGGTTCCATCTTTAAAAATTGATATTGTTGTCACTTTATCACTTTTGCTTGTTGTTTTTATATCATGGTTATCTTTGGTCATCTTGGTAAAGGATATTGGATTCAATGTTCCAAGGTTTTTGTTGTTTTTTAATTTATGAAGCCATCATGGGGTCATTATTAAATTATGTTGATCATTGTGTTTGGCATGGTGAATTGGACCTTAAACCATCGAATAACATCATTTTATTATTATTTGGTATTTATTATCATTGTAATGTTAATTACTGGCATTATAATTTAGCCATTATGATGCACAGTGAATATGTTTTGTTGACTTAGGGTTTGGATGTTTTCAATGTTTTTGTTGTCATGGAAGTTCTAATTGGTATTTGTCGATTGGGAATTATTATGAGCTTTTTAAACTAGGTAAAGACCATAATACCACCTAGAAGTTGGAGGAAGCTTTTCTACCATTTCTAATTTTTGAGCTTTGATGGTACACTACAACTATTAAGTTGTAAGTTATTTGTGAAGGAATTACAGTTCTACCAAAATAAATGGGGGACATAGGTAAACATGGATTTAATGTCTTCATTCTATTACAAAATGATCCAAGCTATATTTATGAATTTAAAGACTTATAATGGGTCATAAGAGAACATTTTTTCACAAGAGAGGATATCAGATGGATGTGTATACGGTGAAGTGTGCATTGAGAAAGGAAGGTACTATCTATTGTGGAAAGGTGAGGTAAAGTAGGATTTATATATCCAAGTAAGTGGTGTAAATAGTGTTGTTTATTTGAGAAAAAAAATTTTGGAAAAATGCAAATGAGGAATGAGTTACATGTCATGTTGCATTATGTTGTTCGTGCACATTCTTGGCAATGTTGTATAAATTTAGGACACTAGGTTATGTCGAGAATGTTGTTTGTACTTTTAATTATTATGGGTTTATCATTTTTATTCAAACCCTTGAATGTGATGTGAAGACTAAGTGTTCATGGAGGGAATTTTGTTTGGCATACTATGAAACGAATCATTCTGGCATTAACATTTGGGGTGGTGATTTAAGTTGGTGTTTTATGTTTGGTTTTCTTGTTGGTTTCTTTTTATGTGGTTTGGAAACTCATAAATTTGACCATACTGTGCGAACTAGACTCCACCATCAAGATTATGTTTGGGGGTGATTAGGGCCACCAATTGAGGGCTCATTAAATTGGTCGAGCGGTATTTATAATTCTTTGTGACTTCATTATTCACATTAGCATGTATTTATGAAACTTATTGGGCTTGCAATAATGGTCGAATGACTCTTTAGAGTCAAGCTTATGATTCATGTTCAGATGTTCTTGAATGATTTATTTCTTCTAGCATTCATTTTGTAAATATATATGAGATGGATTATATTTATGTTTTACAACTCTACATATATTTAGTTCATTTTTCAAATTAATGTAATTGCATATAATTTTATAAAAATTAAATCGTGGTATTATGTGGGATATTTATTTGGTTATTTACTTGGCTATGCAAGCTTAAATTATCGTGAATGATTACGAAAATAAGTCTTATTTGAATGGATTTTGTATATGTATCATATTTAATTATGTACCTCAAGTAATCATTGTATTCTTAACAATTGGATTATCTTAGTATTTGTTTGAATTGTGATAATAGTTTTCAATATTTATTTGAATATGCATTCATAATGATTGGATTGATATTCAAATGTGTATTCTAAGTGTTTGAGTTATCAACTATAGATTGAAGAATTTTTCATACAAGGGAATGTCGCTCATTAGTTATCTATTCTTGATTCGGTCACTTGCATATATTGTTAATCAGATAAAAAATTTATTTATTTGTGTTTTGATTTAGAATAAATTGTATAGCTTATGTTTGCTTGAATCATGGTTATTTTATTACTTAATAGAAAGATAGATTAATTTTTTCAATGAATGATATTTATTTCTATAATATTGAAGTATTGGATGTTTTCATTAACATGGTTACTAGATAACAAGCAACCAAATAGAGATCCAAACTGTGTCTCATTTAGAATGGTTTTAGTATTATGTTATAGATTTGAAGCATGGTATTTATGCTTGCCTAAATTTATGTTTTAAAAGATTAAGGTATGTATATTTAAGTGTGTGTTATCTTGTGTGTGACCAAGTCTTAAATGTATTCATAGATGATTGATTATAAACCATTATATTATATTTTAGATTCATCATATTGTTATATGTTAGACTAGGCAACATTTTTAAGATGAAATAAGTTATTTTGAAAATCCATAAGAGCACATTATTTTTCTTGTAAGAGTTGGTTAGGTTCTTGTGATTCTTCTATGTTATTTGGTAAAGAATTCAAATTGTTAATATATGACTTGTTTGAGTTAGTAGTTAACTGGGAATTGTATCTTTCATTTTCAATAGATATATTATCTGGAATAAAAAAAGTAATATGTTGCTTTTACATATGATTAAAATGCTTGGTTATTTTTATTTCTTTCCTAATCTAAATATATATATATATATATATATTATAATATAGGACTAATCCTTGATATTTACATTGTCGATTAATAATTTATTGGTAAAATTACTTATAGACTTCATAATTTAGACTTTGAATAGTTGAACTCAGATGGTTAGTTGGAAGTGACTTAATTAAATGGCATATTACTCCTATCGATACTTAGTAAAGTGGAAGTTAATAAAGAAGTGTTTATGTTAGTTGTTTGTGGAATAAATTGAAAACATCTTATTTCCTTATTTAGTACTTACCTTTAACGTATTTAATTTGATAGAAACAATTGGATTCCACTCATATTTTAATTTTAATTCTATCATTTTTCACAATGATGGTGAAGTTGTCTTGAACGACACTTAGTTGTGCAATGGTGAAATTTAATAATGTCTTATAAATATTTGGATTAATAAGCATGGTTGGTGTCTTGAATTATTGTTTCATGAATTCTATTCATTTTAGAATTCTACCATTTAGGGGAAATGAGACTTTTTACATTTTGAATGTAATCACATATAGTTGTTAAAGAATAATGTACTTTTTAGATTAATAGTGTTGTGAGAATGACAAGTAAAGGAGAAGCTTTATCATCAAGTATTTGTTATACCGAGTTAAAATCAATGTTAAGGACTCAATGACTATTCAAACAAGAAGTGTATAAAAGAGAACATCTCACGTACGAAGAGATTCATCAACTCATTTCTTAGTTGTTCTTGAATTTTTTGAATTCTTAAACTAGATTTACTTATTTATGAAGTCACTTGGCACTCGAAAGAGGATAATTCTTGAAGGCAAAAAATTAGTGTTGCCCTAAATAAAATCTATCTAAAGGGGATGTGTATGAAGGAAGAATGAATGAAACTAATTTATTCAAAAGTTGTTTTATAAGTTGTGTTTTCTATGATGGAAGATTTGATATATAATAGATGATTTTATGACCCTAAGATCTAAGTGTAAATATCTCAAGAGGGCAGCATCATATGAATATAATTGATTTGATATTACAATATGAGTTATTGGGCTAACACTCTAGTTGGGTATTGTGTGTAACTTATTATGATATGAAGGGTAACTACTATGATATTTCATATGAAGTAAATACATGTGTAAGTGTTGACTCAATTTATTATAAGAAGTATGCTTATTTATTTAAGGAAGATTGTTGATATGTGTCTATTAATGATGTACTATGAAATAAAGTGGGATAATGTTTCTTGTCAATGAAATTTACGAAATAATTAATGATACTTGTGAATATAGATAGATAAGTAAAAGTACTATTTATATGTAAGTTTACATGGCTTGTTAAAAAATGTTAAAAACATATTTTTGTTCCAAAAATAAATATATTGGATTATTTATAAC
Source organism: Torreya grandis (assembly GCA_037957365.1). Classification (NCBI taxonomy): domain Eukaryota; kingdom Viridiplantae; phylum Streptophyta; class Pinopsida; order Cupressales; family Taxaceae; genus Torreya; species Torreya grandis. The sequence continues at coordinate 7,147,902 of JARHVA010000165.1, read as the reverse complement.
TTAACAAATTTATAAACTATTTTGCATGGAGTAAAAACTCTTTTAGGGCTGCATCTTGTATTCAAGGTGACAATGTAACTTATTCAGTGTCAAATTAAATCTAAGACAAAATAGTATTGGTTCATTATGTATTAGATTTATATCCATTATTTAATGTTATTTTCTTTCAGTTTTAGGAAATTACATAAATTTCAATGAAATATTCGGATAAAAATCAAGAAAACAACAAGCAATATTCTAAAAATAACATGTTCACTAGAATTTTTAAATTTATTTTTAATTGAAATGACTCAAATAAATAGATCTAAACTATTAAAATTGATAACTAGTGAATATATAGATCTAAAAGTAAAATACAAAATTTATACAACTAAAAATGAGCTCAAAATAGTAAATTAACACAAGATATGAAAACCTAGCTTGGATCTAATTTATTATTCATTATGCAGATTGATTGTATCTAAAAATTGTACTAGAAAACCTGTGAACTGTGTTGTGACTGAATGTAGTAATTCAAACTACGTTGGGACAAGGTCATGGTAGGAGGATAGGTCCATAATGCAGCCTTGTCTATTGACCATGGCCATGTCCTATTTTGTTGTGTGACAGAGTTTATGATGTAGGTTTGTGCACCTGTTTGTGAGGGTTTATTGATTTCCTACATGTGTTGATTTATCGCATGGAAGACCTTAAAAATACAAACCCAATATCTTTCAAAATAAACACAATGGAGATAAAATTCTAAAAATGTGTAATAGGGTTACAATAATATCTAATCTATCCTCAAAAAACCCCACATAATAAGAGTGTTGCCTACATATCCCAAATGGGCCTAAAGTCAATGTAGTTCTCCTTCATAGAGTGAGTGTGTGAATTTTTACTTTATTAAATGAATGCAACTAGATATATTTTTTTGATTGCTTGATTATGAGTTACCTTAACCTAAAATAAAATATATTCAAACTTGGCCTATGACTGTTAGAATACTTTAGAATTGGAATTGGAAGAAATAATGCTTTTTTTCTCAGTGTGTAATAGAATTTCCAACTAATTGATATATGTGTTCGAAGAAGCCTTAATGTTGGTATTTAATGGAATATTTTGTATATTTCCACTAACCAACCTTTCTAAAAGTGTGGGAGGAGTTAAAATAAATTTATTTAATTTAAAAAGATATTATTGGGGCATGGGGGATAAGACCATGCTAGTGGACAAGGCCATATTGGAACCCTATCCAACCTAGCATGATCATATCCCAAAAGGACAAATACTAATGGAACTAGTCTAATATGAGTTTTTAATCAAAATAGGGATGTGTAAGTGATGTTTTGATTAGTATCAAGATAGTTTTTAGAATAATTAATGGTCATGTAGATACTATAAGTTAACAAAATGGAAAATTGGCCAAATAGTGTAAAATATGTCAAATTAAAAATTGTCAAGCACTCGATTAATATTAAGTGTTTATAATAATATAATATTTTACCAAGATCACCCTCCTATTAGTCTAGGTTTGATTTATTATTAGAACTCATCTCATCCTCCTCCTCATGCTCTCTCATTGGCTCATCTTCAATGATTGTCTGATCACCCCCTCAGGCACCTTGATCTATATTTCCCCCTCCTCCAACATGTGCCTATTATTGTTTTTTGGGATCCACATATAATAGTTATTACTTATAATAATGACCCCTGACTGGTAATGTGACTTCTACCACAACCAATATCAATCTTCCTACCATAATATTCTACGTAGCATGTCTTCCTCCTCTAAACATCCCCCCTCCCACTGCGATGATGGGAGTCCCTAGAGTAAGGGTATACCACCCTAATCTCACAAGTATAGCATCTACAATCTCCTTATCTCCTTTGAGTTCTACCTTTTATATAGGTAGGTTGGATACATACTACTCATGTACCCTATCCACAAGGTTCACCTCAACATGTAGGTGTTTTTCCCTCACCTATCATACATTATCGTAAGCCACAAGAGTGGCCACCTCATCTACACATAAACCAACCATCCAATGATAAGGAAAAACCACTATATATACTACTTTAAGAGTACCCACTACTCATGAAAAGCACCTAAAGAGTGTCATGCTTATCCACTTAGAGGCCTTGATGGCCTTCATATCCCTGATCACTACCCCTCACTGGTAAGGAGTCATGTGCTCAAAGATCCAGCTCAGATGAGTGTAGGGTGGTTGATAGATATAGCACCCAACCTAATGGTTTGATATAAATCCATGTAGGTATTTCTTATAACCTCTTATGCTTACATGAATAATCAGCCCTTATCCTTGATAATTTTGACTATAGGTACCCAACTATAGAGTAGGTGATTGGTCCCCTTGTATCCAACTAACCAAAATTCAAAGATCCTTATAATCACCTTATGGAAGGCCAAGATCATTTCCAATCCACCCTCGCTAACTTAACATCATACTTCACACCCACATCATACATGTCTAGATCCTAAAGTAATCTAACCAACTAGAGGCATTACCTCTATTAATAGAATTTATCAAGAACATTTCCCTCCTTATAGCTATTATCCCTATAATTTCATATACATTGGTGAGATTGATAGTTAATCTCCAAGGGATTGTTATAATTGGAAGGTGTTCCAGTTTATATCCTAATAAGTGAATATGTCCCAAAGTAACATGCTCAAAGGGGTGATAATCCCCACCTGTGTAACCCAAAGTATACCTACTATATCTAATGTGGCTAATTTTTTAGTCATTAGCTACTTCATTATCCTAAGAGTCCACTCTTGATCCCTCTCTACTCTAATGAATTTATACTCCATATAATCACAAGTTAAAATAACTTAAATCAATTTTGTGGCCTCAAAATTTGAAATGAACCACCCATTTTCTTCTCATGGTGAAACCATCACCTTATGCAGGTGACACTTTCAAAGATCCTTATAATCACCTTATGGAGGGCTAAGATCACTACCAATCCACCCTTACTAACTTAACATCATACTTCACACCCACATAATATGCTTCTACATTCTGAAGTACTCTGACCAACTAGAGGCATTGCTTCTATTTACAACATCTATCAAGAACATTTCCCTCCTTATAGCTAATAGCCCTATAATTTGATATACATTGGTGAGATTGATATTCAATCTCCGAGGGCTTGTTCGAACTGGAAGTTGTTCCATTCTATATCCTAAAAAGTGAATAGGTCCCAAAGTAACATGTTCAAAGGGGGTGATAATCCCCACCTATGTGACCCGAAGTGTACTTACTCTATCCAATGTGGCTAATTTTTCAATCATCAGCTACTTCATAATCCTAATAAGCCACCCTTGATCCCTCTCTACTCTAATGGATGTATACTCCATACAATCACAAGTTAAAATAGCTCAAATCAATTTTGTGGCCTCAAAATTTGACGTAAACCACCCATTTTCCTTCCATGGTCAAACCATCACCTTATGTACTTATGCAGGTAATGGCTACATAACTACCACAAAAAAATGTTGACCAAAATGTAGTTTCCACCTACATAATGTGGTGGTTTTGTAAACTACCAGTGATGGAAATGTAATTTTCAATTTTTGTATTGACAGTTTCTACACAACAATGGTGGTTCCTTTAGTTGGTCACAACAACAACCTAACCCCCCTAATTTTTCCTAAAAACGTATAAAAATAAAAATTTAACATTTTAATACTCTAAACATTCCCCAAAGCTTAACCATGCTACTAATTTTGACTTTTGATGGATGCAAATAAGTTTTTAACCAACTTTTCCAAATTAAGGAAAAAACACAAATGTTAGTAGAACTCACCCATGTTTACCACATTCCCAATGTCACTGTTATGTTTTTCATCATCTCCTTATGTTAATGAATATGACTGATCTCTCATCCAATTCTATCATATCAAATCTAGAGCTCAAAATTCTTAAATCTCAAATGCACAATGATTTCTATTTTGGAAAGTTTTTAAATAAATTGTCCATTTTACTAGAAATTATGTTTTGAAAAAATTCTATTGATTTGTTTTCAAATCTTGTATTTTATCATATTTTACATGTATTTAATACCTAACTAACCTAAAAATTGGAAAATACTAACAATTTTAATGTTTCATTTTTTGTAGTCCTATTACAATGCATGTTGTTTTATGTTTTTAATTCTACAGGTTAACACTGCTCCACACTAGGCTTAATCCCTCAATGGGAAGATTCATGTGGTATCCTCATCCCCATGCACATGGTAAGTGAACTTGTCTATATTTTGATTAATTAACATTTTTATAATTTTTTATTAGAATGCACTTGATTCCCACTTTAACTTTGAGATCATGAAGGTGTCTCGACTAGATTCTTTGCACCACACAGGTACGTGAGGTAAGTTTTATAACCCTCCTTTTCTATTTAAGTATGTCATTACTCTTTAAAACACCATCACCAAATCATGATTAGGTGTATCCCTGAGGGGAAATATGTATGCACCCAAATTTTGCATGGTGTGGCATTTCACAACAAAATCTCTTCATGATTTCTATAAAACTATGCTCAAACTTGGCTCTCTCCTTTGTTAGTGTTGATGATTAAATTTGTGTTGTTTCTAACACCAACAATGGGAAGTTTCAAGAATGTGGGACTTGCAATCTAAAACAACCTCTAGATTTTAAAGAAGCTGGCTCTTCTTTATATCAAGGGTATAATGAGAAAAGGGATAGGAATTAAACAGAAACACAAGTGCAACTAAAGAAACCCTAACTATGGCGATGTGCCTGAATTTAATTCAACCCTTAAGCACAGTGAAGCTATATGTAATATTCAATTACATTAAAGATCGAACAAGGCATGATCAATGTAAAAGATAGAAAATAATAGAAATAGAGGCTCACAATGTTGATGATTAAAATTGCGTTATTTCTAACACCAACAATGGGAAGCTTCAGGAATGTGGGACTTGCAACTTGAAACAACCTCCAAATTTTAAAGAAGCTGGCTCTTCTTTATATCAAGGGTATAATGGGAAAAATGATAGGAATTAAATAGAAATATAAGTGCAACTAAAGAAATTCTAACTATGGTGATGTGCCTGAATTTAATTCAACCCTTAAGCACAGTGAAGCTATATGTAAGATTCAATTTCATTAAAGAGCAAACAAGGCATGTTTAATGTAAAAGATAGAAAATAATAGAAATAGAGGCTGACAACTTAGACTAATTTTGCAGTGATATAAAAATATCAACAAAGGCACAAAACTCAGTTTTCTTATTAATTCTCCAGTCACATAAAAGGCACATAAACATGCACAGTTACATAAACTTTCTAACTCAAGAAAATAGAACAAATGCAAGTGATATCCCTAATCACAGCTAAAAAAATCTCTTGACAATAATCTCTTGCAAAAAATTCTCTCTATCTTCTGATCTACCTCTGGAGATCTCTCCACCCCTATTTATAACATTGGATTAGCTCTAGATTGTCTGCACATTCCCAATCAAATGGCCTAACTGAACTCTAACTAAACTAGAAGTGTCTAACATAGGATATTTCTTACATCTAAAATGTTCTATCTTCTTGCAATTTCATTGGCCAACATAGATACCCAAGACGCTTCCCACTTTTAAATGGGAGAGGACACTTGGCCGATTCCTTCTCTTTACTTGAAAACCCTCTTATTATTCAGGAAGCACCAAAAAATAACACTTGGCATGTTTCACAGCACTTACCAAAGGCACACGACACTTTTTGCATAACTTACTCTTTTTGTGTCTTTGCTCAGGAGTGTTCCACCTTTGACACTTGTCGCAATCTACTTCTTCAAAACTTTAACAACTTAATAGAAAATAAGACCCACAACATTTCTCACCTTAGCAACTTCAAAAAGGGGACAGGGACAGGTGGTGCTTTTTTCACATCTTTAGCCAGGGACATGTGGCAGTCTCCACTACTTTTAGCTACCCTTTGAGAATCCTGTGGAAAGTGACACTTGGCAGCCTCCTCATTACTCTATCTCTACTATAGAAACATTTGGGCCTCATTTCATATTTACATGGATGGCAACACTTGGTAGCTTTCGCTTGCCTCAAAAATAGAACCCAAGACCCACCATAGTCTTTACTTATCAATGAAACTAAGTGAAGATAATTCAGATGTTGACACATGGTGGCTTTCACTTTCTTCAGCTCAGGATACGTGGCATCTTTTAATGCTTTTAGAAAATCATATTGAAACCTTCCATGGTTGCCACCTAGCACCTTCCACTTGATTCTAAGAAAATCTTTATTGAAAAGAGGCTTTTGAAACGTATAAGAAACATGAGATGCAGATGCCGACACTTGTTGCGCTCTGTTAAGTTACTATGAGACACGTGGTGCATCTTGACCAACTTCTAGAAATTATGAAAGGTGCCTCGACCGATGACACTTGTCAGCTTCCACTTGATTTCAACACTTAGAAAAAAATGAGGCAAAAAAAAATTCAAGCCACGCTCTGAGTCAAAACTTCACTGTCTCGAACCAAAATGTGCGAGGACAAAATTTTGTTGTGCGCAACTAAAAATCAAAATAAAATGTAGAGTATTTTTTAGTATACAGTTATTGGTGACCCCAAGGATGTTTGAGTCTGCTCAAAAATAATCCACAACTCCCGCATGATCAAAATGTGATAAAAAATCATAGCTTTAGTAGGGCTATCTGATAGGTAGACCACTCATCATTAGATAGTCCCTGCTTATTTTGCAATTCATGAAAGGCTAAATCAAGATTGATAATATCTTTGTGTGAAAAATTCTACAAAATCTGAACTGTAGCCTTCAATCTAAATTTGAGCTGGGAAACGGAATCAAAATAGCTTCTACTTTAGAAACTGATGAATCATCCCTTAAATCCTAAAAAACTACCTGATCATTCTGCATGGCTAACAACAAAGGTTTAATTTCTTCAATCATCAACACAGTGTTGTCATCAGGAAAAGGAGAAGGAAGACCTAATTACACCAAATCTTCAATGTGTTGTTTCATTTCACTGATTCCTTCTTTCATCACATCTAGAAGCTCTCTGTAATTAATTTTGGTGGAATTACAATTGAGAACCTCATTCACTCGTTTAGCAGTGATCATTCTGTCATTAATCCCTACTGCTGACAATGTTCCATCAGTTGCATCATATAGCTTTTGAAGCAACGTTTCGGAGTCCAATACTCTCTTAGAAATAGTAGACAGAGTATCTTCAACTGAAGTCTCTACTTTTTTGCACAATTTTTGTGCATTTAGCAAAAAGTTTAGAGAAGGTCTGAGCTGAATAATCTCTGCAGAGATTCTTTTCCATATTGATTCATAAAGCTCCTTCACCATATTTAACACCCCTACATTCTTTGGCCTATTATCCAATTCAAGTGTCAATTATTATGCCCTTTGTCACTCGGCTTGAAGTTGGGCTTGAATAGTCGTGGTATTATTCTGCTCATTCAACAGCTTCTATTGAAGTTGAGTAACCTGTAGTAGGATTTCCTCACATTTTTCTTAGAATGCTACCTTTTCCCACCTTAAGATTGTTACTGCATCCTTTACCTACATTAGACCTACTTTCAAAGAATCATTTTAGGCCTAGATAGCCTGGTGAGTTTGAAGAGAAATAGTATCTTGCAACTGTTTCTTAAGACTCTCTATTTCAATATTCTTAATATTGATCTATGTGGTCAAACTGCTACAGTTTGCCTTCTCTTTGGCTAGATCAGCCTCTATCTTCTGTAGCTTCCTTGATATTTTCAAATAATCTTTGGCTACTACAAAAGTAGATTCATTTACTAGCTCGACCCTATCTTGTGGTCTGAACAGGGACATGTCTATTGCCACTGCTTTCATTGTGTAATCCTTTGGTTGCATCTGCTCATTTGGCTTGACTATATTTGGTGACAAATGGGTCATTATCAGTTGTTGATGAATTGGGTCAAATTGTGACCTTAAATGTGGTGTAGCTAGGGATTTATTCTCTTTGATCCTTTTTTTCTCCCTTTAGGCTTCCCTCACCTTTTTAGCAGCATCTGCTTGAGTTTGGAAGGTAGAAGGAGAGGCAATGTGCCCACCTGCAAAAGGAAAACCTTTGGCAAGCCATATGGAATAGACAACTGTTGGCTATGGGAAATCTGAGGAGATACTTTCTTGGGAATAGAAGGGGAAAAGTGAGGTAATGATATGGCCTGAGTTTGGATAGACAGGGCAAAATGAGAAATGGACATAGCAGAGGTGGCAGGGGATGTCATTAGGCCAGATGTAATCATCACCCCTAAAGGGGAAGAGAGAGATTGAGAAGAAGAAGGAGAAACAATACTTACTTGAGGAGCAACCAAAGTACTCTGTGGTTACTGTTGTGAGGGTTCTACCCTCTCCTCTGAATCAAGTTAGAACCTCAGCGTTTTATGTCTCCTTGGTGTTTCTTCTTCTGGCTATGCTCCCTTCTCTTCAATACTTACCACTGTTGCTAGTGGTGCTTGTGTAGAACTGGGAATCTCAAGGACTGACACTGATGGAGAATCTTCTGGTGGTAAAGATACCACACCCTTTTTTATTTTGATGGTACTAAGAGATTGGGGCCAAACAATTACAATGACTACCGCTAAAGTTTGCAACGGGGCCTGCGATGTTTGGTTGGATTTTGCTCTGGACTTTGGCTCACCACCTTGTGTCTGATAATTACTTATATCAGGGCTAGACATAGGAGATAGATGACATTCATCCCAGAGTTCCTCCCATTTCTCATCTAAATCCACATTTCCAAAAGAGTGGGTCATCTCACAAACCTCTTGCCTATATTTCCAATAGGCTTCTATTTTTTCAGCGTTCCAGTCTTTATTCTTTAATGCTCTTCTTAAACCAGAAGTCATTCTAATTTTTAGGTCAAACTCTCTTTGCTTAACATAAAAGGTTTCCCATGGTCTATTTTATTGAAGAGGCAAATCCATCAATTCAACATAAAATTTAGGAATATCTTCCCTCGAATTTTTCCTATTTTCCCAAAAGCGGCGGCCCTCATGTGCAATCCTAGTAGCAACCCTATTAGTCCTGATCTATGAAGCTATGAAACCATTTGGGTCATATACCCATTTATCTTAAATTAGAAGGAAACCCAGGAAGGCTAGCTTTCTAAGCAAAACAATCTCAGCATCTCTGGCCTCTAGTGCCATGTTGGTTGTCATCCATGGGACATCATACATTTTCCTCTTCTTCTTCCTAGAGCCATATTCATTGTCTACCATAGACGCCTACTTGGTGACCTCTAAGAATGCTAACCTAAGGGTCAAAATCTTAGGTAGTAACACTGGTTCCCCATAAAAACCATGGACTCTAATAATAGTGTGATGGGATCTAAAAAAGTAATCACAAGGGATAGGGCAATTGGTCATAAGGTTTGATACACTTGGAAATAGTCTATTTATAACTAGTTCTGGGCTCAGATGACAAAAAGTAAGGGCAACAAAAAGTTCCCAAAATTCATATGGGTCACTAGTTTTAGACAAAATATGTGTCCATGCAGACACATGAGTGGTCCTATGTAAACTGAAGCTTGGGTCATACATGTTTAGATACATGTGTTGGGAAACTATGTCAGAGTTCGAATACAACATAAGGTGAAATAAATAAGAGGAATACCTAAAAATCCCTTTAGCTCTAAACTAGGCAAGTTGTTCCACCATTGAATATGTAATCTATTCAGAGAAATCAAGTCGTTACTGCTGAGTCTTGTCAACAGTTTTCAATCTGAAGAGGATAGCCATTTGTTCCTCATAAATGGTTATATCATCTTTCATTTGAAAATGAAAGCCATCATGAAAAGTGCATCTTGACTAGCTTGGGTAAATTTTGCTCTTGTTGTTGGTAGTGTCAACACAGTAGTATCATCACACCTAATTGTAGCTCTATTTTTAGAAACCTTAATTGAGTATTGACATCTTCCCACATTTTTTTCATCTTGGCAATGGTGGGAAATGTGGTTGTCTTATCGTGGTACAGGGCCAACATATCTCTGATAGCCTTTGGTGTAATTTGCACTGTAAATGGACCCTATTGTATGGTACTTGAAGGTGCATGAAACAATCTAGCACATATTTTGACCAAATCAGGGCATGGATGCACACCTAGGACAATGAATTATGCCAGTTGGGAAGTCCATATCCTCATTGCCAATGTCTCACATTGTCCCACATTGGCCCTCTAAAGACACCTTTGATGTGCCCCCTCTCTGAGAGTTTTTCTACTAGTTCTTTGAAGAATTGGGTCCATGATTCCATCTGCATAATATTTTACCTTTGTTGGGTCACTTGCTTGACCAACTTCAGGGACTCTAGTCCGTGAGTAGGTCTTTAATGGTTACGCAAGGGCTGAAGCATATGATTTACTCATAAGAAACTTATCAAGGGATTCATAAATCCTAGACCTTTGTTTTGAATACTGTGCTCCCTCCATATCTATATCTATTCTTTGAAAATAGTGAATTGCAATAACAAGTATGAAGCTTTTGCAATAAGGAATCACTTTCACTTAAGTAGGTTTGCTATGAGCTGGAAATGCAAGTGGCAGGGTTTTTCTAGCAGATGCAGGAATGTTTAAGAAACTTGTAAGCTTTAACTCTTGTTATGAAGTATTTATTGACCCATCAAGTCTCAAAATGGAATTAAACCCAGATAACCGTTAGCAAATCTTACTAAATCTTCATAGAACAGTGAGTTAGACACGTCATGCAATTGGTTGCGCAAGGTACCTTGGGGAATTTAAGATTTGGGAGATATTTAAAGTGTCGAGAGTTTTTGAAATTTTTGAAAAGGCTCTGAGCTAAGGCTATGTGTTCAAAGAACACTTATTTAAAATAAAGAGCGAGAAAAAAAATGGGAAAACAAAGCAACTGAGAAAGGGAAACTATCTAACTATAATACATTAGAGACCCAGGTTAACTGAAATGCTTCAAGTAGATCCCATTCACATGAATCTCTTCAGGTTTGCCTTCCATTGTTTCCAGCTCAAATGAATTCTTCTATTTAAACACACAAATTTTATATGGGCCAGTCCATAATGCTTCAAATTTAGTATGTTAACCCGGCTTGGCGGCTCTTGCATCCCATTTCAAAATAATTGAGCCTACTTCAAAATGAGGATTTGAAGTCTTTTTATCAAAGCAGTCTTTAATTATTTTGTGATGCTTAATTAATGAATCATGTGCCGCATCCCTCTATTCCTAAACTTCTAAAAGTTTAGCAAGTCTAACCGGCATAGGGCCATTTTCTTTAATATCAATCTATTTTATCAGTTGGAGAGCAGGGATTTCCAAGCTTAAAGATATTACGGCAGGATTACCATAGAATAGTTCATATGGGGATATTTTCATCACCTGCTTAGGTGTAATTCTATCAGCCCATAGTGTTATATTCAACACTTTATGCCATTTTCTATGATGATCAGCCCCTATTCTCTTGATGAGTCTAATCAGGTTCTTATTAGTTGATTCTGCCAAACCATTACCCTGAGGGTAATAATTAGAAGAAGTTTTCAGATATATTCTATTCTTTAATGCAAAGTCAAATACTTTAGACCCTAAAAATGCTTTAGAATTATCTAAAATTATGGTGTGAGGAGCCCCAAAGCGAGTAGTGATACTCCCTAGAAAGTCTAGGATCACATTTTTTATTGCTTCTTTAAGTGGCACTGCCTCAATCCATCTAGTGAAATAATCTGTGGCAGTTAAAATCCATTTGTGACCCATACTAGACACTAGATTTATCATTCCAATAAAGTCAAGAACCCATTGAGCAAAAGGTTCATCAAAAATTATAGGACTGAGAGGCATTGTTGCATTCCTTCTCATCCCCACATAATATTGACAAGATTGTCATTTTTTAACCAGATGATAACAGTCTGTAAATAAAGTAGGCCAAAAATAACCTACCTCACTTATCTTTATGGCTGTGGTCTTTGTAGAAAAATGTCCACCTGAGACTCCATGATGCATTTCATGTAGTATTTTCTTAGCCTCATCCTTCTCTACGTATCTTAAAAGTTTGCCATCATAATTTCTTCTGAAAAGAACTCGTTCAATTAAAACAAAATTGATTCCTGGGTCACAAACATGATTCATTTTATGAAATATGGGATTTACCCAAAAAAACTCCCTCAAAATAAAAAGAGATTACCAAGAGACCATACCATTCCTCTTATTGATGAGATTACTGACTTTTCCCCTCCATGCAGTGCTTAGGATCCTTCTTTTTTGCACCATGGTTGTCTTTAATTAGTAATTACACCTATTTACTATTGTATGGCCAGTTGCATTTAATTTTTGTATGTAACGGCTAGTTACAATCAACCTCTTGTATCCTCAATACAGTTTCCTTTTTCATTTCTGAATCTATTTCTACAAGTATCATCTTTTCAAGCTCTTGAGTCATGTATTGGCATAACCCCCTACCTCTGACTAACTTACTGGGTTTGACCTCTACATCATATTTAAGGATCTTTGTTATCTAGTTTGCCCTTTTTTCAGTAATTTCACCCTCCATAATGTATTCTCTGACACTTGGGTGAGCCACAAGTATCAGAATCTTGCTTCCTGATACTATATGCCTGAATTTCTTGAGGATTTTTACCATAGCATATGATTTTTTCTCCACAAATTTGTATCTGGTTTCATATTCTCTAAGAGTCCTTGAAAAAAAGGCTATTGGATGCTCTCCTTCCTATCTATCATCCTTCTATGTTAGGATAGCAGCAATACTAAGCTCTCTTCCATAGACATACATTACAAAAGGCTTAGAAAAGTCTGGCTTTCTAAGTACTGGGGCTGTTGAGATAGCTTTCTTGACCTCTTCAAAAGCTTTCCTTCCTTTCGTAGTCCACTTGAAAATCAAGTCTTTTTTCAGCAAAAGTGTCACTGGTCTTACTAAGCCTGCAAAGTCAGATATGAACCGACTAACAAAATTAATCTTCCCCAAGAAAGATTGAATTGCTTTCTTATTTACTGGAAAAGGTAAGTTCATTATAATTGCCACTCTTTTTGGATCTATGGAGACTCCTTCTTTAGATACTATATGTCCTAATAATTTACCTTGAGATATGGCAAAGATGCATTTTTTAGGATTCAAGGATATTCCAAATTCTTGACATTTTTTAAAAATAGATTCTAAATGATCAAAATGATCAATAGCATTTTTTGAAAAAATAATAAGATCATAGAGATAAATCAGGATGATTTTATTTATAAGTTCCCCAAATGCTACATTCATAGCTCTTTAAAAAGTGGCTCCTACATTTGATAGGCCAAATGGCATCTTAGCATATGCAAATGTTCCCCATTTGGTAGTAAAAGCAGTCTTATATTGGTCTTCATTAGCCAACCAAATCTAATTGTATCCAGAGAAACCATCTAGCAAGGAAAATCTTTTTGATCCAGCCACAGTCTATAAAATGTGTTCCATAGATGGCAAGGGATAGTGATCTTTAAAAGATGCTCTATTCAAGTCTCTGAAATCTACACAGAGTCTTATGTCACCATTCTTTTTCCTGACTGGTACTAGATTTGATACCCAGGTTGAGTGCTTGATTGGAAAAATTATTTTGGAATCTAAAAGTTTCTGCAACTCATCTACCATTAGAGATTCAATCCTTGGATTTACTGGCCTCTGCTTCTATCTGACTGGCTTAGATCCTTCAATCAGCTCTATTGTGTGCTGAATGATATCTCTATTATATCCATGAAGGTCTTCATAGCTCTAGGCTATGACTTTGTCATATCTTTTGCACAAGCCAATTAGTCTTTCTCTTTCCTCTTGTGTTGCAGAATTTTTAATTTTTAATTTTTTCCCTTCACTTACCTCTATTTCAGAATAATCTACTTTGTTTACCTAGAACTTTTTCTTCTCTAGACCTACATCTTCTAGATCAAAAAGGTTTTATAAAGTAATTAAGGCTTTGGGAAGCTTATTATTCTTTAATTGTATAATTTGATCCCCATATGCCTCTTCAATATTTGGTTGCAATTGATTGGCAAATTCCCTTGATTGTTGTAAGAATGAGAGTACCTGAGAATCATTTTCAAATACTGGCCAATTTTCATCGTTGTCTGGGATAGTTGGCCTTACAATAACTTTTACTGACTCATTGTTAACTAATAGGCCAGTTGATGGATCAAACTACGAGCCAATATGTGTCATCTTATTAGCTTCAGAATTTTGGGTTCTTGGAACTACTTCAATATTGAAAGATTCAAAATCTTCTATTAAGTTCCAAATTCTGTGTCTATAGGATCTCATCCTTATATTTTTGGCTATTGCCTTTTCCCTAATTTGCTTCACCACTAATTTTGAATCTACCTTTACTATTAAATTCTTTAATCCCTTTTTCTTGGCTAAAATGAGCCCATGAACTAAGGATTCATATTGAGCATCATTATTGGTACAAGCGAATTGAAAATGAATAGCTCTCAAAATTTTCTCCCCATTTGGAGCAACAAGACAAATTCTTGCTCCAGCACCACTTTTACTTTTGGCCCCATCAAAATTTAAGGTCCAAATTTCTGAATCTTTTTCAGATTCTTGAATAGTTGGTGTCTCTTCCCTTAAAACATTTAGGATTACATGATCTTCATCAAAAATGACATAAGTGCCCAGACCAGTAGAGTCATAATTTCTATATGGATCACTATGCATCATAGCTAACAAATGGTTATTTTCCTCTTCTTGGTCATGTTCTGTCCATTCACCCAAATCTTCAACAAAAACCATTTCTTCTTTATTCAACATAGCATGATCTGCCTCTAATTTTGATGTTGGTTCATTAGTGATGTGATCTTTTGATAGTGGTTCAGATAGAATTTTCATCTTTGAACCATATTTGGTCCTTAGGATGAAATGAGACCAATCAAGGGACATATATCCTCCTAGTTTGGCTGTAAAGTCTCTGGATAAACATAAACCAAAAATAGGAGGTATATCTACGACTACTACATCTTGATTGACAATTATATTGAGACAAGTATATAATTGCAATGGGAGTTGTTTAATTATCCCTATTATTTGTATTGATTTGCCATCTAGCTGCATAACTCCTTTAGTAAGTGGTTCATACTTTATTTTTAAAGCATCATTTATTTGCTTAGGCATCACTGTAGTACTAGCCCCTGAATATTTCAATGCATTATGCAAGAGTTTCTTTCCAACTATCAGAGTCAAATAGAAAGGCTCTGGTTTGGATTTACTTACCTCTGCTGCATTATTCACAAATGTTGTTGTCTTTAGAGGAACTATGTCCTTGAGTTTTTCTTTATCAACAAGTCCTTCTTTGGTGCCATTATGTTTAGGCATTGCTTGGCCTTGTAGAGCTTCTTGTAACATCATCTTTTGTTTCGGAATAGCTAGTATGTCCCATATTGATACTTGTGCTAGAGTCCTCTTCAACTGTTTAACCACATTCATTGGTCCTAATGCTTGAGTTCTTGGAAAATAAGGATACCTTGCTTTTTCTTGAACTTGTATAGGAATCACTTGGTTCTGCACTGGTTGAGGCACTACTTGTCTGACAGTTGTGTTTCATTGGCCTTGAAATGGAGGATTCTCCATAACTTGACTATTTGCAACTTCAGGCTATTCCATCATTCTTCTCTTTGATCTAGTATAGTAGACTGATTGCACCACTGGTTTCTTGGAAGCAGAAGCTTCATTCAAGAATATTGATTCTTCATCTTCAACCTATGAAAACAAAGCATGTTCAGGGGCTATTTCTTCTTATTTTTGTAGAGACATCCCTTGCATCTGAGCCATGAGGACTGAATTTTCCATACCAAGAGACTAATAAGTTTGTGCATCTAAAGTACTGGCAAATTGTCCATCCATTCTTCTTTGCTCTGCTATCTTTTGTTGTAGATTATCCATGGGACAATCTCTAGGTGTATGAGCATTATTACAAGGGAAACACTAGGCATTGGTGCTATCTGCATAATTATTTTGCCCTTGAACAATTTCTCTATTTGAATTGGGAGGAACAATCTGTGAGGGTGTAGGGACTGCCACTAATTGATTTGCTAGCTGAGGGTTATTTTACCTTTGATGACCCTGATATTGGTTTGTCTATGATGGAAATTTATTTCCTTGATAGCCTTGATATTGAGGTCTGGGGTAAGGGTTCTGTTGTCTCATTATGTTAATCAACTCATTAGAAAATGTCCTTAAGATATTCTTGATATCATCCATCTCAGATGACTGAGCAGGGACAAGTTCTTTAGCAGGTGGTTGAGGATATTTATATATAGACACAGGTGGGGCTTTGGAATTAGGGACTTCTTGAGGTAATGGCAAGGTAATTTCTAGAAACATGGGCATGGGAGGCCTTGAGGGAAACTTTCCAGCATCTATTAAATTATTTTCAGCTCTAACTGCATAGTCATAAGCCTCTGACAGAGTTTGACCTCCAAGTGACTGAATCATAATAGATATATCTGAAATTAAAGCTTTAAGATAAAACACTATAGCCATACCTGGTAAAGGTCTAGCTGTAGCAGGAATCCTTTTCCAATTCTTTTGAAATCTTGGATTGAAGTCAGTCATTGCTTCTTGTGGTGCTCTTTGAATAGTAATCAATTGTTGCAACATAGAAGACTTATCACCTTTTTCTTCAAATCTTTCAAAGAAAAGATCTCCAAGTTGATCCCATGTAGATATTGTGTTTGGAGTCAAGGATTGGTACCATTCCATAACCTTTCCTTTTAAAAAAGCTGTTAATAATCTTATAGCCACATTATGCTGTGTGACCACATGTATAGCACATACATCTTGAAGATGTTCTTCAGGTGTTTTGAAATCTTGTCCACTGAATTTGGGTAGAGCCTTCAAGGCATTTACTGAAATAGGGTCCCAAGTGGTTGGTGGTATTGGTAGGATCAAAGGACTGCCAGTGTTCCAACTTGCATAATTCCTTGGGGGTATAGGATCTCCCATAGTTACTCTTGGTATTGGTATAAATTGATTGACTCTTTGTCTCAGACTAGTTATCAAAGGTGGAAAAAGAATACCTGGATTTATAGCAAATTGAGATCTTGTCACTAGTCCACAGCTCTGACTCCTTGTAGCTCTCTAGTTCATACAGTCTTGAAAGAAACTTCGAGATGGTGTCCCACCAAGCATGCCAAAAATTGTTGATGATTAAAATTGCGTTGTTTCTAACACCAACAATGGGAAGTTTCAGGAATGTGGGACTTGCAACCTAAAACAACCTCCAGATTTTAAAGAAGTTGGATCTTCTTTATATCAAGGATATAATGGGAAAAAGGATAAGAATTAAACAAAAATATAAGTGTAATTAAAGAAACTCTAACTATGGCGATGCGCTTGAATTTAATTCAACCCTTAAGCACAGTGAAGCTATATGTAAGATTCAATTACATTAAAGAGTGAACAAGGCATGATCAATGTAAAAGATAGAAAACAATAGAAACAAAGGCTCACAACTTAGACTAATTTTGCAATGACACAGAAAAATATCAATAAATGCACAGAACTCAATTTTCTTATTAATTCTCTAGTCACATAAAAGGCACATAAACATGTATAGTTACATAAACTTTCTAACTCAAGAAAATAGAACAAAGGCAAATGATATCCGTGATCGCAGCTAAAAAAATATTAAAAACTCTTCACAATAATCTCTTGTAGAAAATTCTCTCTATCTTCTGATCTACCTCTGGTGATCTCTGCACCCCTATTTATAGCATTGGATTAGCTCTAAATTGTCTACACGTTCCCAATCTAATGGCCTAATTGAACTCTAACTAAATTGGAAGTGTCTAACACAAGATATTTCTTAGATCTGAAACGTTCTATCTTCTTGCAATTTCATTGGTCGACATAGATACCTAGGACGCTTCCCACTTTTAAATGGGAGAGGACACTTGGTCGATTCCTTCTCTTTACTTGAAAACCCTCTTCTTATTTAGGAGGCACCATAAAATGACACTTGGCATGTTCTACAACACTTATCGAAGGCACATGGTACTTTCCACGTAACTTATAATCTTTTTGTGTCTTTGCTCAGGAGTGTTCCGCCTTTGACACCTGTCGCAATCCACTTCTTCAAAACTTTAACAACTTAACAGAAAGTAAGACCCAAAGTATTTATTGCCTTAGCAACTTCAAAAAGGGGATAGGGACAGGTGGCACTTTCCACGCATGTTTATCAAGGGACATGTGGCGGTCTCCACTGCTTTTAGCTACCCTTTGAGAATCCTATAGAAAGTGACAGTTGGCAGCCTCCGCGTCGCTCTATCTCTGCTATAAAAACATTCAGGCCTCATTTCATATTTACATGGATGGTGACACTTGGCAACTTTTGCTTGCCTTAAAAATAGAACTTGGGACCCACCATAGTCTTTACTTATCAATGAAACTAAGTGAAGATAATTCGAATGTTGACACATGGTGGCTTCCACTTTCTTCAGCTCAAGATACGTGGCGTCTTCTAATGCTTTTAGAAAAGTATATTAAAACCTTCCATGGTTGCCACCTATTGCCTTTCACTTGATTCTAAGAAAAGATTTATTGAAAAGAGGCTTTCGAGATGTATAAGAAACATGAGATGTGGATGTTGACACTTGTTGCGCTCCGCTGAGTTACTATGAGACACATGGTGCATCCCGACCAACTTCTAGAAATTATGAAAGGTACCTCGGCCGATGACACTTGTCAGCGTCTGCTTGATTTCGACACTTAGAAAAAAATGAGTTGAAAATAAATTCAAGCTCGCGCTCTAAGTCAAAACTTCGCTATCTCAAACCAAAATGTGCGGGGACAAAATTTTGCAGTGTGCAACTGAAAATCAAAATAAAATGTAGAGTATTATTTACTCTACAGTTAGTATTTTAGTCTTTTTTAACCTTCACAAACCTAAAATTCCCCTTTTTATAGGTATTATGCTTTAAAAATTTCCCTTCATGTTGAAATTTCCATGGCAAAAATGTAACTTCCATGGTGGTTATAATTTTCATCATGACATTTCCATTAGCATCAGTGGGAGTTTTTCAAACCACCTTGATAGTTTTTCATTTTCGCCAGCTACATAACACAATAGTTTCATCATCTTGCACTATCTTTGAAATTATTACACAAGAATTTAGTATTTTTTCATGGTTTTTATTGCATTTTCATTTGTTTCTTCTTGATTTCACCTTCTTTACTACCTAGTTCACTCTTAGTCGTGCTTTTGTCAATATTTTTTCTCTCCAAGTTATCAAACTCCGAGTCAATATCAAGCTAACACTTAGTCGCATATCCTCCTCCTTTGTTACAAGTATTTCACTTTTAAAATAATTTTAGATACAAATAACTTGGGATATTTTAGGTCCATATTCCACCTACTTATGTTTTTGAATAATTTTTTTTTAGTCTATAATCATTTTTTTTGTCATCTTGTATGTATTTTGGAGAATAAATTTCATAGAAATTGCAACCTAATCTTTTTTTTCATGGATAAATCCATCCATAATCAAATATATTTTCTTATTCTTATTTTTTTTCATTTTTTTTCAATCCTCTTTTGAGAGAGTTCCTAAGGTATACATAGATAAAAAGGAACTAGCTAGCAGAGGATCAAGGATTCATCAACAAATTTTTCTTCGCCCTTAATTGGTCTCAACTTTAATTACATTAGGGATTTTGTTTTGTTTTGATTATTTTTTAATATTGGTCTATTACATTTTATAGTAGACTATAATTATTTAAAAAATTATAAAATAAACAAAAAAATATACATCATCTTCTCTTTCACTATCTTGCGTAGAAAAGAATGGTTTTATTTTCCTTGTTGCATTCACATATAAAAACTTCAAATAATGGTATAAATCACATTATATCTTAGGTGAAATAAATGAATAAAATAATTAGGTAAATCCAAGTATAATTAATTCATTTTTTAATTTTTTTGATTAAGGGTAAAAGGTGAGTTTTGACTAGGTCTCTTCTCAATTACATTAAAGAGGCCTAAGGCTAAACGAAGCTAACAACCAAAAACAAATAACAAAAAAAAACAAGTGTATATACACAATAGATAACAACCTAAACACATTAAAACTACAAAAATAGAGACTTTATATATTACACATTCAGATATTTTATCACAAGGTTTCATTCTTTGCCCAAATTGTTTAGGACCTTTTCAATGTCCTCCACTGTAGAATTATCCAGCTTCATAGTATTTCCTTTATCTATGCCCTTGATTATTTTAATTTATTAGACTCCACTCTACTAATATTTTCTTGCTTTGATGAATTCCATTAAAACATTGATGTTAGACATAGTTTATGATGGTTACTTGCTCATCTTACCAATTTATGAATGATACCTTGCATCAAATTCTTCTCAGCTTCCAAATTTTCAACTGTGGTTTCCAACTTTTGAATCTTAGAAACCACGCCTTAACCCTCATAAAAAACACCATGATTAGGAATATTAGTATTACTTTTAATAAAAAAATTCAAATTATTATCTTTAAAAATCCAAGACAATAAGTTCTTATGGAGCTTAATGTCTATTGCCATGGTTTTGAGTCTTTTTTAGATACTATCATATCTACCATCCTCCTCCTTTTATTTCCTTTTACGAGCCCCTTTTGGATATTCATACATAGCATATTTATATAGCTCAAACTTCAAATCATTAGCTAGTTCATCCACCTCATCCTAATTATTATCCAGCATCTAATTCTCTTCCTCTTCCTCACCAATTTCCTCTTCTAATTCCTCCTCTTGAAAATCAAACACAATGAAGGCACATGATTTCTTCACAAGGGATTTATAAGGAGTATAAGTAGGGGACTTCATAATAATTTTAATGGTGATGTATTTGTGTGCAGGTCCTTTCCCCTTCCCTTTACTAATAATTTTGCATTTCTCAGAAGGCTCAACTAATTCGAAAGCTAATGATGGCCAACCCCCAAGGGACTTATCATGGATATATAGGAGGTAAATTAGGGATTGGTTATGAGGTAAGGGAGCTTTCCCAACTTCATCTTAGTAATGGAATGTTCAAGTTACATCAATAATTAAAAAGATAAATTGATAGGAAATTTATGCCTAAAATGATTTAATAGGGAAACATTATAGGAAAAAACATCTACATAAGTTCATTCAAGCATAATATAATTCATAATTCGCCTAACCACTTCATGGTAAGGCATAGGCAAATAATATTGAATAAAACCCCTAGGTAAGGAACCAATTCCTCTTTAAGATTGATAAATTACTTCATGTATTTAGTATTCTCCTACTTTTTCCAATAATATTTCCTCCCATGAGTACTCATTCCAGTTACATCAGAGATCAACTCTTCAAAAGCAACTATATTAACTTCCCTCATAGTTAGAATTCTTACCTTCCATCCTTTAGCAAATCCAATGGAAAGATGATTATCACTACCACAAATCCTTTCCATATGGTTTGACAGACCACCATCTTATAGGATTGGCCAAACATCCCTATTCTTCTTAACATCACCCACACTAGAAGGCTCAGTTTGACATAATTAACCTACCATTTAGTCTTTACCTAATTGAATACAACCATAAATACAAACTATCTTACCACACTCAAGCCGGTAATCAATAGTCAAAATTTGAATTATTTGATTAATGGAGATAACCATCATCTTAAGTTTATTTGTGGGAACCCTTTCACCAATCAAATTGTATGCGACCTAAAATAATGATGTCATCCACTATCATCATTCCCCATGCACAAAAATAAATCCTTTTTACTATTAATGATAATAACCTTTACCATACAATAATTGTTCTCCATAAACTAATAAATCAAATGAGAAATTTATAAATCCTATCTGATATTACTATAGTTCACATCCATAATAATGTTAAAGGCCAACACCAATAAAGAAAGCTTGGTATGAGGGTTTAAAATCATATAACAAAACTCAAATATTACCCTTATCATCATCAATAATTTAAGTCACTTCCCCATGTAAATCAAAAACACTATACCAATTGGTGAACTCTTGACTATCCACTCCTATATTGGAAAACCAATCAATAGCTCCATGGCCTTCCTTGAATGTATGTTTAATCATAATTTTCTGAAGTTGATTAATGAATCAAGTGTCTCATGAGTAATTTTACTAATAGTCCAACTTGGAGTTTGATTTTTGAGAAGATAAATAACTATATTCAGGTAACCCCCTTATATGCATATATTAATTAAACTAACTCCTTTAGCAAGTATGACACCCCATAAATATACCAAAGATTCATTTGTGTGACTATTTTTAACCCCAAAATTTTTATCAAAGGTCATAATAACTCTACCATTTGTATCCCTTATAAGCCCTCTACCACCTGTTTTCCCAAGATTTCCTTTTGAATAACTGTCAAAGTTTAATTTTACCCATTTAGGGGAGGGATAAATCCATTTGGTCATGATCCTATCCTATTTTTATGATATTTATAATGTTTATAACCCATAGTAATATGCCAATTATCATCAACATTTAATTTAATTTTAATGACCATGTTATCCTTAGTTTAATTGAGGCAAAATTATCTCTCAAAAGATTAGTAAACTTTAGAGCCACAACTTTTAATTTTATTTTGATTCCCTTAAAAATTATATAATTATTTAATTTCCAAAAACCTCAAATTTTCATTTTTCAATTTTACCAAAATCTTGCATTCACAAATAAAAACCCACAAAAGCAAGACAAATTAGGCAAAAGAAAACTTGCATCTTAGAGATGATTTTATTCATTTTCAAAAAAAAATCAAAAATTTAATTTTGCATTCTTTCCATTCTGGATCATTTATCTTCAAAAATAATCATTCAAAACTAGCATTCTAATTTGCATTTGTGGAACAATTTCAGAATACTTAGGAGTTGTGTTTATCAAACCCAACCTAGGTTTTT
Organism: Torreya grandis; assembly: GCA_037957365.1. Lineage (NCBI taxonomy): Eukaryota > Viridiplantae > Streptophyta > Pinopsida > Cupressales > Taxaceae > Torreya > Torreya grandis. Next base: position 7,124,980 of record JARHVA010000165.1, on the reverse strand, counting down.
AGATTTCATTCTCATTTTCATTTTGAAAAATTCAATTACATAGTATCTTTCATTTATTTTAATTCAAAAATACAAAAATAAAATTAGTTCATTTAGTGTTAGGATAAACTCTCATCTCACAAACTAGAGAAAGTTAAAACCAACACTTACATCTTTTGTTAAAAAGCTAGTTTAACATTACATTGTTGGAAATTTCATTTGCATTTAAAAACAAAAAAAGATAAAAAGAATATTTATTTATTTTAATATCAACTATTCATTCATTTCATTCCAAGTACTTTCCATTTTAGCAAGTATCATAGTTTACTTTATTTGAAAAAACTTATCAAAAACATCACAAAAATAATTCTAATTAAACCTCATTTAGACAAGCATGAGTGCTAAAAACATGATATCACCTCTTTAAAAACTTTAATAAAACATACAAAATAGTTTATATGCTTAAGACATCCCAAACCCAACCTGCCTCACTATTGGATGATGCTCCCTAAGTGGGCCTACCTCAATAGGGCTAGTTTATTTCATAGAGTGCCTACTCCTAATCAAGAGAGTATCCTTAAAATAGATATTAACTCTGAACATAGGCTTTAGTTTATCCATTTCACCCCACTCCTAAACCTTATAATAAGATATCTCGATGTCTTAGATGATTAATTTCAGTGAGTAGACCCCCCAATAATTATACCCCTTCGCATTGTAGCTCTTGAGTTCAACAACCTCCAAGTTTGAGCCTTCCACTTTATTTCCCTTTATCATCAGGACTATCCTTGTCCTATTTTGATTTTTTTGTGGATGATATTAGATGGACATGGTCACCCCCATCATGATATCTAAATTCCTAGGGTTTTAAAACATAATTTCATTCCAGTCCTTGAGTCGAGCATTGACTAATAACTCTAATACCTTGTCCTCATTTACAATCAAGGTTATTGGGATTCAATATCCTCTCAATTTTCCACATTTAATAAGAAATGTGATATAGGTGAGATATTTTGGTATCACCAAGAGTACCCTTTATCACCTATCATCCAAAACCCCATACATACACCTCAACCCAATGAACCCATTCTTTAAGCATTACCCATTTAAATTATACAACCACACCGTCTTATATATCCCAATAATTATACCATTCATATCGATATATATTCATTGGTTGTCTTGACTAGACCTTGATAGTTTGATTACATAAAGATTAGCATGTTCATTTCATTATGCACAATACCAATGATAAAAGTAGGCCAAGTTGTTTAACCATTTATTGTCAATTAATGTGATGAAGATATACCTAAGATATATTTTTGTAAATCCCTTATTGAAGAACAATTAGTTATTTAGATTCTAAACTTATATACTTGAGAACAGATGGCTATTTAACAATTGCATTTTATACTCAGGTTCTTCTAAAAATATAATTCTATTAACAAAAATGAATGAGTTAGATATCAAAATATATACTTACTATGGGAAGGATTTTTCAATGGCATCAAGAGTGTTACCTATATTAAGGCATGTCAAAATATTGGTGGTGCAACTTACTTCTTTTTTAGGGAAAATATTGGTAATAGATGTTGTGTTGGTGGATTACACTCCTAGGTGGGTAAAAGGGGTTGCATTGTGCATGAAAAAACTAAATGCATATGCATTATGCGACCATTCCATTAAAAGGATAGAGTGTAAAACTATGTATAGGATAAAGAATAAATTATTTAATTGAAAACCTTGTTAGAGCTTTGAACGATGTATTATACATTAATGTTGATATAAAAACTTTGTTTGGAATACAAAATTAATATATAGTATAGTGGATCTTGATTCCTAACCATTGATTATGGATAAACAATATCATGATAAATGGGTTGTGTGATTTTATGGAACATGCTAAAAGGAAGGTTATAGAATAAATTTAGTATTGTGTGCCTCACATGGTCCTATGTATAGATTCTTATTTAAATTAGACTTTGAATGTGCTAGTAATGTAGTTAAATATAATCCCTTTCTATTAAGACTAAAATAGATATAAAGTATTGAATCATATACTAAAAGGTGAAAAGTGAATAAAAAATGGTTGTATCCAAGTAATAAATAAACATGCGACCAAAAATGAGAGGTTGAAATAATATAAGAATTTTGTTTTGGATTATATTGAGTTTTTATATGAATTTAACATCACTTTTATTAAAAGGGATCACAATGTTTTAGTTGACCAATTGGTTGTGTATGCATCTATGTTAAAAATTAATAGTGATACATCAATATATATATATATATATATATATATATATATATATAAGGTGTATTTTTTGCTAAAGTAATGTGTAACAACTTTGGGAATAGATATGTATTATCTTTAAATTATTATCTACAATGAAACTGTTAGACTAAATCTAGAAACAAAGCTTTCTAAAAATTATTGGAAAGAGTCTTGAGTTGAAAAAGAAAAGGTGGAAGTAAAAACTAAGGTTTATCATATTGATCAATATAATTATTTTGAATAAGTCCACACAAAAAAACACACTTCAGTTGGTAAATGAAATGAATACAAATTTGCCCTTGAAATGCAAGAAGGGAGTGAAGAAAATATATTTTCATTACAATAAGAATTAATCAGTTGGTGGAGTTATATGATATTTTAGCATATTTTCATAGAAGATGCATCTTGTATAAATAAAGAATAAAAAATTCATTTGACAATAAGGTGGATCCTATACTATTCAGTAGGATTGTTGTGAGGCAATATGTATAAAGAAAAGTAAAAACATGGAAAATTTGACCCACTATATACATAAACATGCTCTATTGATTGTAGAATATGGGAAAATAAATTATTTTATATAACTATACACTAGGATCTCTTGGATTTTCCTACAAATGGATAACATATTAAGTTTTTTATATAGTGATAAATATAACTATTGTTAAATAATATAAATAAGTTTGTTTTACTTCATTTATGTTTTGTTCCCTTTGTAATGTATTTTTTGATTTATGTGCCTAAAGTGTTGTGTAACATATTTCATTCTTAAATATTTTTCCTTTTTCTATTATATTAAGGTGGTGTATATTTATATATAAGTGTTTCCAAATGGTGTATTATATATGTAGTTATCAAATGTTTGTATGGAAACTGATCTACTTTGCCATGATATTTTTTAAGATATGAAGTACATGTGGAGGCTACTTGTCCCTAATATGAATCCAATCATTGCACCTTACGGTTACCAAGCTACAATACTCATTCAACCATTGTTGTGTAGTTGTTTCAAATGTGGTTTTATGTCATTTTTAAATATAAAGTAAGCCATACCAAAGAAGAATCATGTAATAAATAAGTACCACTTATACAAGTCAAGATAAATCTTACGTAATATGCTATCGAGCATAAATGTTTAATTGAGCAATATATGTCTTCCATGAAAAAAGTGATAACTTTAATATTAATTTAATGTTTATCATCATAAGTGTTTGTACAAGCTATGAATTCTAAGATAATAATTTCACATGGACCATCAAAGATAATAATTTTCCCACGCGTGGCAATTATAATGAAATAAAATGTAGGCCTTTGATGTTTAGGAGAATATATGTAGGACATTTATCGATGGTTACGAAGTTTGTCTTAATGAAAATGGGTGGTCATGATTCAAATATTACTATTTATTTTGATAAGTTTGATCCTAATAGTTTATCATGAATTAAATATTACTATTTATTTGGCATAGATTAATCCAAAGTGTATGTTTTTATATCAAATGTTTTTTTCATTCAATTATTTTTAAGTTGAGAGTCAACAATAGTTATCGATCTTATAAATTTGATATTTGACATATATTATTATAGTGGGGTTGAAATGCATGGATTAATGTGATGAGTTTTGAATTAGAAATAGTCCTTTATTTTTTACAAGTTTAATGTAGTCGTTCCTCAATGGTTCAAAATTGCCTTGGCTTATAAGTGACTTATACCATGATTTAATGCTAACCATTGATCTAAATTGGATTATTCTAAAACATTTGTTGCCATATCAAAAGTATGTATAGGTTGATATGAATTGAGCCATGAATCAATGATAGTTATTGATCTGTAAAAGTTTGATCTTGTCCATTGATCATTGTGTCATAGGTAAGAGATTAAATGAAAAAATGCAAATATGAATCAATGATTAATATTGATTTAACTATTTAATCTTAAATTTAGATATCAAGGTTATCTAAGATTAAAGGGGTATTACATTAGTTTTTACATAAGGGTAGTGAACTAACTTAATGAGCAGGACAATTAATAAAAAACTCAAATAAATAATCTTTTGAATTTATACGACTATGACTGCTAAAAATAATAAATTATATTTGTTGATAGATATTACAATAAATTGGAACCAAATGATACTTACTTGGTTTACTATGTGCAAGTAGGTTTGATCTGGAACATAATGGAAGCAGACTATAAGATGATCCTATAATAGTCATCAGATTCTAGAAATATTCTTTCTATGGTCTCGGATACTTACATTGAATCTAGACAGTTATGTCGATGCAAGTATCTAGTCTTAACACATGTGTCCTATATGGAATACTAACTAGATCAATATGTGATCACCTGGAGCTTTATAGGTTTTATTGTGACTTTATTTTAATTTCTTTAGATCATTACATATATTGTCACTCTTTATCAAATGATCAAACCCTAGCTCTCCATGGTTGAAGTGACTATGGGAAAAATGGGTTAGTGGGATCATGATGTCGAAGTGCCTCAAGAAACCCTCTATTAATGGGCACTACCTATATATCCAATACTATGAAGAAGGCCTTAGACTTATGTATTTATCCCCTGCATGTTGGCTTGTGTGTGCATAAGGATGTAATGTGTGATAATAAAAAACATATAGTGACCTAGCTTTTAACTTATAAAATATGGTACACGAACTACTCTTTGAATGCTTCAGACCTGTGGAAGTACTAATCTATAATTGATATAGAAATAGGGATGAATAAGATAGGTTTGTTCACTTAAATATTTGAGTGAGTGCTTCTTGGTATGTTTCCTTATGAATTTTATGTGATTTTTAGGTGTTTTCTAGGTGAAGAATGAATGAGGGTTGATCTTGTAGATATACCAATCCCTTTTAGAAACATCTCACACTAAAGTATCGTGTCATGGGTAAGATACTAAATGAAAGGACATAAATATGAATCAATGATCATTGTTGATCTAACATGATCAAATTTGAGTCGTTCATCATTGTATCAGAGGCCATTATGTATCAATAATTTTAGAGTTACAAATCAAAATTATCTATTAATTTTAAAAGAATTAATTATGATAGTTTATTAGAGCACCACACATTAAGAGGTTTAATGTTATAAAATATTATGATTTGATGATTTCCATTGATATTATGAGTTTTAGTCTTAGTTGTCTATTTCATTTTGGGAGCTTGTAAGCATGAAAAACCACCAAGAGACAATCCAAAAATTATTGTTAATTTCATAAGTTTTAATCTCAACCATCCATCACCAATTCATGGATAAAATCATAAAATGAATATGGGTATTCCAAAATGACAATTACCATTGTTCTAAAAAAAAAATTAATATCAAACCCTGATTTAGAAATAATGCATTAATTTTTGTTTAACGTAAAAGTGTTGGACTTATAAAATATAATAAATACAAAGGTGTTATTAAAATGAAGGCATTGTTTTGGGACAATGTTCAATAATCACCATTAGAATGCTTCAATAGAGACCAAAAAATTAAAATAGAAAATAAATCAAATGTTAACACCAAAAAAACCAATGTCTAAATAAAATTAACTAGCAAGAAAAATAAGTCTTAACAATTTGTATGTTTTTTTTAGATAAGCAGTAGGGTTAATGGGTCCCCTGCCCTATATTAATATTGAGAAGATATATACAAACATAAAAAAAACCCCAATGTTTACAATTATGATTTTAGGAAGAGGTATAGGGGGGAACAAGGCCACCATGTGATAAAAAATAATAAACTACACAAAGACCAAGCAAAACAGCCCACAACAGGGCAAAGGACTAAAAAACCTCACCATATAGAAGAATGGGTTACCCAATTAAACAAAAACATTATCATGAATTTCTAACTTCACACCAGAATGAGAATGACCACCATCATGCTCTTGGGACTCCATTTTGCTGCCACTAATAGAGTGGGTATTTTTGTTGCTCAGGAGATGGTTACACATCACTAAGGTGACAGCGACATGCTAAACACGAGGGAATCAGGGTGGAAACTTCTTGCCAGGGTTTTCAAACATGTCTCAAGAAACTAGTAGCCTCCAACCTCTCCCTACATTTATGTGTTTCTTTCCATAATTTGAGGCTTACGATCAGACATTCCACCTCCACCCATGGGGGGTAGCTATAAATAGACCATCGAGATTGGGAAGGTGACACGGTTTCTACTCCAGGTCCTTGACATAATCCACTATCCTAACAAATCTAAACTCAATATCTTTAAATATTGTAATGGGAATAAAACCAAACCCATGGTTACTTGAGAAAGGCAACACTTGAAAGGCACCAATGTTCAAATCTTCAACTTTCTCATCAAGGTCGGGCTTATGTAAGGGTGCCATAAAAAAATATAACATTTGCTCCACCAAAGCCTTATCCTCCATAACTACCAAGATATTCGAAACAAAAAAAGCCACCACATCCTAATTGACCCTGCTGAACATGTTACTTCTTAAAAATTCTTCCCCCAAAGTAAAGCAAATGGCATACAGAACTTCATCCATAGGAACCCAAAAAATCTTCTTCAACCAAAAATTGGATGCAGACCCATAGAAATCCATCTCCCTTATGCTACTTCCTCTTGAAATTGTAGGCAACCTAAGCACTGAAGCCAAGCCTAAATCCATCTCTGCAGGAACATAAAAAGGATGCAAACAAACCTAAATTTGAAAGCAAACTGAGGAATAAATAAAGAGGTAGGGAAGCCTCTCAAAACAAATTATTGTATCCACACTCCATCAATACCACATGCTTAAGCACCGCTACCACCTCCACTACTCAAACACCTAACCAAGCCATGATGGCCCCCAAACAAATCTTAGATTTCGAACAATGCATTTGAATACCCCACAAAACCTCCCCAAGCCCCTATAATAGTATCCATAATATACGAAATATTTTTCTCAATACCATAGTTAGCCAAAAATTTGGTTGTCAAGTTGGCCTTTATATAGCAATAGATACCTTCCCATTCTTCAAAAGACCCCACACTTTCCCAGGCGCTAGAAAGAATATTATTAATATTCCAAGAAGGAGTGGTAAATTTTTTTAAAGATGAAAGAATGACAAGTGAATCCCCTTCAATTTGGATCCTAGAAATACCACATCGTAAAGCTAATTCCAAGCCATAAGCTAAAGCTTGAGCTTCAGCCTCATTATTTGAACCATCTTTCAGCTTTATTGAGGCTGCTCTGATTAGTGATCCATTACAGTCTCTGATAATACACCTAGCTCTAAAAGCACTTGGATTTCTAGGAGATGTCCCGTCAAAATTAAGTTTGAACCAATTCGAGAGTGTAGGATTCCACTCAGTCTCTCTATTTCTTTCAACCATATTACTCTTTACATTAAACCCATTAATAAGAGTACAATTTGTATGTTTTACGTTACATAACTAATACATTTAAAAAGGCTCTTAAAATTTTCAAAGATGATTGAATTATTAGGAAACATTTCATGTCTAAAAAGAAACTAAATTCCTCATATTATTTGTCTACTTTGAAGGGACTAAGTTCCTCATATTATTTGTCTTATTAGTCTATTTTGAAGGTGAAAAGATTTATATTTTTAATAATGATCAAATATTATGATAATATCATACAATTTAAATATCTAGGAAATTACAAGAAAGCCTTTATTAAAGAGAAAGATTTCCTTCGATATTTTAAAAATAAACCATATAAAATTATGAATCTTAATTTGAAGAAAAAAGAATGTAAGTTTTTAAAAATACATAAAAATGTTCTTAAATTTTATAACCTCTACAAAACATATAGAAATGTGATTTAAGTATATTTACAAGTTATTCATCTAGGTTGCAAATAAATATGATCTTTTGAATATTTTCAGATAGTATTTGGCCTACATTAGCAAGAATGTTTCCCCATAAAATTTTAAAGGAATCATTTAAATTAATAATAAAATTATGGGGATATCCCAATTTTCATGGAGTGGCCTCCCAAAATATTGAATTCTTCTAATTTATTTCGTAGAGATGTTATTCTAATTATTTAATGTACATTTTTTTTGGATTTTATTATGAGATGTTGAATACCATCTTTTTTATATACTAATTAATAAATAAGAACAAGGAAGAAATACTCCAAATTATATGATTATAATAAAAAAAAATTATATAATTTAATATTCTTTTATTTTATTAACCCACATTCTTGGTGAAAAAAATGGACCATGACTTAGAAAATATTAATAATTAGATTTCAAATAAATTTAAAAATTATGTTCATATTTTTTAATATACCTATCCAAATGTTTCAAGAAAGCCAATAAAATGAGGGTAATATTATATTTTAATAAGTTTAAGGTGAGTGAATATTATAAGAAAATTGTTTAATTTTAGGCTAGGACATTAGACAAGCATGATGATCTAAAAGATTATATTTTATTATAGGGTTATTTTATAACATCTGTATATGAGATGTTGTTTGCTAAATCAAAGGAAAATTTTATTAAGGTTGTTAAATAATTTTTGAGGTCACATTATTTTTGTGTAGTTGAAAATCCAAAACATAATTGGGTATATTGGTACCTTTATTTATATCATATATTATATTTTATGGATTATAATGTGCATCTTAAAAGTATCTTAATTATTTTCTCTATAAAATGACGGTGTTGGAATTCATAAGGATATTAACATGAACAAATGACTATTTTAAATACATATAAAAGGTGTTTTAATAAATATATGCTATAAAATTAGAGAATTTATATATGAAAATAGGTTAGAATTAAAATCTCTTCAATTGATTATGAGTAAATATAGTTTAATGTGGAATATAAACCATATGATCATGAAGAGGTCGTTGATGGAAAAATAAAGACTACAGGTAAACCATCAGGATATGTACATGATTTTTTTATGAGAGAGGATATAATAAGGAATTGTGATTTAATTGGTGATATTAGAATAATCAAGTTTTGATCTAGATAATTGTATATTCAAGATATGAGATAAAAATAAGGATTCTTCATATGTGTGGGATTATTGTATCGTAGCATACTTTATTGAGAGAGTATGTTGAGATCATCTTTGATAAGATTCATAAAATATAAAAGTTTACCCTTTATGATGAAGACATATATGATTGTATGATCTAAGAAATCAAAAATATATTTAAGAATCTAAATTTCATGGAAATAAGGGTTTTCAATAAGAAGAGGGAATAACAATACTCATAGTTTGTTGATTATATTACTACAAAAATATAAAATGAAGATATTTTTGAGTCAAAATTTGTCCCTATTTTAACTCAACCAAACATACCCTTGGATATTTTCATGCTAAAACAATGGAAATAAATTCTCACATAAAATTGCATGTTAATATTCCAAAAATAAAATCTTAGAAAGAACATTATTTATACATCAAATTATAATGAAAAATATCACTTAAAAAATATTAATGATGATATGTCTTCTACCAAAATTTACTAAGATTTTCATGCAACAAAATTCAATGTATATTTAAAGATGTTAGTGTAATGGATGATAGTTCCTTTGCACCCAAAAACTCATGTCTGAGATGAAAGCTAAATATTTTCCAGGAGCATTACAATTGATTAAAGTGGAAAACATATATTCAAGCTAGTTTGTTAAGAATTCATTTGAATTTTTTAATTTTAACTTGGCTAATATAATATTTTTAATAATAAATGGATAAATTGGAGAATGAAAGTGTTAAAAAGCAAACATAATAATACCCCATTTTTAAAAGAATTAGATGTCAAGACAAGGATCTATGATCAATTATAATAATAATTTTGATTTCTATAAACATTGAAAATCAATTTATCCAATTGAAGAACTTGAAGTGTAACCTTTACCCCACATTCATACTAGTGTGGAAAGCATTCAATCTTAGTTACATAAGGCATAAAACACTATCATAAATATGAGTAGCGAAAAATTGGCTCTTAATATTCATTATAAGAAGATCATGATTATATTTCTCAAATCTAAAATAGAATACATTCATAGTATATCAGAGAATATGTGGGAGACTCTTTTTTCTTTTTCTTTTTTTCTTTTTTTTTTAGTGGTCGGCTGGTTGGGTATTTCCGTTGTGGCTCTGTTGGTCCAGTGTTCGAGTTACCCCTCAGGCCCCATGGTACCAGTATTAGTCGTGTCTAGTCAGCGGCGCCGGTCACGTTAAAAAATTTACCAGGCTTTAAATATATATATATATGTGTGTGTGTGTGTGTGTGTGTGTGTGGGAGACTATCAAAATAAACCATAAAAACAAATTTTTATGGTTGAGTCATGAAATAAATGAGTACATTTTATGATATGTAGGTCCCTAATAAGAAATAAGCAAAGATTTTAATTTAAAAATTGGCCTCAAAGATGGATTGGGTTTAAAGGTGACCCTGAGAAAGAATGTGGAAAGCATGGTTGAAACTATTTTAATGGATAAAAAATTTAAAATTAAATTGAAATAAGCTTAAGCTAAAGCTTTAAATGCAAAAAAATTTGATGATGATATGATATTTCAAGGGTTACCTTATCCATTTAGTTTTAATGATGGAATAAAGAATAAAAGAGAATGGAATGAAAAAAATAGTATTAAGTATTTGAAAATGATAAAATTGACGTATATTTATCATACAACTTACATGTAAAATTATGTCTTAACTCATCATATCACCATATCTTAATCACTTCTTTGGGTTCGACCTTTCTGTTATGTTGGTATGCACTTACAAGAACATCGCTATCTGTTTAAAAAAGTTATACTATCCTACACAAACATACCTAGATTCTCAGTTTAATCATCATGTACATGGGATGCTACCATCAAACTATGTCAGTATCACCAATTGATATTGACCTACATTCTTTGATAGTGACCCTCTCCTACAAATGACTACTATTTAAAATTAAATATTCTTTAATGTTGACTTATATGCCTAGTGTATTGGTGATGTGAGAAATTAACCAATTAGATTCATATATATTAAAATTAAAGCCTCACTTGGGAAGGGACTTGGCACTTATCTAGTACAAATCTATACATTGATAAAAACTACCCCATTCCTCTCAATTTGAAAATTAACCATTATGTGTTGATGTTTTGGTAATAGGTTAATATAATAAAAGATTGATTTTATTATTTAATAATAATATTTACATTTTATAAGCTATTTAAATTCTAAATTTATGGATTTTATCCTTATCACTGCATTCAATCCCTAAAAACACTATTTAAATAATATTAGTATTAAGTATTTGATAAATGATAAAATTGACATGTGTTTATCTTACAACTTGCATAGAAAATTATGTCCTGACTCATCATATCACCCAATCTTAGTCATTTGTTTGGGTCCAACTTTTTTATTATGTTGGTACGCACTTATAGAAATAGCACTATCTATTTAAAAATTGCATACTATCCTACACAGACATACCTAGGTTCTTGGTTTAATCATCATGTGCATGGGTTGCAACCATCAAACTATGTCAGTATAACCAATTGATATTGACCTATATTTTTTGATAGTGACTCTCTCCTACAAATGACTACTATTTAAAATTAAATCTTCTTTAATGTTGATTTATATGCCTAGTGTATTGGTGGTGTGAGAAATTAACCAATTAGATTCATATATATATATTAAAATCAAGGCCTCACTTAGGAAGGGACTTGGCACTTATCTGGTAAAAATCTATACATAAGTACACATTAATAAAAACTACCCCATTCCTCTCAATTTGAAAATCAATCATTATGTGTTGATGTTTTGATAACAGGTTAATATAATAAAAGCTTGATTTTATTATTTAATAATAGAGTTTACATTATATAGGCCATTTAAATCCTAAATTTATGGATTTTATCCTTATCACTTCATTCAATCCCTAAAAACACTATCTTAATCCTATATTCACTCAACTACATTCTATTTTTTTGAGTTGTTAATTCTATTCTAGTGAATTGTTATAACTCACACATATAATCTATATAAATATATGACACACTAATATATGAAATATCCAACACCCCCCAATGTGGACAAATGGGAATGAGCCACTCTAAATAACAATAGTGTGTTGCTATCAAGCTTGCACATGAACTTTACATGCTTGCACATGAACTTTACACACATGCGTCATATTGGATCTTGAAAACATATTCGATCCATTAGATCTTGAAAATATATAATGAGATTTTGTAGCAACATAATGATTGTATAAACCTAAGATATGGGTATTTCAACGCAAAAAAAACAAAAACAAAAACTCAACTTATATCATGAACCTTAAAAATATCATTCATTATCAGGTGAACCTCTCCATTTATCTCACGTGTGTTCCACTTCCTCTCAAACTAAGTTGAAACTAAAAGTATTGATGAATGGAAACATTCTTCTTACAAATCTGAAGAATCCAATTGATTGTTGGAAAAAATATATCTTTGACAATAACAAAACAAACATTAAAGTTAGTCTCCATGAAATTCATAGCCCACACGAAAGTTTAATCTCTACTTTCAAATGGTTTTGGTGCGCACATATTTGATCAAAATGTACGTTGTGCCAATCATATTAAAAAACACTAACTCCTTGAACTCCCTAAATAATAGTAGCATAAAAATACAACTGAAATTCTCTAATGATAGGGATGACCATGAATAATAATAGATCTTCCCCTGCATAATGCTTACGACCTAATACAGTGCTATGATATTAAATGAAGTTATGGTAACACATTAACAAAATAAAATTTTGATTTTATTATTTAATAATAGAATTTATATTTTATAGGTTAGTTAACTATTTAATTTTTGGAGTTTAGCTTTATCACTTCACTCAATCCCTACAAATACTCTAAATCATATCTTAACTTAACTACATTTTATTATGTAAGATTTTATAGCTCATGTACAAATCATGCACAAATAATTAATATAAATATATGATATACTAATGTACATGAAACATACAACATAAACAACTTACAACCAAGTCTGAAGCATACCAAAACTAAGTCAAAGCAAACATTGTCAAGTATCAAATTTAAATCATTAGTTACATTCATATAATGAAGAAGCATAATTTCCCAATCACATCAGATGGGATAACTACGTGTGTTTTGAATTTACTTTTTATAGTATCAAATATGTATGCAATAGTCAATAATAAATGGGGGTGATTTGGGTTAGCTTAACCCATTACACTTTCTATGTTTTGTAGGTTTCTAGCCATCACAAACACACATAGGGTTTAAAGGTGAAGGAGCCTAATTTTTAGAGTTGTGTGCATCATTAAGGTTCACAATAACAAAAACAACTATTTTAGAGATAAGTTAATGTGATTTTATGATTATAGATCCTATTTTTCACACATCTCACTATCAACCACTAAAGGTCGGTATTGACAGTTGATATTGACCCAAAGCTAACTAAATTGACCCAATGCAAATAGAAACATAGTTTTGAATCTAGATAAATCATAAGCTTGATTTAGTCTATTTTCCAATTTCTAAAGACAATGAAAAAAATATAGTCAATCAAAAAATCTAAGTACTTATCCAATTTTTTAATTTATTATATTTAACATGTGCCACTTGTTAAATCATTACAATTTATTTCAATCTTTTACCTTCAAACTCATGCATGAATGACATATTTAGTAGCCTAAATTCATATACTAGTTGATATCCTATAAAAAAAAAATTAAAAATAGGGTAAAAAATATTGGTGAATCTGTACGTTGCTCTAACCATGTCAAATCCTAGGTAAACTTTAAGTTTTCATCCTTATATGGTTTCAAATTTTTTATCTTAGGGTTTTGGTTCTGATTTTTTATTTCCCCACATAAAATATTTGAGTTTTTCTTCCCATTTTACAACTTTGATATTATGATAGATACCATCCCTCTATCATAGAGGTCCATGTTATCACTATCCCAAGAGGTAGGATGCATCCTCCTCGAAAATAATGTATAAAAATTGTGTATAACACCTATTAATTTACACTTTATCAATTACTAATGATTTCTCTTACAATAACTTGTAAATGCATCAATCTCCTTGAGTGCACACATTAAAAAGTTCATTGAGAATGTAGTGAGAACAAATCATGGTGATTTTAAAGATATGTTGGTATTTTATCTTGTTACACCATCACTCATATCAGTTTAAATTTATCCATGTTTCTATAGTATATCCCTTCCATATACTTCCTATCCAAAATTTATAGGTTCCTTATATCCTACGGTATTAGCCTGGGTGATAATATATGTTTGTTACCTTCATCCTTCATGTACTGTATCAACCTACCTAATATAGTTTTGAGTCTCTCTTCTAAAATTTGCATTGTGTTAGTCGGGCTAATATTTTACTATACCATCTGATGTCTTCTAAATTTATTAGCTTGGTTGATACCACTAGCTTAGACTTTAGGGTTGGTTTTGGTGTCTTATAAAAGTATATCATATCATAACACATGTAATGATCTTGATATTCAATATATGAAGAAATACCCTTAAGGTAGGGAAACACAATATAATACTCCTTTAGGAAAGAATAACTCCACAATGTCTCTTCGAGGGGACAACCTCCAATATCCTCTTATGATAGAAGACTCAATGCTTACTTGATATCTTTACTATGATAATCATCTCCTATATATATACATCTATCTAACCCATGGATGGGTAACCTCCTAATTCTAGTATAGGCCGACCATTACCCAATGTACTTCTTCCACAAGTTACTCTATTATCCTAATATATTTTACCCATATAACTAACTAAGGGGATGTGTGCTACATGTCGACATCTCCATCAATACATATACAATAATATATCATATCCCTAGGTACATAGCATTACTTCCCTCCTTGACATGTTTCATCCCCGAAACATAACAAGAAACCAAATAATGAGTGTGCTTCAAATCATTGCACACTTGTCTCCAATCTTGATCATCTAGCCATCCAAATGTGATCTTGGCATGGGATAGCTCTCCAAGCTTGTTTCCAAATTCCCTTGTGGTCCTCTGATTTCGTTCATGATCATAATTATATTGCTTTGGTGTCCCAACATAATTACTCCTCTTTTTATTCCATGTACCATATTTTGTTGTGCTTCTCTGATTCCAACCATGACCATAGTAGGTATTCTTCCATGCATAGTCATAATGATTTCCCCATTCATTCCATTTGCCATAGTATTTTTTCTTTGGATTCCATGCATATCCATAATGATTGGAAATTTTATTTCTTGTATAGACAAAATGATTGTTATTATGACACTTCCTCACCTGGTTCCATGATTGTTTCCTCCCATGATGATGTGGGTGTCTATATACCTCAACCTTTTCCAATACTTTGACCTTATCCACCTTTGCTTCTACCTCTTCCACCTTTTCCTTCTTTGTCTCTTGAGTAGATGAAGTGCTCATTTGTAGTGTGTCTTTATCTATATCATCTGAATCTTCATCATGTTCTTCATCTCATGTTTCCATCTCATCCTCACAATCTACCTGGATTGTTATTGGTGCCTATTTCACTATGATATCTTGTAAAGTGATCTTCTTTTTCTTATACCAAAACTTCATGAACTTTTTTTGAACATTAATATTCATTGTTCCCAAAGTCTCTAACCATGGATATCCAAGAACTATATCCACATCATCCATATCCAAAGCATAAAAATCTGAATGCAAAACATATTTTTCCATAATGAGCTTCAGATCTTCAAACATTGAAATATTCTTACCATCTACTTGAACCTCTTTGATATTCTTTGCTTGAACATGTAGATGCTTAGACACATTCATGTTGATGAAGTTATACTTACTGGTAGGGTTTATGGACACAATAACCCTTTTCTTTTGAATGCATCCATAAAATTGAAAAATTGACTCGGATTTATTTGGATCCAAATAATTTGAACCTTTATCATCCAATTCTTCTTCTTCTTCTTCTTCTTCTTCTTCTTCTTCTTCTTCTTCTTCTTCATCTGCTTCTTCTTCTATTGCTTCTTCTACTCCTTATTCTTCTACTAATTCTTCTATTTCTTCTTCTTTTTCTACTTCTTCTTCTTCTTCTTCTACTGCTTCTTCTTTTTCTACTTCTTTTTTTATAGCCCAACGATCTAAAAAGATTTGTTCCATTTCTTTCCACGAAGAAAACCTTTCTGTACAGCTCAACTGATCAAACCAATGTAGTGTAGGCCTAGACAAAAAAGGAAGTAATCGTCTTTGCCCAAAAGTTTTTGTAAAATGATTCTCCAAAAGGAGCCACCATTCTTTAGCATTAATATCATCTTTCCCTGAAAATTTGTGCAACTCCATGATCCACAAAAAAAATTAAGGTTCATGAAACCCTAAAATGTCAAAATTGATCCATAATATCGCAACAAATCACTTCAAACAACTCAAAAAAATCTTAAATTTTGACTGTGCTTCTCTTATATCTGCTTACATTTCTAGTAAAAATTTTGAATAAAAATTCCCTATATTTTGGAAGGTATAGCAAAATTATTATAAACAATAAAATAGCAATAACTCCCTCAAAATGAATCAAAAAATCTTGATTTTTTTACTATGACTTATTTTAAATATTATCCATATGTAGTAAAAAATTTGTGGGAAAATTAGCAACCAATCAAAATTTATTGACAATTCCAAAAAAAATTAGGGTTTCACTCCACAAAGTGCCCAAATCGAAGCTCTGATACCACTTGTAATGATCTTGATATTCAATATATGCATAAATACCCTTAAGGTAGGGAAACACCATATAATACTCCTTTAGGAAGGAATAACTCCACAATGTCTCTTCGAGGGGACAACCTCCAATATCCTCTTACGATAGAAGACTCAATGCTTACTTGATATCTTTACCATGATAATCATCTCCTATATATATATCCATCTATCTAACCCATGGATGGGTAACCTCCTAATCATAGTGTAGGCCGACCATTACCCAATGTACTACTTCCACAAGTTACTCTATTATCCTAATATATTGTACCCATATAACTAACTAAGGGGATGTGTGCCACATGTCGGCATCTCCATCAACCCATATACAATAATATATCATATCCCTAGGTACATAGCACACATTCATATCATATCATAACACATTCTTACGCTCTACTTGCACTTACATTTCTAACCTAAGAAGGTATTTGGGAGGGCTATTGGTTAAGAACCTTATCTTGAAAGTCTTGTATTTTGGTGTCATTGAAACTCAATGGGAGAGTTAATTTGTCTTTCCTAACTAAAGATATCTAGTTCATCTTAAAAAATTAGGTCTTCAACCTGCAATATTATATTGCAAAGTTTTAATTGAGCCAAGGGTGAGATTGAAGCATTGATTGGTCCACTCCAAGGTAAGTATTTTTATCACTACAGTCTTTACTTTATTTTTATAATAGATTAGATGTTGCTTTATATATTTCATCATGTATGTATGTGTGTGTATCCTTGTTTACTTTATTCCATATATTGAATAAGATGGTGTAGACTTAAGATTGATTGGACTTTCCATTTGATAGTTTAGGTTGCATATACCCCAATTTGGTTGACCATTGCACCTTACCCCTTTAAAACCATTTATATTTGCACATTTACAACCATAGTTATAATCATTTACCATTGTTGAGGTCTAATGAGAGCTATATCCTTATGTCATAGGCTTAGGTTTTTGAACCATTTCCTCTTTAAATTTGAGTTTTACCTTACCATTTTCTAGATATACATATATCATTCGTCCTTACCCAATCATCCAGGTATACACAAGCTCTATTAAATTCACCTCATTCGAATCCTATTATATTGAGATAAAGATGATAGTTATAGGTCATCCTAGCCTATGCATGCATTTAGGTGAACTCAAAGCAAATATAATACCTCACTTGGTTAGATAATTTTCATGTTTTTTCTATATTCTTATCAAAATATTCCAAATCATCATGTATTTTCCTGTTAAATTGTACTGACTAGCCCGATACCTTTACTTATATATTTGTGAACAATATTAGTTAGCATGGTACCATTTTGAGTGTTTTTAGCCTGTATCAGCCAACATGATGTAATTATGTTTGACCATTTTAAATTTTTTTACTATATGAGTTATCATGATACCATTCTATTTGATTGTTTAATTCATTGCATGAAAGAAATTTAACTTTCAAAATGTATCATTTTCCATCTTTATGTTTATTTTGTCTCCTAGAAACTTTTTATCAGTAGTTTGAAAACTCATAGGAGTTATTATTTGGGCCAATCAATTGTCATTGTTACCTACATCACAGTGTGAGGAATACTACCCCAATATTCAAGCCATTAGAAACTACTATTCAAAGACTTTAGTTTCCACATAGCTCAATATATTGGAAATGCCTAGGATCCCTATTTTAACCCTTAAGGAATCCTTCCAATTGTTTTATTTTATAGTAATCTGGTAGGAAGTTATCCCTAAGAAATTACTCTCAAATTAAACATGCATATTCTTAGTTTACCTTTGTGTATTGACTTTTTCAAATAGTTAGTTAAATTTCATATTGCTTATCTTACGAACTATATCATCAAGCTCTATACAATCATGTCATGTGTTTCAAGACCATCAGTCAATATGATATAGTTTTGTGTGTTTTCCCAACCTATTTGACCAACCTGATATAGTTCTTTGTTTCCCCCCTAATCCATCTCCCATAATTTATCATCCTCTTGATAATTGTATCAGCTAATTCAATATATTTTTCTACGACCATGCTTAGTTCCTAACTATATTAGCCATATCAATACAATCTAGTTGTACCATCTCCCTACCAACTATACTAACCAATGTAATATAGTTTGATTATTCTTAGTTTCAATTTTTAATTGTGCCAACATAAGTGATACAGTCAATTCTTTAGCATTCCTGTGTAACTAACTACATTAGTTATCTCGATATAGCTAGTCATTTCTCTTCCACTATGGAATACATTTTTGACTAATTTTAAGAGAAAACTAAATAGGAATTCCAAGGATTTAATAACAATTTGGATGTTATGTAACTAATTGATCCCCATAAAGTCTCCTCAAAGACTCACATGCCTTATAATTTTTCCATGACTCAAAACCAAAATTCAAGCAATTTCCATGTGGCTTCAACTAGATCTAAAAGTTATTAACCACATAATAATTCTATTACCATTAGATGAGATTACACACCATAATATTCTGAAGTAGATGAGGAATGTGATCTTGAGTATACCAAAAAAATGATCATATTTATAAATAATCATCCTGAGCATAAGGATAAGGGATCTATGGTTTTATATCACCTCATAAGGGCAACCACATAGAAAGTCCTTCCCTTGCTCATAGTTTTTATATTGGACTTGGGGAAAATAAATATGTGACTTCATCATTCCCCTCTGATCCACCTTTCCTATTATTTCTACTAACATGGTGGGCCTTTCCTTTAGTGGGCATCCTTAAAGTTACCACATTAACACTAACATTAATACCAAAACAAACCATTAGCCCCTCAAATTTAAAACATATACATAGGTGGAATCACTCCTTCAATCACCTATAATGGATAAAATGACATTTATTTATACTTTAAATCCTTTGGAAACTTCTATAATTACATGACCAAGCTCAATACCTTTGTCACTACCAAGCTACTAGATAAAAACTTCTCTATTGATTATTCAGATTGGTACAATCAACTCAATTTAAATTACATATTTAGTTTGGAGGACTTATTTAACATATTATTTCAGGGGTTTTAGTCTAATGACCTACTTGAAAACAACTTGGCTCACTTCATTAATTGCAAGCAATCAAACAATGAGACTACATAAATTTTCATCAAACATTAGAAAGCCTCAGCTAACAAAGCTAAGCATAAAATGTATAATAGTAAATTATTACACTTGTTTACAAATTCCCTTAATCTTAAAATACAATGCATCATCATCACCCTCTCTCAAAAAATATTGGAAGAGACCCTTGGCAAAGCTAAATGCCAAGATTTCTCCTAACATAATTCAAGCCTTCCCAACCCAATATTGAGACACAAATGATTATGAAATATGAAAATAGAAATGATATAGATAATGGTGTCTTAGACACTTATGATTCCAAGAAAACCATAAATGCCATTCTATCGAGAAGCTCTTACAGTGTTTTTTATGGCAGTGTGGGCCTACTTTGTTGTCTCGTTGTAAAATGCTTGAGTGCATTTCAGAAAAATCCTATTTACCAATAATAAAAAATGAAGTGACCCTTTCCCCATCCATCAAGGGAAGTCCCTTTTTATATCCTCTTCCTCCTTGTCAATAATTTTTAAATTCATTAACCTCTCTCCCTATTTTAGATTAGGAAATGTCCTCATAAACCCTAACCTAGAGAATTAGACATTTTATGCCAGTGATCATTGATAAAAACATAAAAAAAATTGTTGGTTCTAAATAAACTAGGAACATTCCCACACTATTTTCAAACAACTTAAACACCTTTATTTACAATTATTACCTGGTCTGAACTATGATCACGAAATGATGGTTAGAGAATGACACCAATCTTATGATAAGGTGGCCAAAGCTCACGATTCTAAATTCAAGTGAAATTAACTTCACTAGAATAACACTCACCCTACTCTCTATTAAAATAAACTTCTAAATCAACAGCCTAACAATCAAAATTAGACACCAGCTACCAATATTCTTGAAACCATAACTAATCCTAGTTATTCTAAAGATGTGGAAAACCTAGTAAAAATGAACAATATGAAGTGCATAGTGTTCTACATTTATAATTATCCTCATCATACTTGTATTCATTATCCTACTTAAAAAATAGTGTAGGATAAAATTTTGCACCATTTTGTGAACATCAAATTTGAGGAAACTATAACTTTCATACTTTTGGGTATCCCAACTATACCAACTAACTCAGTACAATTTTATTCATTCAAAATTGTACCAACCAACATGATGCCATTACCTATGTTTAAAATTATACTAGCTAACTCGATATAGTATATTTTCCATCAATCTTAGTATAAATTATACCAAAAAATGTGGTATAATATTCCATTTCTAGATCATGTCTAGATGCATCATCCAACATAATATAGTTTGATTACTTACCCAATTTTGTTTCTATTGTGCCAGTTAGGCTAATGTATTCTATTTATACCCTTCATTTTAATTCTACTCTATCATCCACGTTGATACAGTCTAATTTGGATGTCTTTGTGCAACAAAATACACAACCAAGTTGATAACATTGGCTTAGATTACCTTAACTAAACTAATAATGTCAAGACTACACACCTTGATTCCAAACCATATTAAGTCCAGATCAGTTCCCTTTTCAAATGATCCATTTCAGAATTGACTCATACTTTCATAATCCTATCCAGTGCATATTGGCTTTGTTGAATGGGACCCCATGTATGAAATTTCTAAGTTCCCATCTCAAATTTCATTCCTCAAGCTCCTGAGGAATTTCACATGTCATAAAAAATAGACTTATGAAACTCTAATTTGACATGGACATTCCTTGACCACCACCTATGGGGTAATAAGCTACTTTGCCTAGGTCTGAAGAAAGCATTTTACATTAATGCGAAGAGAATTCCATCCAAGTTGACTAAACTATAGATGCCTTTCTTTCACAAAAATTTCTTATAACCTCTACTATCTATGATGAAATATTAATTCATGTTGATGATATTCCATCATTCATTAGTGTACAAGTTGGTTATATTTGAATCAAGTGAGCCTTGATATATGAAGCTTATGGCACCTATGTCACTTCCTTAAAATTCATCCAAATTTTATGATATTCATAATGTAGTATTATGTCTACCCAAAGCACATGGAAATAAAATGATAAAATAAAAATACATCCACTACGATATATTCAACTCCATATCATGTCATTTCCTAACATAGTTAGAGTTAAGCTTATGATCTTCAAATTTTATTTATCATACAACATTTGTTTGGCCACCTCTGATCTCATCGTGTGAGGTTAGTATCATGTTTTGCCTATCAATGCATTAAATTTTATTACAAAGGTGTTATATAAGATTCAAGGTGATACTATTCCTTGGAATTTCAATAAATTATAGGATCATGATGTCTTTAAAATACCATCCCTTGAATCTTTTCCCAACATTCCTTTCCACGAGTATCAACACTTTAATTATCCCATCAATTCCAATTGACGTTATAGTGATCATCCCAAACTTGTGATAAATATACCACATAACCTATTAGATTATGATAATGATGAGCCTAATGAGATCATTCTAAATATCAAAACATCAGATATCACCTCTAACATTATCACTTAGTTTCCCCTCCTTATGACCTCATTTTCACAAGTAATTGATCGACAGGTCTCCCACTTTTGTGGTCATCCATAAGAATATTGCTTCCCATTCATTCTCTAGTGATAGATTGGTTGAATCCCTTGATATCAATCTTAATACTCTATACTATGATGATGGTTATACCGTTGATGGCCCATACTTATTTGTATATGTCCAAGCTAAGGATGCAAAAGCCATGTATTATTATTCCTCTCTACAATGCTCTTTCGAGCAATATTCTAATTCAAGTGTCAAATTAATTGATATCATTCAATCTAGTTATCTTTATTATTTGCCTAACAATACTTCTCCTTTAGTTGATGTCCAAAGGTCCAAATGGAATGTATTCCAACTTTTACCACACATACAACTATTGTTACTTTTAAACCTTTTAAGAATAATTTCTCAATGATCGTGCTATGAATGGACTCTATCGGTTCACCAAGTTTTACAATCCATCAAGTTTGATTCTTATAGATATGTTAGCCACACTAATAAGACCCAAAACAAGGTTGAATCCCAAATAATTAACAATGCCATTTTATTCATTCCATAGAATATATGGTTACTCTGAGCACCACTGTCGAGCATACCAAATATATCTCATGCAAAACCAAGCTTCTGAGTCTACCAATCTTCACTCTAATAATGATAATTTGTTTGATGAAGTTAGAGACAAACCCAATTATGATTATCTCCCTAGGTTGGATGTGGTACCACACACACCAACCCAAGAAGATGAATTATGTTGTGAGTTTCACCTTGTTTTCAACCATTAAACTTAAAAGTGTAAAAGATATTAGGGATTATTATCATAAAAAAGTTGTAAGGCCCACATCCCACCATGGATAGTTGACCACCTCATTTTGATACTACCAAGTGTTATTTCTACTTTCATGGGATTAATACACATTATTTGACCCACTATTGATATCTTTCATAGTATCTTGATGCATTTTGTCTCGAGGAATTATAAGTGCAGAGAGAAAAGAAAAGGCAACAAATGCAAAAAAATTGTGAAAGTAAGTATACTATCCCTAATGAATTTAATATCACAAATAATGATGAAATGAATGATGATAATATACCAAATTCTAAAAGTACAATTATCAATTCTTATAGTCTACAAAATTATAATGCAAGTCCACATTCAACTTTTATGGTTTTTAATTTTGGTGATGATGATAGTATGCATGATGATGTAAATTGCATGGAAATACCAATTGGTGAAAGTAAAAATCAAGAAAACAATATGGGAACACCATTGAATGAATAAACTTATAATGAAGAAAATAATGTGGAAATACCAAATGAATCAAATTTACCACTAAGAACACCTCCTAGGCTTTTGAAAACAAGACCCATAAATATAATTAAAATTGATGAAAATACTTTGAAACCAATGCCTAAAAAATTATGCGAGCTCCATATGAGAATAAAATCTAAAAGAATTTGGGACTGACACTTTGAAAAATTAAACAAAAACTCAAAGATGCCAATTATTTGTCACAATGATGAAAGTGATTAAGATGAGACGTACAATGAAAACCCTAAGACTAAGAATATCTAATATTAATGGTGTAAATAAGGAAATTGTTGAAAATTTTCATAATGCATACCATCAAGTGAGTGTGAAGAAATGCACCAAAGATGGTAACATTAGCCAACATGTTACTACAACTTTTTGGGTGAGTTGTCAAACAAAGAATAAATGATTAATTAGACAAACAAGCCAAACATTGCACATAATTATAAAAAGACTAATGAAAGCAACTGGGAGACGTATAAGACTTGATGTTGCCAATAAAAAACTTGTAGGCATTCACTTGTAGACTCCCATGGAAAGACAAGTCTATAACTGATGCCCTAAAAGATTTACTTGTTGAAGTTTGGAAAGATAACATAAGGGTATCACCTAATATTAGATATGTAGTGAAAAGAAGAGTTGGTTCTCATAACTGTGAACCACATCCTAAATGTTTTTTAGATATGACTGAAACACAATTGTGTTCTAAATTTGTTAAAAAATATCCATATATTTCTATTATTCAAAGATATTTTAAAATAGACAAACCCTTATATGTGAAAATCAGTCACACATGCACTACTTGTTGTAGCCAACATGTTGAATTTTCTATGCATTATGATAGTTTTCATCATATTCATTTTACTTTGCATACTAACAAAATTTTACAGGAGTGTGGAGTGGAAGCCCACCAAAATCAGGAAGGGAATTTATTCCAACCTTTTTTTGTGAAAGACCAAATGGATAATTTTTTTATAACAGGGCATGTTTGGATGGAACTTGTAGCATTTGTGGTGGATTACAAAAATTGAAAAATTTACCCTAGAGGAGAGTACACATGGAATTGGATAATAATTGGTTGGATGTAATAAATATAAATATATGGCATATCAATTAAAATATGGAAAGGAATCCAAAAGGTGCAAGCTTGTTACAGAACAAATACCTGTTTCCAAATTTATAGACAAATTCAAGGAGGAAATTGTATATGAGTATGCAAGGCACACACACAAAGCTCAATGTTTGGATGAATAATTCAAATTAAGTAATAACACATTATTGTTTGGTATTATTATTTTAGTAGTTGAATTTGTAGAGAATTACACATTGCAACTACAAAGAGATGTTCAGTCACAATACTACAATTCAGTATAGGTTTCCCTTTTAGTGCATATAAAATTAATGCATTCATTTGAAAATACATAGCATGATAAAAAATATTAAGGGAATACCACTTATATGTCATTGATGATCGAACACATTCTTCAAAGTATGTGCAAGGTTATTTTCATATCTTTTATGGTAAGTTGAGTGAAAGGAACATTGCTTTCAATCGACATTATATTTGGTCAGATAACTACACATCATAATTTAAGAATGCATAGATGTTCTACTAGTTGAGCATGATACATGTGACCACTGGTGTACAACATATTGGAGTTTCACTAAAGTAGGTCATGGAAAAGGGGATCATGATGGTGTAGGATCATGTGTCAAAAGAGTTCTTGTAAGAGAAGAGTTGAATTTTGAAGAGCCCATTGATTTGATAGATGCAAAAAACATATTTGAATGATATAATGAAAATATGGGCCATGGTGCTCAAAACAATTTCATTTTTCATAGATATTTTTGGCTGATGGAGGATGAACAATTGGCAAGTTATGAAGATCATATGATAGTAATAAGATAGAGTGAGTTACATTCATTTCATAGCTCAATCATAAGTTCTTAGATGGTTCGTATGAGGCACATGGCATGCTTTTATTCTACATGCATTGACTTTATTTGGAATGAGTGTGAGTCATAATAATTAGTGGATGAAAGGAGTTATAGGCCTCTAGTTCTTATTAGGTTCTACTAGCATTACAAGTAATAGAGCTGACATCTTCACATGACTTTGACCATGTATCTAGTCTACTAAAATAAGGTACCATATATTTTACATGTGTTTTATGTACTAAATTTGGTAAATATATTATCAAATGATGTTATTAAATCATGTTTTGTGTTGTGATGCAAGGCATGTTTTCTAGTTATTGCAAATGAGGATAACGAGGAGGGGACAAACTACTACTTGTGTCAGTGTGTAGAAGAAAAATAGAAATTGACTTATGTGATCACAAATGGGGAAAAAAATCACCATCTCATTGGGTCTATGGTAGTTACTGTAACTTAGCTTCGACATTCTCCTGTAAAAAAATCAAATGTACGGTTGTTTGAAGACTAAGAAGTACATAGGAAGATACTCCACTATTCAAATTTGGTTCTTGAAACAAATCTTCAGTTACAAAATTATCAAGGTAGGCCCTTAAAAAGGACTTTATGGAAGGTTTGTGAATTTGATCATAAATAAATTATTGCTACTATAAAGAATAAAGTTTATCCTAGTGGTTCCTTAGATTGAGCTCCTAAAGTATGTTTACTTTTCAAATGCAAATGTGTTTACTTTTATCAAATTTTATTGATTTCTTAGGTATTAAATATAAATTCCAATTTAATTACATACTAACATATTTTTTTTAGGTTAGTGGTGCCAAATTAGCTTCCACATTCACGTGGTTGTCACAGTTAGTAGAGAATTTCATATTCTAGAAGCTAAAATAAGCTTCTGATTCATGTATATGATTGACTATTTTACCTTATCTATGGAAATGTCATTTTGAGGCCAGAAAGGGTGCTCAATCTCCTAATCAAGCATAATTGAATGCCAATAATGTGGTCCTAGAGGTTAATCACCACCCCCAACATGGCGGAGATGCTAGTTTAAAGCCATAAGGTCCTAGAGATAGAGATCTCCATCTATGGCTTGCATATTGCATCTAGGGAAATATCGTCTTGAGGTCAAAATGAGTGCTTTGTCTCTTAATTGAGCGTACTCAAATGCCAAGAATGCATTACTAGTGGTTAATCACCACCCCTGATATGGTGGTGATACCAGTTTTAGCCATGAGGCCCAAAAGATATATACCTTCAACTACACCTTGCATCTTGCATCTTAGTCTACAGCCCTATGTATGATGTTTAAAACCCTTGTTTTTTGTATTTTATTTAAAAAGTAAGCATACAGTAAATCAAAAATATGTTAAATAAAATAGAATACACCTAAATATATATATATATATATATATATATATATATATATATATATATATATATATATTATTGAACATTTAAATAATTTGATTTTTGGAGCATATGTATTTGAGTAAGGTGATGCATGTGCATCAACTAAGGAGATTCATGTATGTAAATAGTAGGTTCAATTTTGTCTACACTTGGAGGGAATTTTGGATTAGTTGAGAGAAATAAAGAGCATGAAAACAAATTAGAGGTATGAAGAGACAATAAAGAGAAAGAGAAAAAGTCCTAGAACATGTAAGTGTGATAAGAAACTTCAAGAACTCAGAGAAAGGAGAAAAATCTCTTAAGACAGAGTTTTATCAAGAACTATTGTAACTCAGTCTATACTACAATAAATGAAAGTAGTCTATACTATAATAAATGAAACCCTAATTTATTAAGGTTCTTATTTTAATACCAATATTGTATTACTTGTTATTAAATGCCTATATCATCTTTAAATAATATTTTTTCATAGTTATTGTGTTCTTGAAGTTGCAGGTTTCGAAAGACAGCACATAGGGTCTGACAGTCAACAAAAATTGGTCTTTTATCGTGTTTGAAGATTGATTAAGGGATAATAGTAACTGATAGGGATATATTAGGGTGTGAATAGTCTCCCCCAAACCTAAATTCTCTAAGACAATCTTCAAAATCAAAATTTTCATGGTGTTCATACTCGTTGTTTTGACATAGTCTTCAAACCCTTAAATTAGGGTTTAGAACACAAAAACCTCCACAAATAAAAAATTAACAAATAAAATAAGTTTAAAATTTGTATAAAGGTGTGTTTATATTTTTGGAATGTGTTGAAAGTGGTTTCATTCCTAGAGGCTCCTATTACTCAAGTTATTTCAAAAAAAATGACGGCAGGCTTGTAGATTAGGCCTAAAACCCTTTGTTTTCAATTCTCCTTGAAAAAACTAAAACATAAGGAAGTGATAACTTGGATACTTGATTAAAATAACACTTTCAAGTATATGATAATCCATTACAACTAATAAATTATTTTGGTAAAGGTTTTACAACTGGTTTAACACTATAGTTGAGCATGCTACTAGCCTAGAAAGAATAAGACTCTACATGCATCAACTATAACTATTAAAACTTGAAATCTAAGCACAAAATTATTGTGAAACTTTTTATAAGGTAAAAATATAATTTCCTTGAGGTTTAATAATATGTTTAAAGTGTTTTTTAGGTATTTATAGGAATATATAGTTAAAACTTAGTCTACAAACTTGTGTATAAGGTCTGAAACCCTTGTTCGTTATCTTTTGGTAAAGACCCAATTCAGTGAAAGGAAATAGTTGCTTATTTTGATTAGATAACCTATTTAGTGATGTGATAAGCCTATAAAGTTAAGATGATTATGATTTTTGAGTGAGTTTTCAAACCAATAAGGTGACAGACCTTAAAAACAATCATAGAGAGAGAACCTTGTTTTATCCTATTGTCTTAGACAAGATAACACAATGAAGTGCAAAGGTGTCTTGTTGGGTTATAAAGTTGTTGGGAGTATAAGAACATATTTAAATAACAATAAAAAGTCAAATTTAGGAATTGAAATCAATAAAAAAAAGGCTACGATCCTATTTTATGAACAAAACTTTGAAGACCTTATGACCCCAATTTTCATCATAAAGTGACAAATTTGAAACAAGGTCTAAAACAATGTGTTTAGGATTTTTGATAAGATTCATACATAATTTAGAGTGAAGGTTATTATGTCTAAAGTTATAGAGCACTAATAAGAATATGAGAATCCCTGTAAGTCACAAAAAAGCTTCATTAGATCAAATATTATTTTAAGATTGAATTCAAGAACAAGACAATCCTATTCAAGACAAGGTAGACCTATAATGAAGAAGACCTAGTGGACCCCCTTTTATAGGTAAATAAACCATGGAAAAGTGTTGAAACTTTGTATAAAGATGAAAAAAATGTTTATAAGGTATTAAAGGTGATTTCAAGGTTTTAGATGACCTACAATTTAAGTTATCCCCTTTTATCACTATACAGATTTGACAGTAAGGTCTAAGAACCACATAATTTTGTTTTCTTACAAGAATCACACATAGAGAGATGTAAGAGCTAAGTAATGAATGTATATACCCTTGATATGAATGCACTGACCCTTGAAATTTATGAATTATAGTGGTTGATCCAATTAGATAGTTGAAAAGGTGACATACATATTTGATAAGGTCTAGGAAAGTTTGTGTTTCCTATCTTTTTGTAATAATCAAGTATCAATGAAGGTAGATACTATTTATCAAGTTATAAATCACCAAGAAGAGGCAAAGAACACTGATAAATAATTAGGTGTCTAAATTTGGAGAGTTTTATTGAGTTTAATATAAAACTTACAAGAAGGCTATAAGCATGCTTAAGAACAAGACAAGGGACTAGTTGAGTAAAAAACCTATTAGAACCCTTACATCACAAAGTCTTCTCCTTTTCATTCCCAACTATTTTTTTATCAAACAACTTGAATATTTTTTGTGATTTTCCAACACCATAAAAATTGTAAATAAAATTGTAGAAATAAAGGGAATGATTATGTGGTACATAGTTATTTCAACTTCGAAATATATATTCTATGATCACTTACCACACCTTTATAATAATTTTGTAACATAATTATATGTAAATTTATCATACATTTCAACAACATTCAATGGACTGCAAGGTATATTTTTAATGCTCAACAAAATTTTAAGGCATACTATAATGTGAACATGTAATATAATATGTAATATTACAATAAAATATAAAAGGTGAAATCAATGAGAATGTTTAAAAAGTGAAATTTTGAACAATATATGTATATAATATCCATAAAAAGGCATACAAAATGTGAACACATTACAATATCTTGGGTCAACATCGTACAAGCATACAATGCTAAACAATTATACAACAAGGCATATAGGTATACAATAAAATGTCATAAGATATGATCCTAATCATCAAAATGCATCTCTCTATTTATGTTGCTTGTAAAAATGTCTCCCTTAGATGCCTTGCTCACAACTGGAAGTGTCAGCTCTAGATGACTACAGGTCCTCTTCTACTTAAAACTCATATGTAACTCTAACTGTTCATATGTAAATATTGTTAGAAACTTTACATGTACTGGAACAAGATACTTAAATAATTAATAAGTTAAGTTTTTAAAATGATAAAAAAAACTATTCATAGGTGCACTTACCACAAGCTGGTGGTCACAGTCAATTTGGAACTGACACTCAATAGGGTCAATGATAGGTTCACACTAGCAAATAAGAGTGTGAAACAAATCACCTATAGGATTCGATGATGTTCTCATGATAACAAAAGGGTTGGGTCCCTGCAAACGTATAAATATACAAAATAAGAATTTAAAATTAGCTCATAAACATTTAATCCAACTAACTAAATAATTGAAATATGATATAAAAAAATAAAAAAACAAATTATTAACTATAACATGCCATTCCTGCTAATTGTTTCATGAAGACCAGAAGACATTATCAGAGCAGTCTACATAGCCAATTGTTTCATGTGTCAGTTATTTACACAAGTATAAAGGAAATTTACAAAACACAAATCCATATTTACACTTAAACATTACGATAACTCTCATGTACTTCGGTGAGTTTTTGTGCAAATGAAATCATAGTAGTAACACCTACATTTGCTCCCTCCTGAATGGATGGTGGAGTGTCTAGTGTGGCCATCAACTAAACAAATAAAATATCATTGTTAGTCATTTCAACATATATATACAACAATATACATGTATAATGAACCACAACATTAATTAATTCTTAGAAATCACCTCCATATAGGTATATACAGGTGTAGCAGTAGCAACACATGTACTTGTGTGGAGTCCAAAATCATGTTGCAACATAAAAAAATTCATATACATTATTGATATTTCTATATGAAAAACAATTATTACTTTTTAAATTATACAAATATTTGAAATTTAATAAGTTTGACAATTTTTCATAACAAATAAAATATTAAAGATACCTAAGAAGTTGTAGCCAAGATGTCCAGATAAAATGTAGAAAACTAAAACATAGTGAGATTCATATCATCATCTAAACCCATGGAAATGCCATCATGAGTGGGGTGCATGATATCTTCCTCCTCAGGTCTAGTGTATATAGCACCACATGATCTTCAATAGTGAGCTCGTTGGGTAGCAATGTTTGACGAGGCCTCGCCATGTCCACCCTTTCCAAAAAGAGTATGAGAAACCTAGCTCATATGCTAAATAAAGGTGTCAATAAGTTTCTTAAGTGCATGAAAAGTATTAATATCTATAATGTCCTTGACTATAGAGGGTAGGGTCTTAGGAGGATGTGGTTTGTCGATATGTAATGTCCTACATTGATTATGTGCATGATGTGTACCTGGCCTATCATGCATAGAGTTCTTTCCTCTGCCCTAGAAATCTAAGAAATCAAAATAGTTTGGAACTTCATTCTACATAAACTCACAATAAAATTTTATAAAAAATGCATCAGGACCTCATTATTGTTACAAGTTGAGTGATCAAATACCATCCACCACCAGTCCCAAAAAATTTGTTTGAGCAAATTGTGAGTGCACTGGTGGATTGGAATCCATTTGGATGTAACATCTAGTGATGTACCAATTTTCCCATCATTGAATAAGGCATAAATTTGGGCTTTGGTTATGTGTTTATCTCTCACAATAGTTGAAATCAATTTGTTGGAATAGTATACCCTAAATCTATTTCTATATTCAACCTACCTATCAATTTGAACTGTGAACGAGTCAATTTCACCTAATAATGTTTGTAATGTGTTTGCCAAATAAATTTAGTGGGGGTTATTTTCATGGGGTCACCTCAATGTCCTAATCAAATTCTCAAGTTTCATCTTATTTTCAATGATATGGGTTACTAAAACCTCTTGAATACCTTGGGGTGTTTGAGGAAATACAAGAAGGCTGAGAGGGTTTTGTGGGTGAGGAAGAATATGAGGGTTTTGTGGGTTAGGAGGGATAAGAGGGTCAAGTTACTCATTGCCACTTGGCACATTAGCCACAAAAAGTGCTGAAAAATTAAAAAATAAATAATTTCAAGAAAAATGAAAAAAAATTAAATGATTTTGTTTATAGATGAACTAAAACATGTTTGTATACCTCTCTTTTAGTGTGTCATTGTCAAATTTGAGTTGTTGGAGTGTTCTTTTGGTATATTTCCTCTCCCTTTCTCCAAGTCATGGTTTTCATTGATTCTAAATGAATGGCATTGATGCTTTGTATTTAATTATAAAGAAACAAAATTATGCAAGTGGTTTTAATACATTAAACTACGTATGTAATTTAGGCTCAATGATCACCAAGTCTATGTCATAAAACCTCTATGCACTTTTAGAAATTGTGTACATGAAACCATTTTAAACACCCTGAACATGAATTTTTGTCTACTTTTTGGCTGCATCTTTGTGCACTTATCCCAGATAGTAGCATTGATGCAACCATCCTAGGTTGATGTTAGTATCTAGAGCTCTAAAAGCACTAAAGCTAGAATTTGTTGACTATTTTAGAATCTCCTTCTATCTTGTTTTCTACCTATTCTAGATCTAACATCATGTTAGCATCAGAACCAACTAAGTATATCACTTATTTGTCATTTCCATGCATAGCTTAGTTGTGCTTTCTATATTTAGCCTATTCTCAGCATAAGAAATTCAACATATGTTTATATCTGAGTTTAGAATCTAATTGGCCTATCGTAGATTTGATTATCACCCTTGTGCATTATTATTTATATATTATTAGCCCTATTAATACCAAGTTAGGATTCCTCCAATTTAAATTAGGGTTAAATAATTTTATCCAAATTTTAAATTAATGTAATGATCAACCCTAATTCAGATAAATGAAATAAAATATAATAGAACATTGTAAATCAACTTGTGATAAACATAATGAAAGTAAAAATATTGTATTTAATAAAGTGCAATCTAATGAAAGAAGACTCACTATGAACAAAGTGTAAAACTTAGTTATTTATTGTCTATGTGTTGGCTATGTGAAATTGAAAAAATATTGAAACTAACAAACAATAATTAATTTTGCAAGTTTATAAATATTGACGCTAAAATATGTGAAGGACATAATCATCCAAATTAGGATAGGATCAACTACCACTACTGCATTAAGTTGGTTGATCATGTCCTCTGCTAAAAAATAGGAAATTCAAGTCACAATCATTTGTGATGGTTTAAATCAAACATGTGTGTGGAGATTTGATTTTTAGATGTACATGAAAGACTTGCAAATGACATATTCAAAGTTTAAACCCTAATATAGTTTATAATGACTGAAAACTTGAAAATAGAAAAAGGGGAGTAAAATAGGTTGAGCTAACCCCCAATCACCCCTGTGATGATTGAATGTTACCTACATTTCCAAAACTCCAAAGGGGGAAATTATGCCTACGTAATTCTTCCACTTAGAGTGTTTTATGTAATTGCATTCCTTTTAATATATATGGATTTAAAATGGCTTGAATATGCAGTCATGTTTTGCTTTGGCTTAGATAAAACAAGCTTTGAACTTGGTTGAGTACTGCTTCAAGTGATTACAACCATAATAGGAAAGTTTTACTCAATGTGTAGTAGTGCAAGTGTGTCTCAGTATTGAAATTTCCAACTGATAGAATAGGTGACTTGAGTGTGCCTTTATAATAATCCAAAAGGGGGAAAACATCACGTTACCTATCCTAAAAACATAGACTAAACTATAAGAGAGGGTTCTAATTTGAAATGTGATCGTTAAAAAAGCTAAGGATAAGAACGTTCCATAGGGGACAAGAATGTTTTCCATTATTGTCCCCTAATGAATAATTTTTTCCTTAAGGGAAACATGTGGATTTTAGGTCTAGGGATGTCCATAAAGATGATTAGTGGGTTTTTTTTAACAATTCAAACATTTATGTAAAATTGATCCATATAGGTGCTTATGATAGAGTGAGGTGATAAAATAGGTCCAAATTAAGTGGTCAAGTCAATTAAAGTGAAATATAGCCAAAATTAGCATTATTAAGTATTTGTGACCAAATTTAAGTGACTATACTATCTTCCTCGATAATTTAAGTTAGAAATATTCAGTTATTATTGGTAAAAAGGAGTCGTAGCATGCAAATTGAGAATATGGAAGTGAAGAATGACACCAAATGAACAAATCCTAAATGTTATATTTTAGTCACAACCACTCTACCAAGATAAAAATTTATACATTTGGTGGCTGCAAAGAACATTTTATGCAAACATGCTAACGTTCTTCAATAATATTTAAATTTTAAGACAACCTCATTAACAATATTGGGCGTGTATTTCTAAGTTCAGACTTCAATGACAAATCTTATATAATGTTCTATATAGGGTATACCATTTCTATCCCTTTATATTTACTACATTATCGTTCCATTTGTTAATTAAACATTATTATTAGTCCCAAAGGGTATACTAAATGAATCAATTTCCTTTAACCTCATATTGAACTACATTTTTTCCACCAATTAAAAT
This sequence comes from Torreya grandis, assembly GCA_037957365.1. NCBI lineage: Eukaryota > Viridiplantae > Streptophyta > Pinopsida > Cupressales > Taxaceae > Torreya > Torreya grandis. The sequence goes on along the minus strand of JARHVA010000165.1, from coordinate 7,090,145 downwards.
CTATTATTTTTTGTGCATTGAATATTTTAAAGGTTTTCAATAGTAAGTTGCACATATATTAAAAAAATTATGAAAAAATCCATTTTTCTATTTTGTGATTGGTTGAAATTGTTAAGATCTTATTATCGGGCAAGTGAGTGATGGCATGAATAGTGTCAACTATATTCACAATGAAAATAAATAAGTGGTGTGCACAAATGCTATAAAATCTTACTAAATCCCTTCATTAACTATGGTATAGGGAAATAAGTACAAAACAAAAAAAGTTTGATAGCCTAGCTATCCACCATCAGCCACACTTGACAGTGCAACATATGTATAGGGTAAGTTCACAAAGTTAGGGGACAAAAAGTGGCCTATACATGGACATGATTTTCTTGAAATTTTATAAATCTAAACTTCTGTAGATAATTTGAGATATCTACACTCCAAATTTGAAGACGGTGTAAGAACATTAAATGTAAAATTTTGAGTCTATTTTCCAAAACTCTTTTTTATTTAATATTTAAGTATAACTAGGTCAAACATATAAAATTTGAAGAGGAAATCCTATTTTTTTCCAAAAAACATAGTAGATAGACATAGTGTGGTGCACCATTTTTTGAGTAGCATCTAATATTATTTGAAACCATTGGGGAAAATTTAGATAAGATCTTCTAGTTTGTGACCTATATTTTTTTATATTTTTTCAATGAATACTTTTTTTATGAATTTTGTAAGTAAATAGATCCTAAAAACTGACAAAAAAATGGATAGCCATCCGTGCGGCGTGCCTAACTACCTCAAAACAAAACAAAAATCATTTTTTTAATGTGTGTAGAATTAAGCCTAGTTTTTGACCATATAACTTGTTTTTCACTTGGATCAATGAAAGACAAATTACATGAACATGTATAGGCATGTAAGTTTGCAGCATGTAGTGGTCTAAAAAAATCATAGTTAAAAATCAACATAGTTTGAAGCCTTAAATTAGTCCAAAAATTATAAAAAAACATATTTTTGGAAAGAGGAGAGCGTGATCGTCATGATGGTATTAAGTTTTTGAATTTTCACATTGAAATTATTAGTGTATTTCCCAATCAAAGTTGAAATTTTTCATTTTTATCATACCTTTCAAAACTTAACTATACATTGACAGTCCAAGCCTTGGCTTGAGAATCCAAGCCATTCCTAAGCCAAAAGGCATGGGAATTGAATTCAAATTTAAATACAACAATCAATTTGATAAAGAGATCACCTTATTAACTACATTAGCAAAATGATCACATTACTTAATAATGCAATCACGTTATATATTCCCAACACCCTAAAACCCAAATAGGAGCAATTAGGCCTAGTAGTCTTAAGATCAAATATTGGTTGATTAAGATTGTTGTTTGGGACCAATGTTCTTGTCAAGAATTGATAAAATTGAATGATAATTAGAGATGTATTAACCTATGAATCAATTTATTATTCTTTTGATTCCAATATGGTGTGAAATCAGGCTAATAGATCCCAAATTGACATTAAATGGACATGTTTCCTTGAATGGAGCTTGCTTGGCCCCAATTACATATCAAACTAAACAAAATACTTGGTTCTTTATAATATGTTGTCAAATTAGAGACCCAATTGACATCATATGGACATAATTTCTTTCTCATGGCTCATTTAATGCTAATTGTGTATTAGATTGAACTAAATATTCAATTAGTTTAATATGGTGTGCTATCAAAGCCCTAATTAACATTATATTAAAGGAATTCCTTCCATGGGGACTGATTACTCTTAATTGTAGATTATATTGAAGAAAATACTCGATTGGTTAAATATGATGTGCAATTAGGGAAAAATGTTCACAATGGACATTAGATGGACACAATTCCTTACATGGGGTGAAAAATGCCTCGATTGATATTAGATTGAAGCAATTAATTACATAGGACTTCATTGTCCCCAATTGTCTATAGCATCAAAAAAAATATCAATTGATTTAACATGGTGTAATTGAATCCCTAAATGTTATTATATGGATGTAATTCCTTGCTTGAGAATTGAGTGGCCCCAATTGCATATCATATTGAACTTAAATACTCAATTGGTTCAATATGGTGTGAAATCAGGGCTAACAAAACCCAACCAAAATTATATAGACAAAATTGCTTTCATGGGTCTCAGTTGGCCCAATTTATGTATAAGATAAAACCAAATACGTGATTAGCTAAATATAGTTTACAATCGAGGCCAATGAAGTCATAATTGACATTAGATGTATTCAGTTACTTGTATGAGCCTTAGTTGGCCATAATTTCATATTTAACTGAACTAAATTGGTTGATTTAATATGTTATGTATTTGGGACCAACAGAGCCCCCTGTTGATAATAGAAGGATGAAATTTCTTACACAAGGCTTATTTGGACTAAATTTCATATCACATTGAAACAAATATTTTTTTAGTTGAAGTTGGTGCACAATCAAAATCCCAATTGTTATTAGATGGATGCAATTCATTATAGAGGGTTCAATTGGTCCTGATTTTGTATCAAATTAAATTAAACACTTAACTATTTGAATAAGGTGTGTAATTGGGGCCCTAATTAAAATTATGTTGACACGATTCCTTGGGCAAGCCTCGATTGGCCCCAATTATGTATCATTTGGAATGGAATACTCAATTGGTTCAATATGGTATGCAATAAGGGCCAAGTAAACCCCAATTTCAATTATACATGAATGTAATTCCTTGCACATGGCTCCTTTAGATTGAATTGCACATCAAATTCAAAAAATACTTATTTTTTTAATATGGTGAACACTTGGATCCCCAATTGATATCATATGGATGAAATTACTTACATTGAGGCTTAGTAGGCCCCTAAGATTAATTTAGCCCCAATTAACATCCTTTATATATAGTAAGAATTAGGTTAATAGGGATGAACTTGGTTAAAATTACATCACTCATTACCACAATTGACTTCGTAGGCGCAATCTGTGATGATGTGGGGGATAATTGATCCCAAATTCACATTCTTTACTCATAAATCTAGGTTCAAGGAACTCAAATTTTCCCCAATCACCATCATGATTGTACCGTATATACTCTAAAACCTATACCCTAAGCCCTAATCCCAAAATTTCCTAATACCTAAACTCTAAACCATAAATATAAACTCTTTAAACCTTGAACCAATCATTTTATCCCAAATTAACATAATTTAAAATAAGAATTATGTTCACAAAGCTCAATTTGGCCTAAATCACATGACTGATTGCCCCATTTGACTAATTCACTCAATCTAAACAATGACATCCATGGTATTATGGCAACCCAAAAACACATTATATAGTCATAAATGGGTCCGAGTGATTCAAACTATCCTCAATTATCTTTGTGATTGACCATGTGTACCCTAAACCATATATACATTAAAACCTAAGCTGTAAACCATAAACCCTAAACACTATACCCTAAATTTCAAACCATAAACTTTCTATATTTACCAAATTTAATTTAGTCCCAATTAACATCCTTTGTAGTAAGATTTAGGTTTGAACATGGCATATAACGATTAGACACCAATATACAGGTCCTTAAACCTAAACCCTATGCCCTAATCCCTAATCCCTAAAACATAAATTGCAATCCCTATGCCTTAATGCCCGCTACATTATACAAACATACATGCCTTACAATATAAATTATATTATCATGAGATGTCATAAAATCTACTTTTTAATCCTATGGCCAAAACTTAGCCTTTGGAGTACCAATCTAGCTATGCATCTAAAGTAAATTAGGGTTATTTCGATCCCCTTCAGCCTCATTAACCAAAGAGGAGGAGCTAGTTGATTATTTTAATCAAGGAGGCATTTCAAGTCAATTTTAACCCATTTAATAACAAGACATGATTTAGGGAAAAATCAAAATATTGGCCTTATATCATGAATTGATCCAATTAGTCAATTTGTGCAATTCCTTGCATGATTTGGGTAAAATTGAGCCCCTAAACCAGATTTATGGATCAATCAATTGTATAACATGTATACAATATGTGTATGGCATAATTTACCCTATTTTTATCAAAAATGCAAACATGAAGGTAATCAAGTCGTAAATAATTAAACAAACAACTCAAATATTCTTTAATTACCTTAGTGATTGGACCCTATATCTGATATCTTAAACCCTAAACCCTGTACCATTTAAATTTAACCATAAATACTATACCATTTACATTAAACCCTAATCCATAATCCTTAAACCCTAAACCCTTTAAATTATAGACCCTAAACCAATAAATTTAGCCCCAATTAACATACTTTATATATATAGTAAGAATTAGGTTCACAGAGATGAACTTGGTCAAGATTGCATCGCTCATTAAACCACAATTGACTTAATTATCTCAATATATGATGATGTGGGGGCTAATTGACCTCAAAATCACATTCTTTACTCACATATATAGGTTTCAGGAGCTCAAATTTGCCCCAATTGTCTTCATGATTATACCTTATATACCCTAAGCCCTAATCCTTAAAGTTCCTAATCCCTAAACTCTAAACCAAAAATATAAACTCTTTAAACCTCAAACCAATCATTTTAGCCCAAATTAACATTATTTAGACTAAGAATTCAGTTCACAGGGCTTATTTTGGCCTGAATCACATGACTCATTTGACTAATTCACTCAATTTGCACGATGACATCAAGGGTATAATGACAACCCAAAAACACATTATATAGTCACAAATGGGTCCAAGTGATTTAAATTGTCCTTAATTATCTTTGTGATTGACCCTATGTACCCTAAACCATATATACATTAAAACCTAAGTCGTAAACCATAAACCCTAAAAACTATAACCTAAATTATGAACCATAAACTTTCCCTAATTACCAATTTTAATTTAGTCCCAATTAACATCCTTTGTACTAAGAATTAGGTTTAAACATGACACAAAGTGATTAGAAAATAATATAAAGGTATTTAAACCTAAACCCTATGCCCTAATCCCTTATCCCTAAAACATAAATTGTAAGCCCCATGCGCTAATTCCCAATACATGCCTTATGATATAACTAATTTTATCATGACATGTCATAAAATGCATTTTTTACAACTGTGGCCAAAACTTAGCCTTTGAAGTACCAATATAGCTATGCATATGAAGCAAATTGGGGCTATTTTAGGACCCTTAAACCTAATTATATGACTATAAAATGTGATTTTGGGATTGATCAACTCCAATTTACCCCAATCACCATCATGATTGTACCTTATATACCTTTAAACCTATACTCTAAGCCCTAATGCTCAAAATTTCTAATCCCTAAACACTAAACCATAAATATAAACTCTTTAAATGTTAAACCAATCATTTTAGCCTAAATTAACATCATTTAGATTAAGAATTATCTTTGTGATTGACTCTATGTACCCTAAACCTAGGCCCTAAACATTATACCCTAAACTGTAAACAAAAAATTTTCCCTATTTACCAATCGATTTAGTCCCAATTAACATCCTTTGTAGTAAAAATTAGATTCACACATGGTATAGAGTAATTAAACCTTATATACACCCTTAAACCCAAACCTTGCATGTCCCAATGCCTAATCCCTAAACCCTAAAACATAAATTATAATCCATAAAGTTTATGCACTAATTCTTTAATCCCTAATCCATAATCCCTTGTCTATATTAAGTATAACATGATCACATTATTTAATAATGTGATTGATTTATTTAATAACACAATCACATTATTCTTAATATAAGCAACACTTGGTTTTTATTACCAATTACTAATCCCAAAGCATTGGATGGAACATAACTTTATACAAAACATAACATGATCATGTTATGATTATTTTAAACTAAGCTCACTTGACAATGATTATTTTAAACCCAAATCAAGAATTCTATCCCTAGAAACATTCTCTGCAAACTTTTGTGATAGCTACAGTACCTATGTACTTGACCCCACCTTTGAAAAGTTGTCAATTGTCCCTTCTCTAGATCATGTTTGAGGAAGAGGAAGATGTTGAAGAATAAAAAACTAGAGGAATTAGAAGATTTGAGAGAGAAACAAAAGGTATGAATATAAAAACTTCATGGTCGACAAGATACAAACCCTAATCTTGATGAGCTAAATTCCATAGATACTGAGCCAATTGACAATGATGAAATTGACCATAATCAATTGAATAATGATGAAATTGACCACAATGAAAAGAATAATTATGAAATTGAAAATAATGAATTAGTTAATGTTAGAAGCACATTCAAAGTTTTAATTTTTTTATTTTGTTGATGATGAGTCTATATATGATGTTTCACCCCCCATGAATGAAGAAAATTTGATGGAAACAAATAATGATGAAATTAACCATCAAGAAAATTTGAAAGAAACATATAATGGAGAAATTAACAATGAATAAAATGTCATCCCATAGAGAAACAATGAAATTAATAATGATTTTGAAACACCCTCTCAACAAATTCCACCATTACCAACACCTCCAAGAATTATGCATAGAAAAGATAAGTTCTTGATTGAAGTCGATGAAAATATTTTAGAACCAACGCATAACAAAATTTGACCATTTTTGGCCCACATCAAAATTTTCCAAAGTATGAAAAAGGGAGATTTCAGGCAAGAAAATGGCAAGTCTTTGAGAGGACTTTGGGTTTTCTAACAGTAACAACATCAGGTTTCTGAGGGCTCAGTGCAAATCGGGTTTCCAATAGAGCTTGACTTCTAAATGTTTTATAAGTAGAAGTAATTCAAGTTTACAAACCTAAATTACTCATGGATAGTGTATTTCAGGTTCTCTAAGAAGAACTAATTGATTACTTCATAAGTTGTGAGTAGTAAAAATCCCAAAATAAGTAAAAGGGCTTGACAAACCCGATTTAGTCTTCAAAGTGCTTCTCGGGTTCTTCAAGGGACAAGTCCACTTCAAAAATTTGAAGGGAATTTTCAAAATGCCGAAGTGACTTTTTAGGGAAAAAGGGATCTTTTCAACATTTTTGAAAGACTGATCAGCTTTCAAAAAATTTGAAGGGCTTTTCGAAAGATCAAAGAAACCGAATTACTCTACATAGAGTAAATCAAAATTCTTCAAGTGCTTGACTTAAGCTTGGTCCAGCAATGCAAGAATCATGATGTAATGAATGAAAGGTTGTCACATGGTGTAAGCTAGTAGAAAGGGCTAATCAATAGAGGACAAGTGGCACAAGGATGACTAATGAGCATGAGTGAGTCCAAGCAACTAGTAGCTAGAAATTATAAAGGCTCTCATCTACCATAGTTCGCTCCCAACAATCATCGTTTGATGCTTAAATGCAACATGGCTAAAACACATAAAGACACACATCCTTTCAATAGGGCACGTAAAGAGAAAGAAGCCATGTCAATCTTGAGAGCCAATATTAAAGATGTCATGCCAAGAAGAGACATTCCAGATGCTCACAACATGGCTTCTCAGATGTGCCAAAGGAAAATTTAATGACAAGAGGGGCTCGAGAGGATTGTTTAGTGATCTTGAGCAACACATTTAAGAATAAAAAGGGAGTATAATGTCAAATTTCCAGCCATCAGCAACTTTTTCATTCTCCCCCTTCTCTCTCCCCCCTTTATATATATAAATAGAGGCCTTGGAGCCAAGCAAATCATCCCCGAATTGGCGATAGAATTACTTTGCAAAAATTGATTTATAAAAGACAATTTTAAAGCAATACAAGGAAGACTTTTCTGTTTCTAAATAAAAAAATGTCCACATTTGGTTCCATTTGCATAATGTATTGTTGTCATTCATCACCTACGATTTTTTCCAGCACCTTGCTTTTGATGCTTTCAATTCTGTGTAGGATTGTGTGAAGTGTCTGTGTGTCGAACTCTCTTTGAAGTGTTACCAGTGTATAGTGTCTCCCATAGACTTATTTATATTATCCTTCAAAGTGAAAGGTTTCCCTTTAACCTCCAAGTAAAAGCTCCATGCCTATGGCCATGAGATAGAACTAGAATAACTCGTGTCTTATTTGGGTTCCTCAGTAGTTGGCTCTTTTCCCAGACCAAGTGGATCACTTCTTTTTGGTGCATCAACTCCCTTAGCTAAGATTTATTTTTAGTCATCTACCTACCCCTTTTCTTAGCTAATAGTAGATTTTAGTGTGGGAATCAAGGAGCTAAAGTGAAGCACCTAAGGAACTAGACTCATTAAAAATCCTAGAGGTTCAACCTCACCATAGGATACCCACATCTTGAGGTTGTCCCCATGCTTGTAGCTAGAATTGAGAGAGCCTAAAGAACTCTCTCACAAGGGTGCAATTCTAAGCTATAACAGTTTTGGCATGCCTAATGGGGCTACTACCATTTTATTTTCATTTTTTTGAAAGATTGGTCAAGTTTTAAGTTATTTTTATCAATTTGTAGTAGTGGTAGCATTTATCCTTTAGCATATAGTGACTCCAAAGAACACCTAGCTATTTGGTGGTAGAGCAGTAGCTATCAATCATGCCAAAGGTGACTATAAGATTACCTTCTACAGGTATTCCTTTTGATTTTGTTGAATTAGCTTTAAACTCAACAAGAAGGTTATAGTTTTCCCATATTCATCCATATGTAGGGCACCCTCCTCCTAGACCAGTAACAAGGTATACCTACGCAAGAAGATCCTTGTTAGCTCCTCTTGCTACCATGATTCCCCAAAGAGCTTTTGTGGGCTTGAACGGCCACAGTATGAACCTATGCCAATGATAGCCCTCAAAATTGTTCCTTATTATGTAGGAGACCAAGCAATAACTCTTAATGAGCACATAACAGACATAGCCAACTTTATTAACATTCATAATGTCATAGTCAAGAATGTGGTTGTTAGGATATTGGATATATCCTTCAAAGGAAAGGCATTAGAATAGTATAGGGGCCTAGATCCTAATTCTATTCACTCATAGGATGAGCTGGGAACAACCCTGTGTAAAATGTTTACAAATAAGAGTGACCACCTGTCACTTATAGAGTAGCTGACCACAATCAAGAGAGCTCCTCATGAAGTCATGCAAGACTTCAATATAAGATTTCAGAAGGCATAGGATAGAATTCCAATAGTTTTAAGACAATCTCAAAACTTTGATTTCCTATATTGACTGAAGGCTCTCAATAGTGACATAGCTGTAATGATTCAATCTATAGGAGGAAACATACTACCAGATGCATACGAGGTGGCAACCAAGGCAGAAAATTGCCTAGTTCAGGCTGGAAAGCTTACTCCTAGACACCTAATACCTCTTTTTGGGAGATCAAACCACCTCCCGCAGTCATTCCTCCACTTGATGTTATACTTATAATGCTAACAGTTGATGTTGTGCCTTCACCTAAGCAAGAGAAGGCCTCTACTAGTGGATCTAATGACTCCCAAGAGTAGAAAAATTACTTAGAACTGAAGAGTATGCTCCAATCCTTGGGGAATGATGTGGTCAATGTCAAGAGGCAACAAGTTTACAACAAGCCTTATCAAACTTTGTATCAACCTCATTAGTAGCCTTATCAAGCTAATAGGCCACCCTACAAAGGAGGTTTCCAAGGACAGGGGTAGCCTAACTATGCTAGTCAGCATAATTATAATATGAATGTTGTAGGCCTTTCCAACTCCTTGGTCTCACTTCAAAAAAATATGGCTCAAGAGGTTGAAGGGACAATGCCTTAAAATCATTCTTTTGGATAATCCATTGTCCCAACTAATGGCTCAAATTAGGTGTTCAATGATCAATGGAAGCAAGCTATTGCTTATGGATATAACCAAGCTCTTATGGCCCAAACCATAGAGGTGCCAATGTTGATAAAATAAAGAGTAGCCTCCATAAGAACAAAGCTCAAATTAGGGGTCAAACCAAATGAAAGCCTTAATGGTCATCAGTGAGCAAGAAGAGTGATATGAATTCAATCTATAGGCTACTCCCACTTTGGCCCACACCCCAGTCTCAGTGAACATAAGGTTCAATAGAAGGAATATGGGTGACAATCAGGAAACTTTCAAATAACCTCTTATCACTGCTCCTTCACTAATAAAGCCAATAGTAGTTGCCCCTAAAACCTAGGCAAAGGCTTGGGGTATGCCAATAAAGATTTTGGAGAAAATGAATAAATCTAACCTAAGCGTACCAATGTGGGACATGATTTTCATGCTCGGCCAAGTAGACATTCGTCATAAAGGTTTGTCCAAGATGAGTGTTTGTACAGTTGAAAGTAAGTGACCAAGTAAGGAAGCTCAAGTATTCACTAATATAACTAAGAGTCTTTTAGGAGAAAGGTCAAGTTGTGTGACCAAGCCCCCCTATTCTACATCTCATTAATCATCGGTGACTCCTTGCTTCACAGTTGCTTGGTGGATAGTGGGGCCTGATGGGGAATCAAGAACAACAAACAGCTCTGATCCCACTTGTTAGGATATTGCTCCTCAGAAAGAGCACAATATGATTACCTTGTATTAGCAATTAAACATGCGGAATTATCTAGAAGTAACAAGTAACTAGAATTCACAAATAGCACAGAATATGAGAGACAATACACCATCTTGTATTAATACTCATCCAAAAAGAAAATACAATAAAGAAGATGCCACTTCTTCTTCCACCTCTCGGAGGCTTCCCACACCTCAAGGGCTCCCAGTAATTCTCAATCTAGAGTTCACTCTCCTACCAAAAATGGTCCCAACACACAACTCACACATAGAATTGGTGTTCACCTCCAACCAGTCAGTAATAACCCTGCCAGTACACAAGTACTCAAAGTACTTCAAGTAGATCTCCCATAAGCTTGCAACAACCTGCAACTCAAATGATCTTACTTACACATGTAGATCTTCAAACGTGGCCTTGCCCACCTACTGACCAAGATCCTACAACTGGAAGAAATCCTTTTATTGCCTTAAATATAATACATGCCAATGGGTCTATAAATAGATCCCACACTTAAACAATAACTTAGACTTCTAATTTACAACAATTAGACTCGCAAATCAAGATCAAAAATAGCCTTTTACATGCAAACACTCAGTTCAACAAACTAACTATTCGTGCAATGAACAGTTCTGGAACTGCATAGGCGACCGACGTCGGTCCCTGTCTGCCTGGAGATGATCGACGTCGGCCGACTCCCTGCCAATGTCGATTGCCCTTCTGCACTGTATGTGACCGACGTCGGTTAAACTATCGATGCTGGTACTTCTAGAACTCAGCAACCTCTCCATGTCTGCATAGTTGAAGCTTTTAACTCCACAACCTAACAGGGCCAACACCTCAGTCATGCCAAAGTATATTGCTAACTAGTTGAACCTCAAGTATGAGCTGCACACCAAGGGAGTCCTATAGCTTGATGGTTCTCCATGAAACCTTCAAGTATCACCAAAAATTTGAGGCTAAGCTTGCATGTTTGTCCTAGAATGTCTATGATGCAAGACGTGTTGATCTTGGATGTCACTCCTCGCTTTGCATTGTGTCTTTCTAGAGATTTCATAGCTAAGATTGGGGGTTACCTTGTAGTAGATTTGGTCTTACATGGCATTCAGAATAAGGTATGGGACTAAGGTCTTCATCAAGACTGAACCCATGGCATAATTCCACATTGAACCCCATTAGCCAAATAACATAAACCTCAATTGTACCATCTTTGATGAGGATGAGTTTATAATTGGTCAAGGCTGAACACTCATCCTGAAGAGGTTCCAGACTTGTTCTTGGATGAGTTATGGGAAAATAACCCATTTTTCAACCCCTTGGAATTTGTTGAGGAAAGAGACATGGGTGCCTATCTGTTGCATGAAGAGAATCAACCCATGCCTTCCCTCATTAGACCTAAAGAAGACCCCAATGGTTTATGTAAATTCTTCTTTGATAACTCAACGAGCAAAAATGGTGTAGGTGCTAGGGAAATGTTGATTTCACCCTTAGGTAATAATATTTTCTCTTTCTATAGGTTCCATTTTAGCTACTCTTAAAATGCATTAGAATATGAAGGCTTGATTTGTGGCCTTCAGTGGGCCACCAAAAGAGGAATCAAACTACTGCAAGCTTATGAGGACAGTGAGCTCATAGTTAACCAAGTTAGAGGCTTAAACATCACTAAAAACCCTTTAATGAGGTACTAAAAAAATAGAGTGTGGGACCTAATTAAAGATTTTGAGGTCTTTTACATTCAATATATCCCAAGAAATTATAACTAGCATGATGATAGGCTGGCAACCATGGGAGCTCAATTTAACATTTTGAGTGAGTTGAAAGAAGCTAAGGTTTAGCCACATGTCAAGGTGGTAGTGAGGCCGTTAGCACCGGATAATGAATCCCACTAGCAAGTTTTTGAGAGCGACAAGAAAATTACTTGCTTCTTACAGTAGGAAGTTGAATTCTCCTCCTCTAACCAATCTAAATTGTAGCATCAATATGAGGATCAAATTATTTAGCTAAAGTTGAACAAACTTCTTAAGCGGCTAATTACACTCGAGGACCTTTTTCATGAAGGAGACCATATAAAGAAAGAAAATGCAGTAATGTATACTAACAAAGAGAACTATAAAAGATTCCTCATCCTCAATGACAAACTTCTCAAGCATGGGAAAGCAAGTAGTAAGGCTGAGAGGCACACTTTCATAGCACTTTGCCAAGAGTATACAAACATTTTTGCTTAGGAGTACAATGACCTACAGGGTTTTGATCCTAAGTAAGCTCAGCATACCATAGAGTTAGAGGCCAAAACCAAGCATGTAAGATAAAATCAAAGGCCCATTAACCCCAAGATTCAAGAGTTGTTGAGGAATGAGCTAACTGAGTTGATCGAGTCCAGGATCATCTTTCCATCAAACACTCATCATGGGTAGCCAATTCGATACCTATAAGAAAAAAGAGTGGGGATATTAGACTTTGTGTGGACTTCAGAGATTTGGACAAAGTCTCCCTAAAGGATCACTACCCTCCACCATCCATGGAGCAACTTCTCCAAGTAGTTTCAGGATTAGAATGCTTCTCTCTATTGGATAGATTTTTTGGCTACAACTAAGTCTAGGTGAAAGATGAAGATTGGTATAAAACTACCTTCACCACCAAATGGAGCACGCATGCATACCAAAAATTCCCTTTGGTCTATCAAATATTGGTGCAACTTTCTAAAGACCCATGGAAATGGCTTTTCAGGGGCTATTAATTCAAATGTTGCTGGTATTCTTGGATGACATCATAGTTTTCTCCAAGAATGCCAGTGAGCATATGCACCACCTGAGAATGATTTTTGAAAGGTGCAAGGGGTATAGGATTTGTTTGAATCCTAAAAAGTGTGTGTTTATCATGCATGAAGGCAAGCTACTAGGACACATCATCTCAAAGGAGGGGTTGTCCATTGATCTTGAGAAAATAAGTGCCATCTTGGCCTTATCCTTACCCAAGTATAAGAAGGGACTCCAAAGTTTCCTTGGAAAGATAAACTTCATGAGAATATTTATCCAAAATTTTTCAAGTTTGGTCAAGCCCATCACTGTTATGCTAAAAAAGAACCAAGTGTTCACTTGGTCAAATGAAGGTAAGTCAACATTTGAGGCTATCAAGCAAGCCATAACTCAAGCACCCACACTTATGAATCCTGATTTCTCAAGGGATTTTATATTGTATACTTTTGCCAACATTGATAATATATCATCTATGTTGATGAAAATAAATGGCGAAGGACTTGAACAACCATTAGCATTTATCAGTCAAGGGCTTGAAGGAGTATGAGGTGACGTATACCTTTTTAGAAAAACAAGTCCTTGTAGTAGTAAGGAGCCTAAAGAAGTTCAAGCCAATGCTATCCAACAACAAAATCTACCTTATGGTGTCTCATCCTAGAGTAAGAGACTTCCTTAATAAGGATTTGAGAAAAAAAAGAGCTGGTTGGATTACTAAAGTCATGGAGTACGATGTGGAGATCAAGGTCACTAAGCTAGTAAGAGGTAAAGGCTTATGTGAGCATATGGTTGATGACCTTCATGAAGACAAAGAGGTCATTTTGTTAACACAAGATAACCTGCAAGCAGATGAACCTCCACCTCACACTAGTTGGCTCCATGATATGACCAACTTTCTATTAATAGTTGAGTGCCCTCAAGGTATGGACAAAGTAAAAAGAAGGTATTTCAAATTTCAGTCCATACCTTATGCTTTAGTTGATGGGGTTTTATTCATAGGAGACCTTAATAGAGTGCTCTTAAGGTGCTTAGATGATAATCAAGTAGCCAAGCTTTTGGAGCATTTGCATGATGGGCCTATAGGAGGTTATTTTGCTCCAAAGACTACTATAATAAAGAACATGAGGGTTGGTTACTACTGGCTCAACCACTTCAAGGATGCTTATGCATGGGTGAAGAAGTGTCAAGAATGTGCTCTCTTCATAGGTAACCAAAGGTTTGCAGCTTTCCCTAATAACTCGATTCAAGTGGAGCAACCATTCATGCAGTGGGGTTTGGACTTCATTGGAGATATCAACCCCCCATCAAGTGTAGGGCATAAGTGGGTGTTTATTGCAATTGATTATTTCACCAGGTGGGTGGAAGCCATTGCATTTAAGGAAGCCAATGAAAGCATAGTCTTAGATTTCTATGACATCATTGTGACTAGGTTTGGTGTTCCATCCACTATCATATCTGATAATGCTTTGGCTTTCCTTGGTTTGAAAACAAGTGAATGGGATCTCAAAATGGGCATCTACCTCAGTACTTCCTCAAACTATTATCTTTAAGGCAATGGGTTGGCCAAATCCACAAATAAAAATTTGTTGAGGATTATCAAGAGGACCATGGAGGAGAATCAGAGGATGTGGCACACCAAGTTGAAGACAACCTCGTGGGCTAACCGGGTAACTCCTAAAGTTATTTTAGAAATTCTCTATATGTTCTAGTATATGGAAGGGAGGCCAAGTTGCCTATTTCTCTTGAGCTACCTGTACTAGAGCTAGCCCATCAGTTGGAGCTGGTAGAAGATGAACCCATGAATGTGAGATTGGCAGAACTCACAGAACTTGAGGAGACAAGGGACCTTGCAATGAAGACGCAGAGGCACATCAAGCTAAAGTTTAAAAGGCTTTTGATAATATAACTATAGCAAGGACTTTCAAGGAGGGAGACTTGGTTCTCAAATGGGACTCAAATAAGGCCAAACCAGGCAACCATATCAAGTTTGACAGCTTGTAGAGTGGTCCTTATTTGATCCATATATGCAAACAACATAACGCTTTTCAACTGGCCCATCTGGATGGGAAGGTATTGCCCATCCCAATCAATGGGATTCATCTAAATCTGTGTTACTAGAAGAGTTTACATCCATTATATGATATTGTACATTTTGTATAGCTTTTCATGTTTTTCTCTAAGTACCTTATGTACATCTATTTTAGTTGAGTGTTTTCCCTTCCCTAAGTTCCTTAGGCACAATTTGTTTCATTTTAGTTATTCTTATTGCTTCAATGGAAATTTCTAGATAAATCCAACTTTGTAAAAAAATAGTGGCTCCATGCCCAATGGATTGAATGAAGCAAATAAGCTAGATTCTCAAGCATAGCATGCATGCTTCCCTACCAGTCACTAGAAATGTTGGCCATTTTTATTCCACATATTAAAATTTACCTAAGTATGAAAAAAGTAACTTTCAAGCAAGAAAATGGCAAGTCTTTGGGAGGACTTCAGGTTTTCCAAGAGTGACAACTTTGAGTTTTTGAGGGCATAGTGCAAATTGGGTTTCCAAGAGTGCTTGACTTCTAAATGTTTTAAAAGTAGAAATAATTTGTGTTTACAAACATGAATTACTCATGGATAGTGTATTTTGGGTTCTCCAAGAAGCACTACTTGATTACTTCATATGTTGTGAGTAGTCAAAAGCCCGAAATAAGTAAAAGGGCTTGACAAACCTAATTTGGTCTTGAATGTGCTTCTTGGGTTATTCAAGGGACAAGTCCACTTAAAAGATTTGAAGGGAATTTTCAAAATGTCAAAGTCCCTTTTTAGGTAAAAAGGGATCTTTTCAACATCTTTGAAAGACCGATCAACTTTCATAAAATTTGAAGGGCTTTTTTGAAGATCAAAGAAACCAAAATAGTTTGCATAGAGTAAATCAGAGTTCTTCAAGTGCTTGACTTAAGCTTGGTCCAGTAATGCGAGAATCATGATGTAATGAATGAAAGGCTACCACATGGTGTAAGCTAGAGCAAAATAGGCCAATCAATAGAAGACAAGAGGCACAAGGATGACCAATGAGGATGGGAGAGTCCAAGCAATTGGTAGCTAGAAATTATAAAGGCTCTCATCCACCATAGTTCCTTCCCCATAATCATCATTCGACACTTAAATACAGAATGGTTGAAACACATAGAGACTCGAATCATTTCAATAGGGCATGCAAAGAGAAGAAGCTAGGTTAATCTTGAGATCAAATATTAAATGTGTCATGCCAAGAAGAGATATTTTAGATGCTCACAACATGGCTTCTCAAATGTGCCAAAGGAAAATTTAATGACAGGAAGGGCTAGAGAGGATTGTTTAGTGATCTTGAGTGATGCATTTAGGGATAAGAAGGGAATGCAATGTCAAATTTCTATCCATCAGTGACTTCTTATTTCTTACCCTTCTCTCTCCCCCATTTTATATATAAATAGAGGCCTTGGATCCAAGCAAATCATCCCCAGATTGGTGATAGAAATACTCTATAAAAAAATCACTTTGTAAAAGACTATTTTGAAGCCATACAAGGAAGACTTTTCTATTTCTAAATAAAATAAGTGTACACATTTGGTTCCATTTATAGAATGTATGATTGTCATTCATCACCTAGGATTTTTTCCAGCACCTTGCTTTTGATCTTTTTGGTTTTGTGTAGGGTTAGGTGAAGTGTTTGTGTGTCAAGCTCTCTTTGAAGTGTTACCAGTTTATAGTGTCTCCTATAGACCTATATTTGTTATCTTTCAAAGTGCAAGGTTTCCCTTTAACCTCCATACAAAATCTCAATGCATATGGCCTTGAGATAAAACCAGAATAGCCTGTGTCCTCTTTGGGTTCATCAGTAGTTGGCTATTTTTCCAGACCAAGTGGATCACTTTTTATGGTGCATCACCTCCCTTAGCTTATATTTCTTTTTAATCATCCTCCTACCCCTTTTCTTATCTAATAGTACATTTTCGTGTGGAAATCAAGGATCTAAAGTGAAGCACCTGAGGAACTAGCCTCATTAAAAATTCTAGAGGTTCAACCTCACCATAGGATATCCACATCCTTAGGTTGTCCCCATGTTTGTAGCTGGAAGTGAGAGAGCCTGAAGAACTCTCTCACAAGGGTGCAATTCCAAGCTATAATAGTTATATCATGCCTAATGCGACTACTACCATTTTATTTTCATTTTTTTGAAAGATTGGTCAAGTTTGATACTATTTTGATCAATTTGCAGTAGTGGTAGCATTCATTCTTCAACATCTAGTGACTACAAACAACACCCAACTATTGGGTGGTAGAGTAGTAGCTATCTTTCATGCCAAAGGTGACTACAAGATCATCTTCTATAGGTATTCCTTTTGAGTTTGTTGAATTACCTTTAAACTCAGCAAGAAGGTTATGGTTTGCACATACTCATCCATATGTATGTCCCCTTCCTCCTAGACTAGTCATAAGGTATACCTATGCAAGAAGATCCTTGTTAACTCCTCTTGCTACCATGATTCCCCAAAGAGCTTTTATGGGATTAAGCAACCATAGTCCTTTAAATTTACCATAGTATGATCATATGCCAGTAACAACCCTCAAAAGTGTTCCTTATTATGTAGGATACCAAGTTGTAACTCCTATTAAGCACATAATAGACATATCCAGCTTTTTTAACATTCACAATATCATAGTGGAGAATGTGGCTATCAGGATATTGTCTATATCCCTCAAAGGAAAGGCATTAGACTGGTATAGGGGCCTAGATCCTAATTATATCCTCTCATGGGATGAGTTAAGTACAACCTTGTGTAAAAGGTTTGTAGATAATAGTGACCATCTATCCCTTGCAGAGCAGCTGACCACAATCAAGAGAGCTCCTCATGAAGTCATGCAAGACTTCAATACGAGATTTCCAAAGGCATGGTATAGAATTCTAATAGTTGTTAGACAATCTCTAAACTTTGATTTCTTATATTACTTGAAGGCTCTTAATAGTGACATAGTTGTAATGATTCAATCTATGGGAAGAGACATACTTCCAAATGCATATGAGGTGACAATCAAGGTAGAAAATTACTTAGTTTAGGCTAGAAAGCTTACTCCCAAACCCTCATTACCTCTTTTTCTAGAGATCAAACCACTCCTGTAGTCATTCCTCCACTTGATGTTATACTTCCAATGCTAACAATTGATGTTGTGCCTTCACCTAAGCAAGATAAGGCCTCTACTACTAGATCTAATGACTCCCAAGAGTAGAAGAATTACTTGGAACTGAAGAGTATGCTCCAATCCTTGGGGAATGATGTGGTCAATGTTAAGCGGCAAAAAACTTACAACCATCCTTATCAAGCTCTGTATTAGCCTCAGAAGTAGCCTTATCAAGCTAATAGGCCACCCTAAAAAGGAGGTTGCCAAGGATAGCGGTAGCCTAACTATGCTAGGCAGCATAATTATAATCTAAATGTTGCATGCCTTTCTAACTCCTTCGTCTAAGTTCAGAATAATGTGTCTTAGGAGGCTAAAGGGACAATGCCTTGGAATCATTCTTTTGAACAATCCATTATCCCAACTAATGGCTCTAATTAGGTGATCGATGATCAATGTAAATAGGTTATTGTTTATGAATATAACTAGGTCTTATGACCCAATGCATAGAGGTGCCCACACTAATAAAATAAGAGTAGCCTCCACAAGAATAAGGATCAAATCAGGGGTTAAACCAGATGAAAGCCTTAATGGTCATTAGTGATCAAGAGGAGTGTTGTGTATCCAATCCATAAGTTAATCCCATTTTGGCCCACATCCCAGTCTCAACAAACACAAGGTTCAAGAGAAGGAATAAGGGTGACAATTAGGAAGGTTTCAAAGAACATCTTGTCACCTCTCTTTCACTAACAAAGCCAGTAGTAGTTACACCCAAAACCCTGGAAAAGGCTTGGGGTATGCCAATCAACATTGTGGAGTAAATGAATAAATCGATCATGAGCGTACCAATGTGGGACACTCTTTCCATGCTTGGCCAAGTAGACATTCTTGAGGAAGGCTTGTCCAAGATGAATGTTTTTACAATTGCAAGTAAGTGACGAAGCAAGGAAACTGAAGTCTACACTAATACAACCAAGAGTCCTTTAGGAGAAAGGTCAAGTAGTGTGACCAAGTCCCCCCCATTCTACATCTCATTAATCATTAGTGACTCCTTGGTGCACAATTGCTTGGTGGATAGTGGGGCCAACACCTCAGTCATAGCAAAGTCTATTGCTGACTAGTTAAACCTCAAGTATGAGCCACACACTAAGGGAGTCATAAAGCTTGATGGTTCTTCCACAAAGCCTTCAGGTATCAGAAAAAATTTGAGCCTAACATTGCACACTTCTCCTAGCATGTCCATGGTGCAAGACGTGTTGATTTTGGATGTCATTCCTCACTCTGTATTGTGTCTTTCTAGAGAGTTCACAACAAATATTGGGGGTTACCTTGTAGTAGATTGGTCATACATGGTATTTATAAAAAGGTATGGGACTAAGGTCTTAAATTAAGGCTAAAACTATGGCATAATTCTCAATTGAATCCCATCAACCAGATAACATAAACCTCAATTATACCATCTTTGATGAAGATGAGTTTACAATTGGTCAGGAGCTAAAAACCCATCCCGAAGAGATTCCATATTTGTTCATGGATGAGTTATGGGAAAATAACCAATTTTTCAACCCTTTGGAAGGTGTTGAGGATAGAGACATGGGTGTCTATCAACTGCATGAAGAGAATCAACCCATGCCTTCCCTCATTGCACCTAAAGAAGACCCCAATGGTTTATGTAAATTGTTCTTTAATGGCTCAAGGAGCAAAAATGGTGTAGGTGCAAGGGCAATGTTAATTTCACCTTTAATTAATAAGCTTTTCTCTTCCTACATGTTCTATTTCAGCTACTCTTCAAATGTAGAAAAATACGATGGTTTGATCTATGGCCTTCAATATGCCACCAAAAGAGGAATCAAACTATTGTAAGCTTATGGGGATAGCGAGCTCATAGTTAACCAATTCAGAGGCTTGAACATCACTAAAAACCCTTTGATGAGGTCCTACAAAAATAGAGTGTGTGACTTGATTGAATATTTTGAGGTCTTTGACATTCAAGCTATCCCAAGAAATCAAAACTAGCATGCTGATAGGCTGGCAACTGTGGGAGCTCAATTTGACATTCCAAGTGAGCTGAAAGAAGCTAAGATTTAGCCACATGTCAAGGTGGTGGTGAGGCCAATAGTGTTAGATAATGAATCCCACTAGTAGGTTTTTGCGAGTAACAAGAAAATTGCTTGCTTCTTATAGTAGGAAGCTGAGTTCTCCTCCTCTAACCAAGCTAAATTGTAGAATCAATATGAGGATCAAATTTTGCAACTAAAGTCGAACAAATATCTTAAGGGGTTGGTAACACTTGAGGGCCTTTTTTATGAAGGAGACCATATGAGAAAATAAAAGGCAGTGGTGTCTACTAACAAAGAGAACTATGAGAGAGTCCTCATCCTCAAAGACAAATTTCTCAAGCTTTGGAAGGTAAGCAGTAAGGCTGAGAGGAATGATTTTATAGCACTTTGCCAAGAGTATATAGACATTTTTGCTTGGGAGTACAATGACCTAAAGGGTTTTGATCCTAATTTAGTTATACATACCATAGAGTTGGAAGCCACTGCCAAGCACGTACGATAAAAGTAAAGGCCCATTAACCCCAATATTGAAGAGCTAATAAGGAAGGAGTTAATCGAGTTGATCGAGTCCAAGATCATCTTTCCCATCAAACACTCATCATGGGTAGCCAACTTGGTGCCTGTAAAAAAAAGAGTGAGGAGATTAGACTTTGTGTCGACTTCAGAGATTTGAACATACTCTCCCTAAAGCATCACTAACCTCTACCATTAATGGAGCAACTTCTCTAAGTAGTTGTAGGATCAGAACATTTCTCTCTATTGGATGGATTTTTTGGATACAACAAAATCTAGGTGAAAGATGAAGATCGGTACAAGACTACCTTCACCACCAAATGGGGAACATATACATACCAAAAGATGCCCTTTTGTCTATCAAATGCTGACATAACTTTCTAGAGAGACATGGACATGGATTTCCAAGGGATGGTAAACCAAATGGTGTTGGTATACTTAGTTGACATCATAGTTTTCTCCAAGAATGCTAGTGAGCATATGGACCACCTAAGACTTATTTTTGAAAGGTGTAGGGGGTATGGGATTTATTTGAATCCTAAAAAGTGTGTGTTTGTCATGCATGAAGGTAAGCTACTGGGCCACATTTTCTCAAAGGAGGGGTTTTCCATTGATCCTGAGAAAATAAGTGTTATCTTAGCCTTATCCCTGCCCGAGTATACGAAGGGACTCCAAAGTTTCCTTGGAAAGATAAACTTTATGAGAAGATTTATCCTTGGTTTTGTAAGTTTCGTCAAGCTCATCACTGCTATACTAAAAAAACCAAGTGTTCACTTGGTCAAATGAAGGCAAGTCAACATTTGAGGCTATCAAGCAAGCTATTGGTCAAGCACCCACACTTATGAATCCTCATTTCACAAGGGATTTCATAGTGTCTACTTTTACCAACATTGATAATATATTACTTATGCTGATGCAAAGAAATGGTGAAGGACTTGAACATCCATTAGCATTTTTTATTCAAGGGCTTAAAGAGTATGAGGTGAGGTATACCTTTTTAGAAAATCAAGTCCTTGCATCAGTAAGGAGCCTCAAGAAGTTCAGGCCATTGCTATCCAACAACAAAATCCACCTTATGGTGTCTTAGCCTAGAGTAAGAGACTTCCTTCTTAACAAGGATTTGAGTGAAAAAAGAGCTGGTTAGATTACTAAAGTCATGAAGTACGACATGGAGATCAAGGTCACTAAGCTAGTAAGAGGTAAAGGCTTAAGTGAGCATATGGTTGATGACCTTCATGAAGACAAATAAGTCATCTTGGTAACACAAGATAACCTACAAGTAGATGCACCTCTACCTTAGAATAGTTGGCTCCATGATATGATGCACTTTATGCTAATATTTGAGTGTCCTCAAGTTACGGACAAAGCAAAAATAAGGTATTTCAGAATTTAGTCCATACCTTATAATTTAGTTGATGGGGTTTTGTTCAGAAGAGACCTCAATAGAGTGATATTGAGGTGCGTAGATGATGATCAAGTAGCCAAACTTTTGGATCATTTCCATGATAGGCCTGGAGGATATCATTTTACTCCAAGGACTACTACAATAATGATCATGAGTTCTGGTTATTACTGGTCCATCCTCTTCAAAGATGCTTATGCATGGGTGAGGAGGTGTCAAGAATGTGATCTCTTCACAAGTAAGTAAAGGTTAACAGCTTTCCCTCTTAACCTGATTCAAGTGGAGTAACCATTCATGTAGTGGGGTTTAGACTTCATTAGAGTAATCAACCCCCCATTTAGTGTAGCGCATAAGTGGGTGCTTACTGCAACTGATTATTTTACCAGGTGGGTAGAAGCCATTGCATTGAAGGAAGCCAATGAAAGTGCAGTCTTAAATTTCTATGATAACATTCTGACCAGGTTTGGTGTTCCATCCAATATGATATTTGATAATGCTTTGGATTTCTTTGGTTTGAAAATAAGTGAATGGGATCTCAAAATGGGCATCTACCTTAGTGCTTCCTCAAACTATTATCCTCAAGGCAATGCGTTGGTTGAGTCTACAAATAAAAATTTGCTGAGGATTATCAAGAGGACCATCGAGGAGAATTAGAGGATGTGGCACACCAAGTTGAAAATAGCCTTTTGGGCTAACTGGGTAAATCCTAAAGCTATTGTTGGCAATTCTCCATATGTTCTAGTATTTAGAAGGGAGGCCAAGGTACCCATTTCT
This sequence comes from Torreya grandis, assembly GCA_037957365.1. Taxonomy (NCBI): domain Eukaryota; kingdom Viridiplantae; phylum Streptophyta; class Pinopsida; order Cupressales; family Taxaceae; genus Torreya; species Torreya grandis. The sequence goes on along the minus strand of JARHVA010000165.1, from coordinate 7,067,048 downwards.
CTTGAGTTGCTTGATTTAGAGATAGCCCATCAACTAGAGTTGCTAGAAGATGAACCCATGAATGTGAGATTGAAAAAACTCATATAACTTGAGCAGATAAGGGACATTACAATGAAGACACTGGAGGCATATCAAGCTCAGGTCAAAAAGGATTTTCATAAGAGAGATACAACAAGGAATTTCAAGGAGGGAGACCTTGTTGTCAAATGGGACTCAAATAAGGCCAAACCAGGCAACCATACCAAGTTTGATAGCTTGTGGAGTGGCCCTTATTTGATCCATAGATAGAAACAACATAACACTTTCTAACCAACCCAACTGGATGGGAAGGTATTTCCCATCATGATCAATGAGATTCATCTAAAGCTGTGTTATTAGAAGAGTTTGTAGCCATTGTATGTTATTCTATATCTTGTATAGCTTTTCATGTTTTTCTCTACGTGCCTTATGCACATCCATTTCAATTCAATGTTTTCCCTTCCCTAAGTGCCTTAAGCACAGTGTGTTTTGTTTTGGTTGTTCTTGTTACTTCAATGGAAATTTCTAGATAAATCCAGCTTTATACAAAAGTAGTGACCTCATGCCCAATGGATCAAATGAAGCAAATAAGCTAGATTCTCAAGCATAGTAGGCATGCTTCCCTATGAGTCACCAAAAATATTGGCCATTATTGGCCCACATATAAAATTTTTCCTAAGTATGAAAAAAGGAGATTTTAAGCAAGAAAATGGTCAGTGTTTAGGAGGACTTCAGGTTTTCTAACAGTGACAACTTCAGGTTTTTGAGGGCATAGTGTAAATCAGGTTTCCAACAGTGCTTGACTTATAAATGTTTTATAAGTAGAAGTAATTTGGGTTTACAAACCTGAATTACTTATGAATAGTGTATTTTGGGTTCTCCAAGAAGAACTACTTGATTACTTCATAAGTTGTGAACAATCAGAAGCCCAAAATAAGTAAAAGGGCTTGACAAATCTGATTTGGTCTTCAAAGTGCTTCTCGTGTTCTTCAAGGGACAAGTCCACTTCAAAAATCTGAAGGGCATTTTCAAAATGCCAAAGTGCCTTTTTAGGGTAAAAGGGATGTTTTCAACATTTTTGAAAGACTAATCAACTTTTTTGAAGGTCACTTTCAAAAAATTTGAAGGGATTTTCCTTCTCCAAGTGGACAATTGCAATTTTCTAGAAGGGTATGTTTCCCTTTAGAAGGACCATTTCAAAATTATTGAAGGGTATCTTTCCATTTGAGAGGATCATTTGTGGAAGCCCGAAGGGTCTCCCACCCTTTGAGAAAGTCCATTTCAAAAATTTTGAAGGTAATTTTTTAAGATGGACGTGAATAAAAAATCTAAAGGAATTCCTTCGGACAAATTATTTGAAGAAATTCCTTCAGGAGATTTGCTCAAAAAAATAGGCCAAGGGAAAGAAAGAAAATCTAAAAGAATTCCTTTGAAAGAAAAGCTGAGCAAGAGCCATGGATAAAAGGCCTAAGAAAAAGGAAGCTCATACCAAGTGTCCAAAAGAAATGACGGGCTAATCGACGTCAAAATCAGGATAAGTGACTAGCTTTTGGAAGTAATCAGGTTTAAAAAGCCTGAATTCTTAAAGCTTGGAAATAGAAAAGTGAGAAGACTTCAAGATGGACAAGTCTGAAGTAAGTAAGATTAGAGAACCCAAATTACTTTGTATATAGTAAATTGGGTTTCTCCAAGTACTTTACTTATAAATCTTTATAAGTAAAAGATTTGGGAAAGTTCAAAGTTGGAGAGATCAAAGAACCCAAATTACTCTACATAGAGTAAATCAAAATTATTCGAATGTTTGACTTAAGCTTGGTCCAATATACATGAATCATGATGCAATGAATGAAAGGATACCACATGGTGTAAGCTAGAGTAAAAAGGGATAATCAGTAGAGGACAAGTGGCACAAGGATGACCAATGAGCACAAGAGAGTCCAAGTAGTTGGTAGCTAGAAATTATAAAGGCTCTCATATGCCATAGTTTTCTTCCCACAATCATCATTCAATGCTTAAAAGTAGCATGGTTAAAACACATAGAGACTCACATCCTTTTAGTAAGGCACGCAAAGAGAAAGAAGCCACGTCAATCTTGAGAGCAAAGATTAAATGTGTCATACCAAGAAGAGACATTCCAGATACTCACAACATGACTTCTCAGATGCACAAAAGGAAAATTTAATGATGGGAGGGGGTCAAGAGGATTGTTTAGTGATATTGAGTGACACATTTAGGGACAATAAAGGAGTACAACATTAGATTTTTAGCCATTCGTGACTTTTTATTTCTTCCCCTTCTCTCTCCCCCCTTTTATATATAAATAGAGGCCTTAGAGCCAAGCAAATCATCCCTAGACTAGCGATAGAATTACTCTACAAAAATTGCTTTGTAAAAGACTCTTTTGAAGCAATACAAGGAAGACTTTTCTATTTCTAATCAAAACAAGTGTGCATATTTGGTTCCATTTATAGAATGTATGGTTGCCATTCATCACCTACAATTTTTGCTAGCACCTTGCTTTTGATCCTTTTGGTTTTGTGCAAGATTGCATGAAGTGTCTGTGTGTCAAGCTCTCTTTGAAGTGTTATCAGTTCATAGTGTCTCCCGTAGACCTATTTTTGTTATCCTTCAAAGTTCAAGGCTTCCCTTCAACCTCTATGCAAAATCTCCATGCCTATGGCCTTGAGATAGAACCAGAATATCCTATGTCCTATTTTGGTTCATCAGTAGTTGGCCCTTTTCCTAGACCAAGTGATCACTTCTTTTTAGTATATCACCTCTCGTAGAATAGATTTTTTTTCAGTCATCCTCCTACCCCTTTTCTTAGCTAAGAGTAGATTTTAGCGTGGGAATCAAGGAGCTAAAGTGAAGCACCTAAGAAACTAACCTCATTAAAAAGCCTAGAGGTTCAACCTCACCATAGGATACCCACATCTTAAGGTTGTCCCCATGCTTGTAGCTGGAAGCGATAGAGCCTGAAGAACTCTCTCACAAGGGTACAATTCCAAGATATAACAAGGCCCAAATTCATGCACTAAAGATTGTAATGTTGCCCGGTGTATACTTACAACTTATGCAGTAAGTGACAAAATAGGGGAAAATGAATGGTTTCAAAAATAAGACAGACACTTAATATAAACAGAAAAACAATAATGAAAGCAATTGAAAGATATGAAAGACTTAATGAACTTAATACCAATGAACTCTAGGCATTTTCTCATAGACTTCCATGAAAGGACAAGGCTATAGACAATACTCTCAAAGAGTTACTTGCTCAATTTTGGAAAGACAATACAAGAGTTTTTCCCAATGCAAGAGATGTTGTGAAAAGAAAAGTTGGTTCTCGTAACTCTGAACTGCATCTGAAATATTTATTGGATATGACTCAAACATAATTTTAGTCTAATTTTTTGGAAAACATCCACAAATTTCTATTTTTCTAAGATATTTTGAGATGGCAAAATCTTTTTATGTTAAAATAAATCACACATGCACCACTTATTGTTGTAAGCAACATATCGAATTTTCAATGCATTATGATGTTTTTTGCCATATTCACTGTATTTTGTATACTAAAAACATTTTTTAGGAGTGTGGCATTGAATTTCCACCAAAATCAGCCAAGTAATTTATTCCAACTATCTTTTCCAAAAGACCGGATGGACAATTATTTTACAATAAACCATGTCTAAATAGAAATTACAACATTTGTGGTAGATTGCCAAAATTTTAAAAATGTATCCATGAGGAGATTATAAGTACAATTAGATAGGAATTATTTGGTTTAAGCAAATATAAATTAGTGACTTATCAAGTAAAATATGGCAAAGAATCTAAAAGGTGTGAGTTTGTTACAAAAAATATACCTATTTCTGATTTTTTGATCAAATTAAGGGAGAAGATTATTTTTGAGTATTGCAAGCACACACACAAGGCTAGATGGTTGGATGAACATTTCAAGATGAGCAAGGATACATTACCACTTGGTTTGATTGTTTCAATAGTTAATTTTGCTAAAAATTACACATTCACACCCCAAATGGAAGTTTAATCACAGTATTACAACTCATCACAAGATACCATATTCATGCATATAGCATTCATGCATGCACCTGATAATACAAAGTAATAACAACAAATATTAACAGAGCAACATTTTTATATCAATGATGATATATCACATTGTTCAGAGTATGTGCAAGTTTGTTTTCATAAGTTTTATGAACAATTGAGTCAGAGGAACATTACTTTTAATCAACATTAAATTTGGTTAGACAATTGCACATCATAATAAAAAATACACGAATGTTTTATTGGTTGAGCAAGATACATGTTACCAATGGTGTAGAACACATTTGGAGTTTCATCAAGGCTTGCCATCCAGGGAGCATGATGGTGTTGGAGCATGTGTAAAAAGAGATATTTCAAGGGAAGAGTTGAAATCTGAAGAGAGTATTCATTTGACAGATGCAAAAACTATGGTTGAATGGTGTAATGAGAACATGTATCATGGTGCTCAACCAAATTTAACTATTTGTAGACAATTTTGGTTAATGAAGGAAGAACACTTGGCAAAGTATGATGATTATATGACTCTAACAGGTTCAGGTGACCTCCACTCATTTTATAGCTCAAATGCAGGTTCTTAGACTATTCATACGAGACACTTGGCATGTTCATGTTCTGCATGTGTGGACTCTCTTTGGAATGAGTATGAATCACAAGAGTGGGTGGATTATTAGAGTTCCAAACCTCTAATTCTAATCAACACATATCAGGTTCTAACAACATTGTAACTTACAAATATGACATCATCAAATGACTTTAACCATGTATCTGATCTAATGCAGCCATGTAGAATATTTTTCAATATGTACAATTTATTCTCATTATATATCTTCATATTATCTCTAAAAATGGTTTTTTGTGATATAGGGCATGTTTTTATAGTTATTACAAATGAGGATAATGAAGAAGGCACTGATTACTACTTGTATCAATGAGTAGAGAGAAAGAAAAAATAGACTTCCTCAATTATAGATGGACAAAAATTGACTATCCCACTAGGTCAGTGGTAGTCACTGGAACTTGGTTGCAATGATATCCTATAAAATATTTAGATCAATCGTTATTTGACGAGTTTAAAATGCATAGGAAGATATTGCACTATTCAAATTTGATTCTTACAACAAAAATTCAATTACAAAAATATAATGGGAGGCCATTAAATAGGAAACTATGGAAAGTTTGGGAGTCAGACCATGAAGCTGCTCTTGATACTATCAAGGTTAGAGTAGATCTTAGTGCCTCATTGGATTGAAACACAGAGGTGTGTTGACTTTTGAAATGTACATGTAATCAATTTTACCAAATGTTTTTTTATTTTCTAGGTAGTACATATAAATTTCTTTTATAATTACTTGCTAATAATTTTTTGTAGGTCATTGGTACCAGATAAGCTTCCACCTTCACATGGTTGACACTGATTCTATATTCTTGAAGCTAAGAGAAGCTTAGGTTAGATGTGATCAAATCTCAAAAAATGACTTACAAGTTTCATTTTATGGGTATTTGAACTTAACCTAAAAAAATGCATTTTTTTAATTGGGAAGGGTGTTCTTGAGGTCGAAATTGGTGGTGGGTTTATCAATCGGGCCTAACGGGAGGCCAAGAACCTGGTCCTAGATGTTATCCACCCCTCCAGATGTGTTGGCAGTGTTAGTTTTTAGTTAGGAAGCATCGTAACTAGAGTTCTATAACCACAACTTAAACTTTGATAATATTTGTTGTTAGTGTTTATGCTCTCTGAAATAGTAGTGAAAATGTACTTTTAGGTGGATTTGAACATCATGGCAGTGTGATAACATGTAATTTGTCTATTTAGATGTGATCAAAGTGATATATTTTTAGGTGGAGGTCCCAGAGGTAGAAATGTTAGGTGGAGCTCAAGAAGTTGCTTATTTATTGACAAAAAGTTGCATTTTTGGACCCATCACTGCAACTTGCCTAACGGATTGATCTCAAAGCTTCCACCTGAGTGATCTAGGGTGTGATTTTAGGGCTTAAATAGGTAGGTGAGGGATATAATGGTTCATATAAATGAATTCTAGTTTTTGTTTTATGTGTGTTTGAACTTAGGCTAAAAAATTGCATTTTTCTCATATTGGAAAGGTTGTTCTTGAGGTCAGAATGGGTGGTGGATATGTTGATTAGGCCTGAAAGGAGGCCAAGAACCTAGTCATAGATGTTATCCAACCCCAGGATGTTCTGTAAGTATTGGTTTTTATTCGAGAAGCATTAGAACTAGAGTTTTGTAACCATAACTTCAACTTTGATAACATTTGTTGTCAGTGTTTCTGTTCTTCAAAATGGTAGTGAAAATGCACTTCTAGGTGGATTTGAACATTGTGGCAGTGTAATAACATGTAACTTGCCTATCTGGACATGATCAATGTGATAGATTCATAGGTGGAGGTCTCTTAGGTGGAAATGCCAATTGGAGCTCAAGAAGTTGTTTGTTCACTGATAAAAAGTTGCATTTTTAGATGCGTCATTATAACTTGTCTAATGGATTGATCTCGAAGCTTCTACTTGAATGTTCTAGGGTGTGATTAGAGGGTTTAAAGAGGTAAGAGAGAGATCTAATTACTTATAAATTTTTTTACATGTGTTTGAACTTTGGCTAAAAATTTGCATATTTCTTGTATTAGGAAGGGTGTTCTTGAGGCCAAAATGGGTGGTGGGTTTATCGATTGAGCCTAATGGGAGGGCAAGAAATTGATCTTAGACATTATCCCCCATATAAATTTTGGTAGTGTCATTTTTTAGTCAGGAAGTATTATAACTAGAGTTATGTAACCACAACATAAACTTGGACAACATTTGTTGTCAGTATTTCCACACTCCATAATGGTAGTGTAAATGCACTTTGATGTGGATTTAAACATCATAGCAATGTGATAACATGTAACTTGCCTAATTTAACATGATTAAAGTGATATATTTATAGGTGTAGGTCCTCAAGGTATAAAATCCAGTTGGATCTCAAGAAATTGTTTGTTCACTATTAAAAAGTTGCATTTTTGGACCCATCATTGTAACTTGTCTAACAAATTAATCTCAAAGCTTCCACCTGAGTGCTTCAGGGTGTGATTAAAGGGATTAAAAAGGTAGGAGATGGATTTTATGGGTCATTTAAATGAATTATAGTTTTTTTTTACACGTGTTTGAACTTTGGCTAAAAAATTATATTTTTTCTTGTATTGGGAAGGGTGTTCTTAAGGTCATAATGGGTAGTCGGTTTGTCGATCAGTCTTGATGGGAGGCCAAGACCCTAGTCCTAGAAATTATCTATGCCCCCCCCAATGCCTCCAAAAAAAAAAAAAAAAACATGTTAGTAGTGTTAGATTTCACTCAAGAAGCATCAAAACTAAAGTTCTAAAACCATAGCTTAAACTTTGACAACTTAAACTAGAGACCTAGAAACTTAATGAGTAATTGACCTATTGACAACTTTGAAAACTTTGAAAACTTTGAAAATTTTGAAAACTTAAACTAGATACATATAAACTTAATGATTAATTGACCTATTGACTTTTTAGGTGGTGGTAAAAACTTAATTGACCTATTGACCTATTAGGTGGTGATAGAAACATAATTGACCTATTGACCTAGAAAGTGACTTGTTGTGGATTCACCATTCAATGTATGAAATTGCATTATTTTCATCTTATCCTTGAATGTCTTTGATTCCATGAATATTTTGTCATTTGTGTAAGGTTACAGGTGGATGAATGATTGTAGGTGGTAACCAAGAAGTGACTGTAGGTCACAATCAAGGAAGGGAGCTCGGAGTGATTCCATTAGGTTGGTAAGTTGTGAGTCATCATGATATTAGTTTTGAACATGTTGAACCTATACAAACCTATATATAAATGAGTAAGACATTTCTACATGGATAACTTAGGAAAAAGGGTTACCTCTGCCCATATACCTTATTTTGCCTATGACAGTCCAATGTGAAAGTAAATGGTTGTTTCTAACGAGAGGAGTATGACTTTGGTGTAGATAATGATATATATATTGAGAATGATCATTGAGGTGGAATTTTAATTAATTTTTATACAAAATATAATGGTAAATAATCAACATACATTCCTCTAGAACAAATAAACCTTGTTTATATGCTATTTTGGGTTAACAGTCACATTGCAAAGGGAAGTAAGAGTTGTATCTTAATCTTGTCAAGTATGACATTGAATATATGGACTTGGAAGATGGTACCATAATCAAATGAGGTTTTTAATATCTTATAAGATGAATGAGATATTTGAAATTGAACTAATGCTCCATGTTGTTTTCACAGACCTGTAGGGTGCCTTGTTGTGCACAGTCAAGATAGAGAGGAGACACTTGTCTTGTATAAATGTGTATGATAATGGATATAATGGTTTATATGGTTGTTTATAGGTGGAAATAAGGCAGTGATAATTATAAAATCCCTAAGGATATTCCTTGACACTCATTGATACATAAAACATGTTGTCATAGTCTTGAATAGGACTAAAAAACTAGTGTTTTGATGGTAAGAAGAGAGAATAAAGAGAAATGAGATGTATTGCCTATTATATAAGTTGTGTGGGGTGAAAAAATACATATATTTGGTATTTGGTATAACTCAAGATATTGAATTATATAGCCCCTTGGCCTGTGTAGAAGCCTAACTAGGGTTTCAAGAGCAAAAACCCCTTAGAAAGAATTTTAACCCTTAAAATTTGATGAAACTTCATAATATGACATGTTTTAATGTATGGAAAAAGAATAAAGTGGTTTTGCTATGGTTCAAGGCCGTACAATATGGAATTGGTGATTGTGGATTTAAGATAGGGCTAATTAGGCCTAATTGAAGGGTGGTTTACAAATGAAGTGTGGTCTAAGAGTGGGGTTAGGTCATGGAATTTGACACACACCTATAAGGAGAAATAGGGTGGTTATAAAAGTTTTAAAATCTCCATAATATTTTATATATTTCTCAAACCAAGAGAATTTACACAAAAAGGGCTATAAGCCTAAGGAGATCATTGTGAGCCCTATATTGGAATTGAATGTTGAAGTGTGTTTGAGAAATCGTAAGTGGTTAATTTAGGTGTGATTTGACCATATAAGAACATATATGACATAATAATAACTCCTTGAGACCTATATCAGGTTTTGGTACTTGAAACCTAAGAGGATTGCCTAATGAGAAGCTAGTGAAAGAGTGAGAGGATGTTTGTGAATGGAATGTATGAAATGAGTTAAAGAATGAATGTGAAAGGTTTGTAAGAGGTATAATGACACCAAAAAGTGTCTCCAAAGTGTATAATAATCAAGAACAAAGAGACAAGGCCATTAATACTAAGTGATAAGAGTGTCATTAGTCATTTCCACTACACATAATTAAATAAAAATTTTAATTTAAAAAAATATGGGAGATCCAAGATTTATAGCATTAAAAAGAATAATTTTTTAATCCTCATTTGTGTACAACATTAAATATGATATCCGATAGATAATAGTTTGGAAGATCAAAACAACATTGTACAATAACACACAATGAAATAAAAACTAAAAATAAATTGGATATATTGCCATGTTAGGCATACAATATAGGCACATGTGTGCAATGTCAATAATACATAGATTGTCATGATAGGCATATAAAAAATTACATCTACCAACATAGTATCTAATGTTGGGTGAATGTCATATGCACAAATACAATGCCAAAATGCATAAATTGCCATATAGGCATACAAAAAAGTACATCTCATGTGTAAGACATCCTATTCATCAAATATATTCCATCTCTTTACCTTCCTCGAACAAGACTCTCCATGGGATGCCCTGCTAGTAGATGGAGACTCCTTTAATGCCTTAGATTGCTTCAAGGTCTGACTACAGGTCCTATGTTCATAGCTAGCTTGCATTTGAGCATGTTTGAATACAAGAATTATTACTGAATTAACATAAAATACATTCAAACAATTCTTAAGAAATTAATTTTAAACTATAATAAAAAATCATTTAACATGCACTTACTACAAGCTCCTGATCCTACTCAATCTATTTTTCATGCTCAAACAAGTCAATGGCAGGCTCTGTTGTCCAAATAGGCAACTCAGATACGGGAGGAACATGAAAAGTTACCCTATTAATCATTTGATTGGGACTATCAGATGTCATAGGAAAAACATGCATACATAATACATTTACATAAGTTATATTTTCCCCAAGTACATGTACTAAAATTATTAAAACAAGTCTATATTTACAATTTGAAATTACAAGAACTCGTATATACCTCTATCAACACTTGTGAAAATGACATTACAACAACAATGCCTATGTCTGTTTCAGCTCATAGCGAGGGAGGAGTGTCTACTCTAGCCATTAATTTATCATGTAAGCAAGGTCTCACTTACTTTTATATAAAGTATCAAATCTTATATATGGAAACCATGCATATCATGAAAAGACAATGTAAACCAAGAATCATGGAAGTGTAACTGCCATACAACATGCATATTATGAAATGACACTGTAAACCAAGGATCATGGAAATACATAACTACCATACAACATGCATATCATGAAAAAACAATGTAAACCAAGAATCATGGAAGTGTAATTGTTATACAACATGCAATGGCCAAGAATAGCTAGTAGTTTACATGTTGGAAGTAATATAAAAATTGTAATGTATGTAGGAAGTGTGAGTGGAAGAGTAGGAGGTGGAAAGAATAGTATCACTTCGACAAGTCAAAGTTAGGGAGAGAAAAAGTATAAGAGACATATCAAGAACTCTGTCCTTACTTGTAAAGCTTCTTTGGATAGAGTAAAATACGATTATATATATATTGGGGAAAGGTTGAGCTACACATATATGGCCATCATCCTACTATTACATGCATGATACCAATCATATCTATCTCTATATATAATACTTGGTTTCATATCACATTCATTTATAATATATGGATGACAAGGGATTTATGGGAAAGCACCCAACCAATAGAAAGGAGGATGAGCCATGGTGAATCCACCTCTTGACGAAGGTGTGTGTAAATAACATTCTACCAATAGGTCGAGGAAGGGAGTTCCTTGTCCAATATATCAAATTTTAGCCATCTATTTATATATTGTCTTGTTTTGTCTCAAGAGAACAAAATTGGCAAATAGTTTGGATGTTGAAATGGAAGAAATTGCAAGGTGTAATTGTTGAGGCTAGCACATATTTTAATACCAACACAAATGGTGGCTCTACCCTCAAACTTGTCTATTACCTTACATTCTTCTCTTTTAGTATGATTGGAAGGTGTATCAAATAGATGTGAAGAGCATGTCCTTGAATTAGGATTTAGGTGAGGAAATTTACATAGTACAACCAAAAGGATACATGCTCCCAAAGAGCAACCATTGGGTTTATGAGTTTGTAAAGTCGTTATAAGAACTTAGGCATGTTCCACAACCCTATTACAACAAAATAAATCAATGCCTCCAAGATTATGAAATTAGAGGAAGTCTTTATGATCTGAATTTACATGTTAAAAGTGATGATGATAGCATAGTGATACTCATTGTCTATGTTGATGATATTGCCATCACAGGTAGTGCGGCCATTGCACTTCAACAATCAAAAACTAATTTTGTTCTGATTTTGACATGAGTAATTTAGGCCACCTAAATTATTATTTAGGCATAGATTTTTGGAAGTTTTATCATATTATATGTACAAAACATAAAAATATGTCAAAGCACTTGTAGAAAAGTTCATGATGATAAAGAATGATCCATCAACTAAAGCCATGGATGTTTATTATTTATAGGCAACATTGCAAGTAGATTGGTGTGGGATATTTATTGCATACTCCTACCATGAAATATATATATCTGTGTGTGTGTGTGTGTGTGTGTGTGTGGATCTTATACAAATTTTGGGTGCACAAATATAGATGGGAGAGAGAAAAAAGGGATTGTTTTTATTTACCCATATCAAAGATAAGGAAGTAAATGTTATATGCGCAGTCATTTTAAGTTTGCTTCCTTATGATTTTCGATGCAATATGGTCATAGGAATTTTAGTTTGCATTATTAGGAAGTCTTTGGGGAAGAGGTATATGAATGAGACTCCCATTTAATAGGATATTATCACTTCCAAACTAACTTCCACTATGAAAATGGGTGTATATTCATAAGGAAGCTTCAAATATTTTGTGGAAAAATGTGCTTCATGTTATCTTCATAAATAATGTCCTATCCCTAGAAGCATGTAATAGATTTCTTGTAAAATAGTGTATTGACCTTGGGTAACAGAAAGAGAAAACGTAACTTATGGGTAATGGGTAGAAGATATGAATACAACATCTACATCCTTGATCAGTGACCCTCTAAGAGCATTATACGATGTTACTCCCAAGGAAGCATGGTCCAACATAAGACCATTCATGACTTTTATGTTTTTGGTTGTGTTATTTTTGCATTAATTATTGAGAAGAGAAGTAAGTTAGATGCAAAGAACAAAACACATATGTTTGTTATGTTATGTCTATTGTTAATGATGCACATTTCTTCTCTTTTACCTTAAATTTCCTTGTTATTATCACTCATTTTCAAGGGTAACATGTGTATTTATGTATAATGCTAATGGTGACATAAGTCAAAATGAGAATATGACTATATTGAGCTTAGCAACTTCATTTTCAATATAGTGTTACCTAAAAGGACCCCTACATAAGTGTTCTTCATTTTATAAGTATCTTCGTGGCATGTGAACTACCCTTATCTAATCTTAAATGAGATTATTCATGGGATATTTGTGGGATTTTCCAAAATCAGCTATATAAATACCATTGAGCACATTCTCATAGCTTTCAACTATTGTGGTTACTCTTTAATGGTTTGTGATACCTCATAACAACTTCCAAAGGTTCACGATACCCCCGAGATGATCAACCCATCTCCAAAATTTGTGGATAGGTGTATTTATATAGGAGGAAGAGGATTTTTAAGGTTTAAATTCGATTTGAGTCCATATGGTATGATTTCAAAATTAGTAGTCTTTAATTAGGCTTAGGAGACCTAATTAGTCCTGAGGGGTGTTGAGTTAGGCGTTATCCAAAGAGAGTTAAATTATCAAACTCCTTACATGAGCTATGTGATGTAAATAAGTATTTGAATGTGGGTTTGATTTGGTTGGAAGCTTTTTAGTTTACTCAGAACAAGGAGATTTGCCTCAAAAAAGGGCTAGTACAAGGAAGGTGTCAAATAGGAAAGAAAAGTTAAGTGAAGAGTTGAAGCTTGGGGGTTGTGTGGAATGGTTGGATGCATGAAATGAGATGTAATTGAGTAGTCAGATGCTCTTATGAGTATTATGGAAGGATAAAATCAAAGTAGCATGCAAACCTATGAAAACACATAAGAATATTGTAAATAACTGAGCAAAGATAAAGAGAGAGAACATGAAAATACAGAAAGATAAATTTAACTTAAACTTACAAGTCAAATATACATAGAATTAATGTACATAAAGCATAAGATTAAATTGAAATTTTACCTATGTATAGGTAGATGGTGTCATCCTAACAGAGATAGATTCAGTAGTGGATGGGGCAATAGCTGGATCCGAATATATAAACAACTATTGTAACAAATCAAATGTTGTGAATGCTAACTATGATGATGAGGCACCATCACCTCCTGCAACATAAAAAATGACATATATATTATATTCAATTTCTATGTAAATTAATTATTAGCTAAATTAAATTTGCAAATATAAATTAAATTTAACATGACATTTATATAAAATATACTTGCATATGTGTAGTGGTTGATGTATGCACACCAAATGTGCATGCCAAAAACTCATCACTCATAAGAATATTATCTAATATTCCAAACCACAAACACCATCATCATAAAAAATTATTATGCACATAGCTCTATAAGAATTGCAAGGGTGGGTTCGGGTATGCATAGTAGGTGGCGTATATATAGCATCACTATGTGAAAGTCTACTAGTATGTTAAACGATTGTATTGGTGAGTGAACTAGGAACACGGAGAGTGTTGATCTCCATGACCTATTGAACTGTAAAGGGGATTTCAGGATTAAGAGGCTTTTGGATACGAATCTATGCAGGTTGATTAGTTGCACGATGTACACCTGGTCTATCCTATACAGAACCTTTTCCTTGGCCTTAAAACTCACTAAAATCAAACTAATTTAGAATCTTATTGATTCCAAATTCACACTAAAGTTTCCTCAAAAAATATAACGAGCCCTTATGGTTGTTACATAGTGGATAGTCAAAGACCATCCACCATCGATCCTAAAAATTAGTTGTGATTAAGTTATGTACACATCGATGGATAGGAAAATGTTTAACAATTATGGGAAATGGGGCATTGATGGTTGGGTCAACAAATAGGGTCCATGTAGAGGATTTTGAAATTTCTTTGTTCTTAACCTGAAGTGTTGATAATTTGTCGACATAATATGCCCTACAAGTATCCCTATATGAGGTCTATCTATCAATTTGACTCGTTACAGAGTCAATTTGACCTAATAAGGTCTTTAAGGAATTGGCTATCTAGGTGCAGTGGGGGTTGGTCAAAGTGGGATCCCTCATTCTCCCAATTAACCTTCAATTTCAAGTTTATTTATCATAATGTTGTCAATTAGAATCTCTTGACTACTGGGGGGTTTGGAGAACTATAGGAGGGTTAGGTGAAGGGATAGGAGGAGGAACGAGAGGGTTTTGTGGAGGAAGAGAAACAAGAGGGTTCTTTGGAGGGTTAGGAAGGTTAGTAGGATGGGCTATTTAAAAAACAAATTATAATTAAAAACAAGGGTTAAACAATGAAAATAATGAAAAATTAGGGTTAAATAGGAAAGATTTTTATCACTCACCTCTCCTACATGGTGGCATCATCGATCAACAGGTTCATGGGATGAATTTGGTAACTTCTTGGCATTTTTTGGTCTATTCCATTCAAAATGTGATCATGGAAGCTAGAGGAGAGCAAGGAAACTCAAATGCAAAATGAGGATTTTACATTCGGGTTTCACTTTTTTTTGGATACATAAGTAATGTGATCATGTTATTAACATGATCCCATTATTGAAAAACAAAATAACATGATTGCATTATTTTTCAATATAATGCGATCACGTTGTATAATAATGTGGTCGCATTATGGCTTGATAATCACCAAGCCATAATTCAAATAACACAATCGCATTACCAAAAATGTCCACAAAATTGTCCCCCAACTCTATGGACTTACCCTATATCTATAATCTCTATTTTTACCCTACATTTTTATGGGGTGTGTTTTTATTTCACATATTTGACTCGGGTGGTAGCAACAAAAGAAAGTGGATGACAATGAAGGCGATCTTGAAAATTTCAAATCAAATTAAATCTTATGGTTGATGAATTTGTTTTGCATTCACTCTCCATTGGTGTTTTTGAACATAATAAAATTGGAGGGAGAAACAACAATGTATGGGTAAGCAATTGTACTTTTCTTGATGTATACACAAATTCATCAAAAATGCGATTATCCAATCTTTGAAGATCATATCACACAAATCCCTTGAGTTATTGATATAATTGATACTAATTTGCATATTATAGCTCGTAATTTAAGTGAAAGCTCCATTTTTATATTATTCCCAAAATATTGGGGTAAAAAATGAGAAAAATGTCTTATTTTTTGATCAAATTGATTTCCATACTGTCATATTATAACTGGGCTTAGTTTCCTTTCATGTGTCTGTGGCCGCAACATGTGTAAAATTATGATAATTGTATGGCTCCCATTGTCTGTTAGTAACATTCATGGGAAGTAGTAGTTACTTAGATTAGTCTTAGTATAAAAGTAAGTGTTGAGGCCAATGAAGGCATCCACAAATGTATTGTTTGAGTTTGCTCGAAGGAGGTTTCCCCCTAGAAGAGGCCAACAATTTTGTAATTAAACCATTGTAATTCAGTTTTGCTTATTTGAGTTAATATATTACTAATTTTCATAGTTTATTTCACGTATTTACAATTATCTACTAATTTGTTCATGAAGGATCCTCTCATCTAGTATCAAACTTCTTTCTAGGGCCAATTTTTTTCTTTCAAAAAGTCTTAACTCTATTTTGTTGCATAATCCATTTAAGTAATTTTTCAAAAAGTAATTATCTTTATCACAATAATCTATTTCAGATTAGGGTAAAAACTTGACCACATAACTATGGGAAGTGTTTGGATGAAAAACCTAAAACTCATTGTGAGGAGTACCACAAAAACCCCATAGTAGTTAGCCCATTGAGAGGACCTACCAATGAAATATGCAACGGCCCTTTTTCGATTGAGTAGTTCCCATCCCTAAAAAAAACCAAGAGCTATTACTGAGAAGTAAATCCATAGCCAATTTTTTTTTGAAGAGCGATATTCACTTAGGCAACATTGGTGGCCAAAGTGATATCTTTAAACCCTTGGGTAACCATTGAAACTTGGGGCTCATTTCTATCAGTTTTAAAATATTATCGTGAAGTATAAAAAAACTTGCCATATCAGATCTTTCCATATTATCAATAGATTTATCATACCGATTTCAACATATTACCAGTAGAGTATCAAAAAATTGTCATATCATATCTTTAGCAGTGTATCAGTAGACTTTCCATACCAATTTTAGCATATTACCAGTAGAGTATTAGAAAACTACCATATTAGATCTGAATGTAATTTTTTTTCATGTTTTTGCCATATCTCTCCATCTTTAACCTCGTCGATCCTCAAATTTCATTCGAACACCTGAAATTCCATTCCCCACATTTTTTTCCTTGAGATCCCATATCCCGATTCTACTCCTAATTCCTATAAATCTTAATTTACCCATTTTTGGGGTTTTGCCATAACTTCTATTTTTATCCGTTTGCCTCAAAAAAATTCCACAGTGTTCATCTTCCCTTTTTGCTACTTTGTCCCTTTTCAATAAATTTTATATATTTTTTATTTTCACTCCTGAAATTGCCCTCACCTTCATCAATCATACTCCCACTATACAAAAAAATTAGTAAGAGTAATTTTACCCCTTATGAATTCACCCAAATCAAAAAACTTGCATTACTAAATGTGTCTTAACTCTAGTTTTCCTACCCATTACAAAAAAATAAATAAAAATAAAAATAAAATATATATATATATATATATATATATATATATATATATATATATATATATATATATATATATATATATATCTTATTCAACTCGTGGTAGTAACTTGAACAGGAGTAAAAAACATGGAGGATGAAATTGCCATCCTCAAGACACATATCAAAGATCTCGATGAAAAAAAATTTGGCCTCAGTTTTCAACATACCACCTTCAACAACATACGACATCTAGAGTCCTCTTCTGACATCAAATTTTCTTCTTCTAGTAATTTTTGTGGTTTGAAGCTTGATTTTCCTCGATTCCATGGTGTAGATCTAACTAGATGGATCTATCAGGTAGAACAATATTTTAGCTCACATAATAATTTTGATTCTAACAAGGTTTTACTTGCATGTTTTCACTTGGAACTTGAAGCCCTTCAATGGTATCATTGGTATACCAAGGCCCATCATGAGCCAAGTTGGACCAATTTTTGCACCCTTAGTTTACAATGTTTTAGCCCTATTGATTTTGATGACTTCATGGGAGCACTCACTAAACTTCACCAAATAAGAACTATGAGAGAATATCAAACATAATTTGAAAAACTAGCCAATCACATAGAGGGATTGTATGATAAATTCTTTAGAAGTTGCTTTGTTAGTAGACTGAAGGATGCAATTCGATCTGAGGTCAAAACGTTTCAGACCAACATGATGATGGAAGCCCTAGGGTTGACTAAATTATCAGAGGACAAGATCAAAACTAAACAATGATTCAAATCCAATTTTGCTCCATTTAAAAATACAACTCCATAACGATCTCAAATAATGCTAGCCCCTGAAACCACTCCTAACAAGCATTTGACTGAAGCAAAGATGCCAGTCCATAGAGAAAAAGGACTATGTTATAATTATGATGACAAATTCACTCGAGGACAATGATTTTTCAAGCAAAAGCTCTACCTATTAGATGTGGACTCTCCACCTAAACCTGAAGATGGGGATGATGTTCAGGATACAATAAATGATCTAGAAGAAGCTCCATCGATTGTGGAACCTGCTTCTTAGGATGACCAACCAGAGATCTCCCCATGCCTTAGCAAGAATCACTAGCCCACAAACCATGCGAGTTAGGGGTTAATTCAAGAAGTTCCCTCTAATAATAGTAGCACTCATAACTTCATTGACCCTTAGATAGACAAACATGTTGATTGTTTTGTCTATCCTTACTCTAACTTCAAAGTCATGACTGTTAATGGGGGCACATTAACTTGTAAAGAGAAGTATCACAATGTGCGCATGTCTATTAGAGATTATAACTTACCCTCCAACATGTTTGCATTGCCCTTAAATGGATGTGATGTTGTTTTGGGAGCCTAATAGCTATGCACACTTAGACCCATCTTATGGGATTTTTTTGAACTTTAGATGCAGTTTTCAGACAATGGGCAAAAGCACACATTGAACAGCTTACAACCAATGTCCCTTAGAATCATCAGTTCACATTGCATGGAAAATATTCTTAAGAAAAATTCACACAACGTCATTGCCTAGATCCATTCCATTCAAATGCAACCATCAATGGTCTCCACTCCTCCTTCTGATCTACAAACCATTTTGCATAGGTACACACGTGTCTTTTCCAAGCAAGTGGGATTGCCACTTTCATGGCTAGAAGACCACCATATTTATCTCCTTCTTGGAAGCATTCCTCCTAACATCAGACCCTACTGCTACCCATTTAAATAAAATATTGAGATCGAGATACTGATTCGAGACTTAATAAAGCAAGACGTTATTCACGCTAGTACCAGTCCATATTCTTCCCTAGTTCTCCTTGTGTATAAAAAAGATGGGTCATGGCAAATTTGCATTGACTTTTGTGTACTTAATCACATCACCATCAAGGATAAGTTCTTGATCCCTGTTATTGATGATCTTCTTGACGGGCTTCATGGTGCTCATTTTTTCTCTAAGTTGGATCTTCGCTCTAGATATCACCAAATCTGACTTCATGATGATGATATCCCTAAGATAGCTTTTCATATGCATGATGGCCACTATGAGTTTCTGGTCATGCCCTTTGGCCTCACTAATGCTCCTTCAACATTTTAGGCATCGATGAATAAAATATTTTGGCTCTACTTGTGGAAATTCATTCTAGTCTTATTCGATGACATCCTCATCTATAGTAAAACATGGTCTGAGCATCTCCAACATCTGAAGCTCACACTACAACTTCTCTCTAACCATCATCTTTGTGCAAAATAGTCCAAATGTGCTTCTGGCCAAGACGAAGTGGAGTATTTCGGGCATATTATTTTAGCCTAAGGGGTTTGGGTGGATCTTGAAAAAATAGCTATCATGGTAAATTAACCTCATCCTCAGACACTCAAGAGTCTTTGCGGTTTTTTAGTGAAGCTCCTTCAACATTTTAGGCATTGATCAATAAAATATTTTGGCCCTACTTATGGAAATTTATTCTGGTCTTCTTCGATGACATCCTTGTCTATAGTAAAACATGGTCTGAGCATCTCCAACATCTAAAGCTCACACTACAACTTCTCTCTGACCATCATCTTTTTGAAAAACAATCCAAATGTGCTTCTGGCCAAGACAAAGTGGAGTATCTCAGGCATATTATTTTAGCCTAAGGGGTTTAGGTGGATCTTGAAAAATTACCTATCATGATAAATTAGCCTCATCCTCAGACACTCAAGAGCCTATGTGGTTTTTTGGGATTCACTGGATACGATCACAAGTTTGTCAAGGATTAAGGGAAGATTGCAACTCTATTGACAACTATATTAAAAAAGGATGCTTTTACATAGACACAAGTTACTGAGTGTGTATTTGAAGAATTGAAACAAGCTATGTGTATTACACCTGTTCTAGCTATGCTAAATTTTACTGAGACCTTCACTATCGAGAGTTATACTTAAAACAATGGACTTAGTATTGTTCTCCTCCAAGAAGGATGCCCCATTGCATTCACTAGCAAATCCTTTTCTAGGAAGAATTTAGCACTCTTTACTTATGAGAAGGAAATGATGGCCATTTTACATGTAGTACAAAAGTGGTGGCCACACCTATTGGGGAATCATTTTTGCATCAAAGCTGATCACCAGAGCCTAAAACATTTCCTGGAACAACATGTCTCCACCCCATCATAATAGAAATGGGTCAGTAAACTCATGGGTTATGACTATTAGATCACTTACAAGAAGGGTAAGGGCAATATTGTGCCTAATGTTCTATCTCACACATTTGTGGACCAAGCTTCCCTTTTAGCATTTCCATGCCCATTCTAAATTGGTTGGACATTGTTTAATAGGGGTATGTCAATGACTATTATCTAAAATCATTTAACATTTGTCCATTAACCCCTCTATTATACTGCATTATTCTTGGAATGGTGATTCTCTATGATACAAGGGTCATCTAGTGTTTCCCCGAAGCACAAATCTTCAGCAGGATATATTCTATGAACTCCATGCTTCTCCATCCGTAGGGCACCTAGGGTTTTTCAAACTTATGAGTGAACATGACACAACTTATTTTAGAAAGGAATGAAAAAAGCAATTCAACAAATGGTGGTTGAATGTGATATATACCAACATAAAAAGGGTGAAACCACATTCATCCTTGGGTTGCTCAAACCCTTGTCCATCCCTACCATTATTTGGATAAATATTTTTATGGATCTCATTAATGGGCTCCCTAAATCTAGAGGGAAAACAATGATATTGGTTGTGATTGATCGCCTCTCCAAACATAGTCATTTTTGTGCCCTCAACCAACCCTATACTACCTCCATGCTTGCACAAATTTTCTTGGACATGATTTTTTGTCTTCATAACATTCCTTCATTTATTGTCTTAGATCGTGATGCAACCTTCACCATGTATTTTTTGATAGAACTATTTTAACACACTAACACCCAACTGAAGATGAGTTTCAGGTATCATCCACAAACGAATGACCAGACTGAATTATCAACAAATGCTTGGAAACTTTCCTTTGTTGCTTCACCTCAAGACAACATCAGTGGGCAAAGTGGCTTCACCTCACTAAATGGTGGTACAATACCTCCTACCACACCTCATCTAAAATAATTCCATATGAAGCAGTTTATGGTCAAGTACCACCAGTGTTCCTTTTGCATACCCCAATAGTTCATCAGTTCAAGCGGTCAACACGATTCTCCAAACTTAGGATCAGATCCTCAGCACCCTACGGGATAATTTTCATATGGCACAAAATTGAATGAAATAATAGGCTGATCATCATCATTTTGAATGCACTTTTCAAGTTGATGATATGGTTTTTCTTCACTTGCAACCATACAAGTAATCCTCCCTAAAACTCAAAGGGTCTCAGAAGCTAGCTCCCCAGTTATATGGACCCTATAAGGTTCTTTAGAAGATTGGGTTAGTTTCTTATAAGTTGGAGTTTCCACCTTCTTCTCAAATTCACCTAGTATTTCATGTCTCTTGTCTGAAAAAAGTTCTTAGCACAAATATCAGAGTGTAGACTATTTTACTAGAGCTTGATAATGAGGGATCTATCCTTCTTGATCTAGAGGCAATCTTGG
Organism: Torreya grandis; assembly: GCA_037957365.1. Taxonomy (NCBI): domain Eukaryota; kingdom Viridiplantae; phylum Streptophyta; class Pinopsida; order Cupressales; family Taxaceae; genus Torreya; species Torreya grandis. The sequence continues at coordinate 7,045,237 of JARHVA010000165.1, read as the reverse complement.
ATAGGTGCACATGCCAATTTTACTCCCACTCCATCACAAAGGTTTTAATTCAGTGGCACGAAATGCAACCAGAGGATGCCACATGAGAGCCACTATTTCAAATTCAACACCAATTCCCACATTTGAAGCTTTGAGGACAAAGCTTTTTCTAAGAGGCAAGGGATGTTAGGAACCTGTGCTACCCCTTCTCTTTACTTTGTTAGTATAATAATTGCTATGGATGCATATGCTTTACAAATAATCTTGTGAGCATTTTGTTTTATTCCACATTCATGGGAAGTAGTAGTTACTTATATTAGACTTAGTATAAAAGTAAGTGTTGAGGCCAATGAAGGCATCCATGAATTTATTGTATTAAGCTTGCTCAAAGGAGGTTACCCCATCGAAGAGGCCAATGATTTTGCAATTCAGCTATTGTAATTCAGTTTTGCTTATTTGATTTAATATATTGCTAATTTTTATAGTTTATTTTGTGTATTTTTAATTATCTGCTAACTTGTTTAGGAAGGATCCTCTCATCATCTCTAAGAACCGTAATGGTGGGGAGGATGTGTGGGAGGCTGTTGCAGCAAACCATTAAGAAGCAGAGTTAGGTGCTAGTAAAAAATATCCCAAGTATCTTGTAATCATGGTGAATGAGATTATTAGCAGGTTAGTTATGGATACATTCTCTATTTTTCTTGTTAAATTAGCATGGAAGGATTCTCTTAGTTGTTAATTTAATTTATTTGAAAAGTTGCTCTATTTCTTCATTAAATTTATACGTCTATTACGTTTGAATGGAAAAGTCTATTTTCAATTCAATTTGTATGGAAATATTCTCCATTATTTTAGTTAAATTTGTATGGAAAACCTCTTTATCGTTTCAGGTGAATTTTTAAGGAAAAAATATCTCTTGTTTTAGTTAGATTTGTATGAAAATTCTTTCACTTTTTAGTTTAATTTGCTTGGAAATTTTATCTATCATTTCAGTTAAATTTATATGTAAAATCTCTCTATCATTTCATGTAAATTCTCAAAAATTTCTTGGCTTCAGTTTTCTTATTAATTGACATAAAATTTCATTTTGATTAACACATGTTCTTGAGAATCTTATCATTATAATAGATTGGTGGGTGCCCATAGAGCCTAATCCGATATATGTTGTTAGATCTATAATGCAAATCTTAGCTTCTTATGCTAAGTAAAAATGTATTGTAGGTTTCCTATCATGGCCAAAATCATCCTCAGGGCTCATATTCACAAACTGATCTTCTGGGGATTGTTGTTTGAACATTGCATTAGGACTCTTGCATTATGAGCATGGATTTTCATCCAACTCTTATGTAAGATGGTGTGATCATCTTGAACATTCTAGTTTTGTTATATTTTTAATGTGTATATTTTCATATGTTCTCTCAAAGAATTGAGAATAGAGTGTTGTTGTTGATAGACAATGTGTTTATGAATGTAGTTGGTACAAATGTTAGTGATATAGGATAGTGGGATGTAGGTTCGTGGGAGGGGTTAGGACATAGAATTTTTAAAGTTGGGGATTTGGGATTTTGCTCTCTTACTTTGGAGGTACCCATTTGGCTATCTTTGTTTTGTTCATCATCGCGTACTTTCTTGCATTTTATATTGAAAACCCTATAAAACATTCTTAATACTTTATATTAGGGTAACAAATAACACTTGTCAGGGATCTTGGTGTGTTTGTGAATCGTGTGATGTGGAGTCCAGATGATGCTTTGTTTGGTATTCCACTATGGCAGGTCCTTGGTAGTTTCTACCGCATGTGTTATATATCCATATTTTTTGGAATGAAATATTCAATTTTGCACAAACAAATTGAAAAATCTATTTGTATGGTCTTTTGATATGAATAAGAGTTGAGCATCTATTTACAACTTTCATCATGAAATCTAATTTTAGTTAGTTTTCCCTTACAATTCATGGATCTATAGTGATTGTCAAATATTGGAGAAGCAAATTTGCTACTTTACAAATAAATGGTCAATTTGAAAACTTTTATATTACACAAAAATACATATTTCTTAATTCTATCCCATGAAATACAACCTTTGCTTGGTATTTCCATGTCTCAGTCCATCTTGTATTAAATTGTTTATTTGAAGACTACATAGTTGGTGAGTATATTTATCTAAGATAAATTAAGAATTTTCATCATCACATAAGAACACCAAAAGTTTGATATCATATTTAAGACAAAGAAGAAAGTACAACAAGCTAGTCTCGAACACTATTCGATTTTAAAATCCATATAAAATCATACCCTCATAATTACCCCAAGTTTTGATATATATGTAAACATACCTAAATTATACAATTAAAATTAAAAATTAAAAAATAATAATAATAAATCTTGTTAATGGTAAGAGTAAAATATTTTATAAGATAAATCAATGCAAATAGATAATTAAATTGATTAAATGCATATTATCTTAATAAAATTCATAGTATAATAGAGTGCACAAAGATATCAAATAAATGCATGCTAAGTTTATACAGTACATATATATTCCAACCCAAAGGGGGCTCTGATAACACTTAGAGGTACCTATATAAGATCCCACAATTTATTATAAATTAGAGTCAACATGGCACTGTTGACTTCATAAAGTTTTGTGTACAGGTAATGGTCTTGAGACACAACAATGATGCTTATGTTAATTTATGTATCAACTTTAAAAATCAAAAGACAAAATAACTTAAGCACATTAAATGCCTTAAAACATCAAAATCCACACACTAAATGGTAAGTGTGAAAGTTTCAAAGCTTTGATAAAAATCTCAACAAATAGGGGTTATTGAGGAAAATATGGATCTAAGACTATCACACTTATTTCCAACTTCATTGCAACAAAAAATGTAGCATAAAACCATTAATAAGATTTAACAAAGTAGTGAACTACTATTAAGACGCTAGAATTCCATATAGCTGGATTGGGTTATATATAATATGGGTATATATTCTAGTAATGACATGGCACGATAATATCCCAAGTGGTTACAAGCTTGAAGTTGAACCAAGATATATGCATTTTTGAGAAACCCATAAAGCTATGGTCCAACATTAATGTCAAGGTTAGAGAGAAAGTTATAATGCAACCCTGGTTCAATTATAAATAGGTTGTGATGTGGTTAAGAGTAATATCAATCAACATGATGGTAACCCTGTTCAAGACCAATTGAGCTATAACAAAATGTTAGAAACACACTGCTTTCAGTATATACTTACTCCCTGCATGCTATGGTCAAATATTAAGGTAGTAGAATAGACTGTGTAATTAGCATGAAAATAACCCTGTCATCATAATTTGAGTCTAATCCTAGTTTGGAATAGTTTGCCTAATAACTTGTGCTATGGTATTGTATGACTTTGGTCTTGTCACTTTTCATTTCAAAAAGAATCTTCAATATTATGAGATATGCACTGTCAGTATTTTTTTTGAAAAGCCTTTTCTCTATCAGTATGGTAGTTATAAGAGACACAATGCTATATGCTTTAAATTCTATCTATATTTGGGGGTGGACATGCCAATTTCCATGAAGATGAGTGAATATAATATTTGAAACACTTTTCATTTGATGTATTTCTTATTTTATTGGGAGAAACTCCCACCTTTAAATATACGGGGTAAAATAAAGTCATGTATTTATGTTGGTTCCCTACTATATCAAATCGTACTCAACTATAGATCACTGACTATAATAGTTTTGTTTTATTTGCTTTCTAAATTTACCCTACAAAGCTTTTGTAGCCTAGTACAAAACTTTTGATATATGATCTTTCCTAATGAAGATGCAATTTCGTTTTGAATTACTTCACAACAACAAATAAGGATTAATGTATGTTTTAGTCTTTTTATAAGCTTCACAATCATTATCCAAGATATATATTAATATTTTGTATTACTATACTATTATATTCTCTAGTTCATATGTGATATATGTAGTGTTAGTATTTTATTGCAACATTAAAATAATCTTGTCAAGTTGCATCTTGTTGCTAAATCATTGCATTGCCTTTGTAAAATACTTCCTTGAGCTTATGCATCTGTGATACATTATGGTACGATTCCTTCTTTCTACGCTTATTTGCCAAGAATTCTCATAGCCAACCTGCAACTTGTCTTCGTGCTTGTGATCAATGTGACTACAATTTTGATGTACAAAAAAGTCCCAACTTGCATAACAATCCTTGCAGACAAGCAATAAATATTTTGACTAAGGGAAACATGCTTTGGAATATGCTTTTGCCCTGGATACAGATTGTGTACAAATGTCTCTATTGTTCTTCGCACAAACAAGATTGGTCTCTAATGTGAAGACAAATACTCACATTGTAATTCATGAGCCAAGGCTAATGGGTAGTCATGAACATTATCCTTTCACAACTTGATTCATTCCTTCACCATAAATACTTTTTCTTTTTTAAATATATAACCTTCAAGAAAATTGAACGTTAGATCTCTAACTACAAATTTATTTTTCTATTTATAATTACAATATAATTTTAATATATGGAAATAAAAATGTTGTCATCTTTAAACAACATATATCACACAAGTAAATGCTAACCAATTTGTTTAACATTTATTTTTAAATTCTTTGCATACAAAGTTGAGATAACGAATTTTAAATTAAATGTTGATCTATCTATCTATCCACTCATATTAATACTAGCTTTTCGAAGACTTAACATTATATGCCTTTATTGTATCTTACATGTTTTATAATATTTATATCTAAGATTTTAGATGTTTTATAATATCATCCTAGTAGAATGGCGGGAAATCTTAAATTGTATTTTACATGTTTTATGATATTTGTATCCGGGATTGTACATGTTTTATTAATAATATCATCCTAGTAGAATGGCGGCCAAACTTGAGTTGGTGCGGAGTGAGAAGAAAATAACAAGAACAGAGAGATGGAGAGAAGCATAAGCTCAGCGGTAGTGTACCACTACCCTTGTACGGATGGAGCATTTGCAGCCTTGGCCGCACATCTATATTTTTCTGCACAGCAGAGGCCCGTTGTGTTTTATCCGCATACGGTGTATAAGCCAATCAGGTTAGTTATTTCTCCTTCATCTTTTAACGATGACCAAGATAACATTTACTTCTTTTTATATCTATAAAGTTGGGGTTTCATCACAGTCCCATGCCACCAGATACAGAGATTTTAGTAACGTCCAAGAGACCGAACAGAATGCATAGCTTAAGAATGTGAAATTACCCGCATAGCCACAGAGTGAGAAACTTCCCCCTACCCACCCTGCCACCTGCCGCCACCGTCCCGCCACCCCCACCGCAACCCCACTCCCCTTCCCCCAACCCCGAAAAAAAGAAAGACTCGTGAAAGTAGTCCCCGACAAACTAAACCGAGGCAGGGATTATACTTAGGCACCTGCATAACCGACTCAACAAAAACTCCTAGCTGCTATACTGTCCTCTGAACATGAGAACAAAAGTACATAGAATCTGAAAACATTTGACAGTAAAGCAGGATCTAACAGAGCTGCCCTTTAATCAAGGGACTTCAAGGCAGCACTTCTATAATAACAGTCCCGTCAAAATTTAGCAACAACCCATATAAAGAGTTAAACCAACTAGGCAATAGATGCGTGCAAGTACTAAGCTTTGACTTAATAAAAAGTTACATACTGAAACGGAGCCATACCAACATTTAAGCAAAAAGGAAATCTATTCAGACGAGAATCGAACCATCATTGAGCACCAAAAATCAAGATTGACTGACCCATTGCCAGCGATATAGGCTTCTCCAAGGCAATGTCTAGAGCGCTGGCAATAGTTTGCTCATTGTGCCCAATGAATTCAACCCATGTGTTGAGAAAGTCCAACTAGTCCTTCACCTCCTTTATAAACTTAGAGAAATCTGCTTTGCGGCTGCCTAAAGCCTTCTTGCCTGCATAAAATTTTGCCCCCTCAAAGGCTAGGATTCCCGAGTACAGTTGTTTTTGGAATCCAGCAATGTATAGTCATCAAGGAGAGTAGATTCCTCTCTAGAAGCCAGAATATCAAGCTCATGTCCTGTGTTCATGGATCATACACCCATTCTAAAACCATAAGACCCTCAATTCTTTGGCACAATTCATAATATAGCAATACTTACAAACTATCAGCCAACCTCCTCAACTCGACATCAGGGGTTAAAACTGATCTGTAACTAGGATTGATATTTCATTCCTAATTGTCTACACAAATCTTAACATTACGAGAAATCTGTTGTAACAGATTTAGATTTGCTGCACTTTAAGTACTTGCTTAAAAAACAGAATTATCCATAGAATTGTGATGCCTCAAGTGCTGAAAATTGATGAAGTAGCTGCATACAATGAAATTAAGCAAGTAGATGATTTAAGCAACACATAGAAGAGAGAATCAACATAAGAATTTACACTGGAGAAAACCAATATGGGAAAATTCCCAAAGAGTGGGGCTGTACCTCCTCATCTCCACTACCATCATGCAAGATTTACAAGACAATTGGTCCAATGGGGCCTCCAATCCAAGAACACCGGGATCTTTGTAGAACTACTACAATGCTCTACAATTTTGCCTTGCTCGAAAACTTGCTCAAAGAATATTCCTCACTACTCTACTCAACTGCACACACATCCTACAACTCCAGAATGAATAATACATGATCCCAAGGGATATATTTATACAGTTATGAGAGCAATTGAATTGAACATAAACTCTAAACACCATTTCCCACGAGTAGACAAAAGAGGAAATGTTATAGCTTCCATTTTGGATTATTGAATTTTTAATTGTCTTGTATACCCCCCTGAAACTAAATGAATTGGGTATATGCTGAATATGTCTGCGTATTCAGCACCTGCTGTGTCACCACAGACTGTTTTCACATCTTCTGTGGGCCCGAGGATGTTCGGATCATCCTTAGACCTGTCTGAATCTATTTCCCAAATTTGTCCAGCCTCTGTAGTTCTGTTTGTCTGATTCTGCTTCAAAGGAGTGAGTGTGAGCATGACGCAAAGTATTTAATCATTATGAGCCAAAGTACTTAATTGTCATACAAACTATGAAGTTGGTCTAGTGACTTCAATCAACTGGATTACAACATTCTTTGCGATCCAATTCGAATCATACCTCCCCAATTGAGAGGCTTTTGGTCCCCAAAATCTTAAGGACTCAAAAGGTGAGGAAATAATTCCCCCTCTTTATGTATGGAATACCACTTGGATTTGCTTTTGAGTTATTATTTTGTGCTTTATGAGAGAACATGGCCATGGATTTAAATTGACTTCTATGTCTTTTGGCATATCATTTTGAATATGCAGAATGTTGATGATTTCATTGAAATTATAATTCTAAATTTACTCTCTTTTTATCTTTATAAAATCAAAATTCTTGAAATTTATCTTTGATTTATAATATGAAATGACTTTTTCTATGTATGCCAGAATTGAAGACCTTCCAATAGAGCATTTTGATGCAATCTACCTTTTGGACTTTGTGGGTCCTGATGGTTTTGTCGATGAGCTATGTTCAAAGGTTAAAAGGTTGTAACAACTTCTCTTCAAGTTATTCTTATTTTCTATGATTTTGAAATGTTTAGAATGGTGGCAGAATGGTATTGTTATTTTTCATCTCTTATATGGTGCATGATAGAATTCAAAATTATGTATCAGGAAGTAAATGACAGCTAGTTTCATTTAGGTCGCATATTAATCTTGTAACAAAGTATTGAAATTTGACCATTTCAGCAAAATAGCTTTGCCCATTTGCAAGATAACAAGATCCATATATTTAAAGATAATCTACATAAACAAATGAGTTATCCTCAAGAGCTATAGGACATTATAACTACACAGAATTATGTTCTTCAGGGTGCTAAGATCCGCACAACATTTGCCAGATCCTCCAGAAACATCTAGCTGATCGCAAATTAGAATGAAGAGTTGCACAAATCAGTCACTCAGTAAAACAATGAGACCAAATCCAATCCAACACTTCTCCTTGTTGACATCAAAATCTTCGGATAATTTTAAATCTTCCCATTTTTTCCCACTATGTGAGGACCACCTGTTGAGCTGATAGATAATTCTAAATCTTCCATAGGAGTCATTCTTAAGGAGGGATGAAACCTGGAAGCATTCTCTTTGACAATTGTCCAAGCAGCTCTGCAATTTCTTCAATCCTTAGATTATTTATTTAGATTTTGATGGCATCACCTTCTTCAAGAGGGGGTTGGTTGCATCAATTATCCTCTTGTATTTGCATTTGCTAGAATATATATTTTTAAATCGATCAAAAGAGGGTTGAAGGGGGTCCCTCACCCCTTATATTAATATCATAAAACCAGGTATATAATATTTAAGGACATCATATCTAGGCTGCCCATAACACTATGGCCTAGCTAGCAGCCAAAACAAACTAAGACCTAGGCACCAAATAAAGTTGGTCTAGTGCTTTGCCTTGAGTCACCAAAAACCAGAAACAAACATATTGGCCACCATTACAAAATAGGGGTTTCATCCCTAGGTATGGTTGGCCAAGAAACAGAAAACAGAGTCATGCATGCAAAAAATATCCACCACTTCATTTCACTTTCCAACATCTGCTTGACCAGCTTCCTTTGCCTTCGAAGATTCTCCCACATTTGAAAGATGTGCTCCACTTGTGGCCTGCCTCTTCAAACTGATAACCTTAACAATTCTCTCCAGGGGTTTGATTGCTTTGAAATCTGCTTCCCCAATCCCTGTCAAATCTTGGCACATGTAGAAACCCTTGTTTCCCTGATTTTTGAAATTGAATATTTCTTTTTGGACTGTTTTGTGTATTTTGATTTTTTTGTGTTTTTGCATGAAATAAAGAGTGCGAAATTTGCAAGATAATTTCGTATAAAATTCAAATAAATAAATATTGAAGCAGTAAACTCTTCTTCTGGCTAAACTATATTATTATTATTCTTCCCAAATGATTACAATATCATTTCTCTATCATGCATATAAAATAATATCAAATATTGTTAAAAAAATCTAATTTTTTCCAGCAAACCCTAGATCTGGTATAGCTGGTACAGCTGCAATAAATACCCCGTTCTCTGCGCTTTTGAAGGTACAAAAAGATGATAGAAGTGTAGGCGCTCAAAAGGGTATCATCAGTTTTTTCAAAAAGGCAGCGATTTGCACCAGAAGTGAAAAAACGCCCCTTGTTGGTACTGTACGGCCCGCTGCAGAACCGTACGGATTCCGTACAGCGGCAGTAAAAACAATACAGACCTGTACGGACTTGTACAGATTCCGTATAGCAGTACTTAAAACTGTACGGCCTGGGTTTTTAGTGTCGGATGTTGAGAAAAATAAGCGCCAAAATTTATGATCTCCTTTTGGATAATTTCCGGAACAAAACCCTAATGAAATAACTTTGTAAATCTCTGTGATAACCTCTGTGTGAAGTTATCTCTCAAACTGGCAATAGATCAGTTGATATCTCACAACCTCTGAATTGCACACACTGAAGATTGCACGTTTTCCAATGCAAAAGAATACTGGAAACCCTTGGCTCAGTCTTCTCAGAAAAACACCTGGCAAAAATTTGTCTTCAACATGAATATGGCGCTTCTCCCAATAAGAAACCCTTATATCCTCAAAAAAGTGCGCTTGCCCTAATTAGGGTTTTACAATTAAAAATTAGGGTTTCCTTTTTTCTTTTAATTTTTCAAAGTCTAAGACACAATTTTAATTATAAAATATAATTAAAATGGCCCCCTTCATAATGAGTGCCCCCTTGGCCCAAAACGTCTAAGTCATAATTACGCCAAATAATTAATATTTAATTAAATCAATTAAATATTAATATCTCCTTCGATACGTGTCCGATTCTTGATCCGTCTGAAGCTGGCAAAGAAGAGAGTGATTCCGCACATGACCATACCAAAACAGGGGTGCTCCGCTGCGTGTCAAATATCCCTAAAAAATAGGAGCTCAGGAAAACATGTCTGAAAGAGCCCGAACGAAAGCCAATTGGAAAACTTCTGCTAGTCGAAGCCAAGCCAAGCTCCATCATGACCCTCTATCCATCCTATCAGCCTACGAGGGTCGCATAATAGGCTAATCATCAACTCTGCGAGATGTCAACTGGAAAGGGGACATGACAGCACAACATTTTCAGATTGCCAATGGAGATGCGCAAAGTCCAAAGTTGGAAGTGGCTGACCACCCCACACATGGTTGAAACCAGATAAATACCTTTTCATAGCTTCAATGTAGTCCCCACTGGCTAAAAGAATCGACCCTCAAATTTTTGAACAAAGCCATTTAAACAAGTTCCTTATTTGCCACTCTTGAGATGAGCAGCCAGCTTGCAGGAAGAATATCAGTGGTGTCAAGGATGATTTCCAGCCCCCCTCTAAACTCAAGATGAATTTGAAATGGCGTGACACGACTTTGACGATGCCTTTGTCAAGGACAATAGAAAACAAATCACTCTCCAACATGGATGCCTTTTTTGAGTTTACTCGTTTCCTTATATCAGCTTCAAAACGATCCACTAGCAAAATCTCTCTTACAACTTGTTTTACCTCATTTGTTTGGATAACAAAATCGATTGTCAATATCTCCTCAGAAACTGGGGAATGGAAGCTCATTTCCCAGTTTGAGCAATAGAGATGAAAGAGAGGTTCCATTGTAGAGACAAGAAGGCGACTGAGCAGGGGGCAAAAGGATAGGAATGGAGATGGCAAGAGAAGCAGGACAACAATTTGACACTACGCTTTTCTTGAGAAGCTTATGCTTCTGTTTGTGGATTAAATAAGGCCCCTAGGAATAGAAAGATGTGGTATAATTGCTATTTTCTGTATATGTCCTATTAATTGTAAAGGTACGGGAAGAGGTGGTTTAATTTCTTTAACCTGTAGCTTCCATTCGTTGCATCGGAGAGGTGGTATAATTATATGTGCGAATGGAGTAGGCTTTGTAAATACTTTATTTTTATTATTTCCTTGTCTCCTTGCAAGTTGCAGCAGTATTTTATTATTGGGTTGTTTATGAACATTCATTTAAATATTTTGTGTTGTCTTCCTTGTGTGCATCACAAACTTGATGTGTTTACCTTACCCGCTACCTTGTTTCACTCACTTTATACTTTTAAAATTTAATGGAGAAAGGGAAAGTGAGTTGTTTAGCATATCCACATGAGATTCACAGTGGTAAACAGTTGAGTATAATGTTTTTGGGACAACATTTCAGAGTTGAGAAGTAGAGCAGCGAAAAGATTTCTTAGTCGACCCCATGGACCTGCACACCTGCTGTGAAGGTGCCTGGGTGGAACATAGCTTAGACGACTGTAGTTTTGGTATTGATAGAAGTCAGGAATTCACAGCCCAACCGCCAGATTTGTTGGAAAAAATTCCTAACCCTTAAGCTCACTTATTTACAATGACTAGGAAGAGTGAATTTATGAATGTAAATGATGTATTTTAGAAAAGAAATCCGTTGATTTTATTATGATGAAAATAGTGGACAGAAGCATCATGCTTTTGTTTCAGATTGTAGAGCATGCTAGGTTCAGCTAGCTACGAGAAATCAGGATAACCATCTATTTTCAGCAGTCTAGAAGATCATAATGAACTTTAACAGTTATGAGTTGTAGAAGAGTTGTTGGTATTAGAAATTGCCCCTATTTGGGACAGCCATCTGATTTTGGTGTTACGCCCATGTGTTTATTTATTTAGTCTTCCTATGGGAAGGATTTGGTTGCCTTTTGGTGGTGTAACTTAATTGGTGGGCTGATGGCACACAACTATGAATTTTGAATCCCCATAGACCATCTCTTTTCTTCCAAAATAAAATGGTCTTTTAGAAAGATGTTGTAGCTCTTTCAGTTCTAAGCAAAGATTACATGTGTTCAGTTCTACATATATACGAAACACTTATGTGAGATTTTAATAAAAGTTTCATATGAATGGTACCCTTTCCCGTGAACTGATTTTTGTTTGAGTAGTAAAACACAAGCTTGATTCATAGCTCTTAGTGGACCTAAGGACAACTAAAAGTAGCCATAGTGATGAAGGTTAAGATTTATGTTTCACTGTGAAGCCTTCCTCTTAGCTCTTCACACCTCATGTGTGAAAAACACCATTTGATGATCACCCTTGTTCATTTATGCGAATTGAATAACCTATGTTGCTGGAATTTCTTATTAGCTTGAATGTGCATAGATAAGTTTTGCACGAGTAACTCTTTTGTGTTGGTTAAATTTCTTGTAAACATAATAAAAAATGTGATATAGGGAATAGTTGCAAATCTAAAGGCGGAGATGTGTTTTTTCCCTTGCTATGGACTTGTTTGCAACCATGGAGATATCCCTTTTAATTGCCAAAGTGGTTCTTCATTGTATCCCTTTTAATTGCCAAAGTGGTTCTTCTTTTACCATGCCTTGAATTTTTTTGCAAAAATAGTGAGAACTTTGCAGTAAAACTTTTGCTGGGCGAAAGCAGCTTGATGGATATAAACCTGGAAATTTGCATGGGGCTTAGTTGAAGTGCGAGCTAGAACTTTGTAGTTTGCTTTGAACTTCCATTAGTTCAATTTGCACTTCTTCTTGTGCAATTCACAACTTTTCTGAGGCTGTTTTGCAGAAGTCAATTGCAGCTTATTTGCAAGGCATTTTGCAGGTCGAAATGACTTGCTGTTTGTGCAAGGCTTTCGGAAGATGATAAGTGGCGTTATGGGAACATTTCTCTTCACACTGCACACCTCCTATAGTGGAGTCACACCTTTTTTCGCAGCTCACCTATATGACTGTTAATAGTATTTTATGCCTTATATGTAGTTAACAAAAAAGATTGAAGTGTAAGTTTACATTTATAGTCTCAATTAATTGTGTAAATATAAGAAATTAGTGTCAATTTGCACCTTCTGGAAGTAGTCTCAGACCTCTCGGAGCTACTATTTTGGAGATTGTTTTACAAAATTCAATCAATTTAGAACAATTTTAAGTCAATTTAGAATATCTATTTTAATTATTTAAGTCAATTTCATAAATTCTCTAATTCACAATTTAGAATAATTCTTATGACTTACAAATTTTTTTTCTAGGTCACAATATTAATAGGTAATTTATAATTTACAATAAATTTTTTTTAAATAAACTTTTAATTCTTTAAATTTTTTTGGATTTTAATAATGAACTTATTGATTTTAATTTTATTTAATTATAAATCTTTTTCTTTCTTTTTTCAACTACCCCTATCTTTTCTACTCAACCTGACTCGTTGACATCACTAGGCTCTATTGTTATACCTATATAGGGAGATCTAAGTCTGCAATCTTATCATTTTCATTCTCTCATCCTGATGATGGTTCATGGAATGTGAACCGAAACGTTGATTTAAAATTTTTGACACAGTTTTAACCAGAAACACATACATACTTAATACATGGACTGTGGAAATACTACTGCTTTGAAATTCAATCTGGTTAATACTTAGCCATTTTTCAGGATTTTCGCATCTCACCCTTAGCTTCCAAATTTTGCACCCAATGTCTGAATTGGGAAAATGAATATTCAATCCATAGGTTTTTGGACATTTTGGATTGATTGATGATGTTTCTATAAGTCCTAGGTGAACTGAAATTGAGTTTGCAGGACAGGGTATCTCTCAAGAGTATGTGAGGATTGTGTGTAATTGCATGTGTATTAGAATATGTTTTGAATTTATCTAAGCATAAATATGTTATATATAAATGATGAATAGTAAAATAAAAATTCAGTTTGGGATTTTTGAACCCCGTTTTATATGTTTTTGTTGTTAGTGGCACCATGGGGGTGCTACAAGTATGAATAGATCACATAATGCAGAGAATACATAGACCCCATGGAGAAAATGTAGTTTTTGAATTAACATGACATCTAATGTTCAATCTTGATAGTGATGGATATCCATGCCAGTAACCTCATGTTTAATCCATCTATATAGTCTACTACAAGAGTGGGTGCCATGTATGTGGAACAACCACCCCCATTTGGAACACCCCATTGTCACTAAAAATTAACAAAATATGTACATCAATCTCATAAGACAATATGAATCTTTATAGGCTTTATTATCACTTTATTCTATATGTACAATCAAGCTCTTATAAAGGTGAATGCTTTTTTGATCTCTACTCTCAGGACAATCCTATCTGAAATGTAGGGTCGTAACTTTATACACAAACTGTTGTAACATGGATTGATTAAAAACACGAACTGCAAAGAACATGAAATTAATAAAACATAGTTTTTTTTCATTAAAATAATATCTCATGTTAATTCCTGAATGTAACAGAAGCTGATGGAAATGCATGGGGGTAACCTTATGTTCAATCCATCTATATAATATGCTACGAGAATGGACGTGATTGTTGGAACAACCATCCCTATTGGGATCAACTAATTCTCACTAAAAATAAAATAAGAAATACACACATCACTCTCATAACACTAGTAAGCTTTATTATCAATTTATTCTCTAAGTGCAATTGAGCTCCCACAAAGACAAATTTTTATGGCCATGAGCCAGCCATGTTTGATCTTGGCTTAGCCACTAGGCTTATTAGTATTATTATTAGTGTACCGTAATTAAATGATATCAAGAGTATTACTTGAAACATTTTTGAAGAAAAGTCTAACAAGTGACATAATTTAATGAAAGAAGATTGTTGCAATCATCTTCCTATAAATGATTTGCAATTTTTGAAGCCACCAAATCTTAGAAATCCATGAGGGTTAAGTTTTTTTGGAAGTGATATTTTATGCCAAATGAGAGTGTTATACAATTTTGCCAAAAGATAAAGCAAGGTCCACCAAACACGCAGATGTTGAGTCATTAGGTTTTAACCTGGGATCTCTCTCTTCTTCTATATCAATGCTGAATTTCAATGCCCAAGCTCAAGTTGTATGGATATCCTCATTATGGTGAGGGTTTTACAGCACGTAAACTATTTGAAATTCAAGACAGTCCAATCCAAATGAGATCAGGGTGGAGAAGGATAACAAATCATGAAAAGTGACCCGGACAGAATCTTGCAACAATCATATTAATTGATTTCAACCAAAGTTTTGTTTAGGACATTGTCCAATCCAAAGTGTTGTTGGTGTTGAACTTTGGGAGGGGAAGCTTAGAGTTTTGATCTTGGATGGGAAGCTGAAACGTCATCCTCCATGAAAGCATCTTCAAGCTTCCCATTTGGTTTTCTTAGGCTTTTAAGTTTGTCCTCTTTGTGTCTTTAGTATCTCTCTGTCTTTTTTGTTTCTTTTTGAATTGTGTTGTTTGTCATTGCCCTGAAAAGTAACCTTTTTACTTTGTTTTAGGGTTTTATGTGTTTGTGGTTCTTGTGGGCTTCTTGGGAGTAAGGTCAAACTTATATATTGAAACTTTGGTTAATTTCCCTTTGCTAAGTTGCATGGAAGGGAACACTGTAGAAAGTTGTGTGGGAAGTGATTTAGAGAAAGGAACCTAATGGCACTGTTACAAACAAACAAGGCAATATTAATCAAGAAATCTATTCTAACAATCCTCCTTCGCATTTGCGACCAAAGAACGCTAAGAAATATTTTTGTGAAATTCTATGAGAAAAAGCAGTGGTGTTTGTCATAGAGGGAGCTGAGTTTGTTTTGGGAAAAAATGACGCTGAGCGGGAGCGGGAAGGGAAGTCCAAAGGAGTGAGCAAATGGTAAGCTTCATGCCTTATCAAAAACCCTAATGGTATTACCTAATTAAGAAATGTATGGAGCTTTAAGCAAAGAATAAATTAAATTAGAAAATGTGGATCTCTTTTTGGTCTTCTTAAATAAAAATGCTCGCCTTTCTAGAATATTCTTTGATGATAAGACTGATGTTGTTATCACTTTGGAGTGCACCTTGCTTGAAGATGTGTAAAACACACCTTCACTCCAGCTGATACAATTGGAACTTCTCAGAGTGTGGGTGACTCTTTGATGAGAAGAACCTCCAGAGAGGGCTGGTTCCCTTTAGATTTTTTCAATAAATTTGACTACTGTGATTTTTTAGATGGAAAAAGGAAAGGGAAAACTGAAAAAAAATCCTATCTAATGGGGTGATGCCCTTGAATTGTTCAAATTCTCTGAAGTTACTGAAATCAATGCACACATATAATCAAATGAAATCTATAATTCTGTCCTTAAGCATAAATATTTCAAATGAAGGGTTGAAAACCTCTTCAAATGACTTGCAAAAGGTTGAGATAAAGAAAGATAGGTGAGGAAGAGACCTACAAAAGGAGAAAAATCTTACTTATACGCTGATGCACAATCAAATACACACTATTCTTCTTTCCAAAACTCAGATTCAGAACATAAATTCTTTATTGATCACTAGTCCAGCTTACAATTTCTTTCTTCGAACTTCAGGGCTCTTTTTAAATGGCTTGATTAAGCCAATAAGTAAGCTTTTCAAAATTTAAAACAACCTATGTGGAGTTTCTAAAAAGGGAAAGGGTTAGTCTTGGTTAATTAAGTCAAGACTTAACCTTTTTACAATATTTAGAATATTTAATAAAATCTTTTCCCTTTACAAAATCTGCATGCATCTCCAAACTTTGGCGTAGAAAATAAGTGGTGGAGCTTGTTTGAAAGATTAATTTTTAAAATAAACAATACACTATCGAAAAATCTTTAAACATGCATGAATCCAAGGTAGCGTAGAAATGTGGATGGTGGGCCCATTGAAAGTCAAACTTCTTTGCATAAAGACTACACCAAATCTCTAAATAAGGAACTCCATTTGATTTGTTTGAAAGCTGAGCTGGAGGAAGAGATATTCTCGTTTGCATGGAAAATCAGTAAGATGTGTATCATGTTTGTCCAGTCAACTCCAACTCAAGACTAGTCAAACTCCAATGGTTTTCCACTTGCATGAAAAGCTATGCCACATCATAGATGGAGAGCCACTTGAAGTGCCTGAAACGTTGAAAGCTTTGGATTGCATGAAAACTAAGGAGAAGCGTGATTTTGGTCAAATAGTCAACTGAAGCTTTGACCAGTCCATTGTAAATAGCCCTTGCTTGCAAGGACAAGGATCTTGCTGAGTGAGAGACACGTTCAGATTGAACCTTGTTATTTCTTAGCCTTCTGTTCTCATTTTCTTTGCTTCTGTGCATGCATTTTTCACAGCCTTATTTGTTATGGCTTTCCTGTACTTGCTTGTTCTATCGGACTTTTTTTCATAGGAATTGCATTTCCTTTATACTTTTCTTGGGATTTTTCCTTGGCTATTGTCCTTTCTAATGTTGAATTGGGCATTTGTTTAGCCAATTTCCCGTAGACAAAAAGTCCACGGGAATTATCTCGGACTTCTCTCTTTTCTATAGCTCGGACTTTCCTTCGAACAAAAATTCCGAAGGAATTGTCCCATTTGGATTTCCACTTTCTTGCAGACAAAATGTCTGTGGGAATTTGTCTAAGACTTTTCCTTTTGAACTCTCTCCCTTTTCCGAAGGAATTCCTTCAAACAAATTGTCCGAAAGAATTCCTTAGAACTTTTTGTCCGCAACCATTTTGCCTATTCATTTCCTTGTTCCTTCGGACAAAAAGGAATTGTCTTCTCTTTTGTCCATTTGTAAATGACCTACCCTTCGGAAATCTTGTAGATGAACTTTCCCAAAAGGCACATACCCTTCGGAATTTTTGTAATGCCCCTTGAAATCATGAAATGAACCTTCCCAAAGGGCAGGTACCCTTAGAGATTCTTGCCAATGACCTTTTCGAAGGGTACATACCCTTCGGATTTTCTGAAAATGTACTTTCCCGAAGGGTAGGTATCCTTAGGTTCCACTGCCCCTTGGAATTTTGAAATGGCCCTTTTTTCCTTCGAGATTTTTTGAACTTGTCCTTTCGGACTTTTGTCTTGAGCTTTCTCGAAGGGTAGGTACCCCCCTTGGGGATCTTTGTAATGATCCTTCCCGAAGGGCAGATACCCTTCGGGTTTCTAGAAAAGTCCATTTCCCTTCGCTAAACTGTTTGTCCCTTGGAAAGAAAAAACAAATGAACCTTAATCTTTCGGACTTCTTGCAAAGCCCTTTGAAATCTCCTTTCACTCGGACCTTTTCCCTTGGACAAAAGGTCCGAGGAAATTGTTTCCACACTTAGCCTGAAAGAATTATGAGAAAGACAACACTTAGAAAATAAAACACTTGATGTAAAATCTGAAAAAGTAAACCTATACTCATGCCTCTGATTGTTTGCTTTCATCTGAAAGTGAACCTACAGGCCTATAGGTTAACTTTAAGGATGGCTGTAGCTTGATTAATTCTTCATTGGCTCTTATCAAGGCCTCACATGTTTTATAACCGAATCCTTGTGAATGACCATCACCCTGCATATGTCCCTTGTAGAGTTATCTTTTTGGTGACTGACTGTAGGTGCATATGATGAGCAACCCTATATAAAGCCTTTTGAACCTAAATATGCCTTTTTGAACCTGCTGTAGGTGTCTTGCCCTTGCACAGATTGTAGCTTGTCTTTCACTCCAAAGAAGGCTCCAAGGCAGATTTGATCATCATTCTTCTTCATGGTTGTAAGTATTTTTCAATAAATCTTGATAAAGACCTTTCTTATTTCAACATATCATCCCTTGTGAACACACTTGACTGTGTAACATTGCGGTAGGTCTCTTGATCATGACTGTATTTGATACCTTGACTGTCTACATATCCCTTTGTTCATGCTTTTAGACTATAATTCATCAATTTGACCAGCTATATAGGGAATTTGACCTTTCTGGAGAAAGTTTCGAATAGTAGGGGTAGTAATTTGGCCTTGACAGGCCAAATTAGTAACAGTTGTATGGGGGAAAACAAGGGCTATATATTAATCTAAGTGGAATGATTCACAAGGTTTTTTTTTTTAATCTTATCTAATACTTTCAATATGCAAAGACCCTTTTGGAATATGGGTCATCTTGTTTTTTTGTGCCCATGCCTAGAATGCTGAGATAGACTAGGATGAGTTTGCTCTGCGAACCATCCCGAGATGGATTGCGGGACCTTTTTTGGCTAAATGTTGAATTCTTTCGGAAAAGTTGTCCGAGACAAAGTTTCCGAAGGGATAATTTTTTCGGACAAAATGCCCAAAGCAAAAGACAAAGACCTTTTCTTTCTGGAAAATTGTTTGGGAAAAACAATTTTCCCAAAGGGTAACTCTTCAATAAAATGGTCCTTTTCAGAATTTCCAAAGGAATTCTTCTACAACAAAATGTCCTATACACTTTCTCGAAGGGTAATTTTTTCTTTCAGATAGGGCACTTTTCAAAAATCCGAAGGTCCATTTTCGAAGAAACGTCTGAGGAAATTGTTCAAGTCCGAAGCAAAAGAATGAATTCTTTCAGGAGAATTGTCTGCGAAACAAAAGCCTCGAAGACATGATTTCCTTCGGACATTTTGTCTACGGAAATTGTTCAAGGCAAGAAGTCAAAAGAATGAATTCTTTCGGGCAAAAAGTCTGAATAAATTCCTCCGAAGGAATAAGCCTGAAGAGAAGTCAATGAATTCTTTCGGAAAAAATGTCCGAAACAAAAAGCACGAAAGAATTATTGCCGAAACAGATGGTTCGAAGAAATAGGTTTGAGGAATAGCCTGAGGAAATTCATCCGAAGGAATTGATGACAATTGCGTGGACGTCAACTTTAGCCTCATAATATAGCTGTTGGGATTCAAATATCCCATGACGGGCCCGCAAACATCAAAATTTGAACCCTTGTAAGTAGCCGTTTGGATTTATATGGACTTAGATCGACATAAATGGGTACAGGAAAACCAATGTTCTTAGATTGGTTTTCCATCTATAGGAAAGATCTGGTCTAGGTTTCAAAGTAGGAACTGGTAGGTGCAATTAATGAGAGGTCCTTGTCCTTCGAAATGGTCATCATCTCCGACAAACAGTTGTTCAATGCAAAAGAAGCATGGTTCGGTCCAGATTTAGAGTTATGGGGATTTCATCCTTATACGTGCAAGGCAAGTGAAGGATGGCGTGAGGATGAAAGGCAAAAATCAAGTGATTAGAAAAGGTAGCTTGAGCATTAAAGACGTTCTTAGAGAAGTTCTTGTCTTCTAGCATGTTTGCTAATCAATGAGGGGCTCGGGGAGATTTGCGGTGATTTTGGATGGTTCATCTCATGGTCAAGGCAGTTGCATGCTTTGAATGCAAAAGAGTTCAAGGACAGTGGTGGTTGCAACCATTTATGACCCCTCTCTCTGTTCTTTCAAAAAGGGCCCTTCTTCTCTCATCCTTTTTTGCTATATATACAGGGTTTTGAGCCTAACAAAGGATCCCTCGACTGGTGATAGAGTTACTTTGTCAAAATTGCCTTGTAAACACTCTCTTGAAGCAATAAGATAAACTTTTTTGATTCTGGTTTAAAGTCAAGTATACATTATCGGAGTTTAACTTGCAGATGTATGTCCCTTTTCATCATCTGTAGAGTCTCTACGTATCTTGCTTTAATTATTTTTTGGTTCTTTGTAGGTTGTGTGGAGTGTTAGACATTGGTCCTTTTCTTGAAGTGTCACAAGTTTATAGTGTCTCATACAGACCTATTTCTTTCTGTCCTTCAAATTGCAGGGTTTCTCTTCGACCTCCACACAAAACACTTGTGCTTGTGGCCTTGAGATATGATCAGATTAGTCAGTGTCTTGGTTAGGTTCATTAGTAGTTGTTAAGGTTTCCAGGTTGAAAGTGGATCATTTCATATTTTGGTGCATCATCATCCTTAGCTTATATTTCCCTTTTATGTTATCTTTCTCTTCCTTTTCCTTAGTCAGCAGTAGATTTTATTGTGGAAAACGAGATGAAGTGAAGCATCTGAGGAGCCAGCCTCAGTAAAAAGCCTAGAGGTTCAACGTCACTATAGGATACCCACAGTGTGAGGTTCCAATATTGTAGCTCGGAGTGAGAGAGCTTTAAAAAAACTCTCCCACAAGGGTGCAATTCTAGCCTACAATAGGACCCTAAAAGAATAAAACCTAGAGATCCCTTTGGGGTTGAGTTTGGAAAGATGAGAGGTAAAGAAGAAATATTGCCTAGCTGTTTTGAGAGGTTATATCATAACAGAGGAACCAAATTTCTTCCACCCTCCAATTAATTTTTGATGAAAATTATCAGCTGAAATGTGAGAGGCTTGAAAGCCTTTAATAGAAAAGCTATTGTGAGTAGTTTTCATAGATTTAGAGACAACATCAACTTTATACTATTAAAGAGGTCAAAACCACTGGTTTAGAGCTTGATTGCTCACTTGATTTCATTTGGCTTGATGCCACTTCCATTTTTGCAACACATGATAAAGGTAGAGGTGGTGAAGTGGGGTGACCATATCGTTGAAATTGGGTCTTCTACTTCTAAAAGAGTTGCATGGGTGGCACTTAAGTATTATAATTAGGAAGCCTATGCAAGGAATTGATAAATAAAGACAACTTAGATCCAAGATGTAAAAGAGGTAAACTAAAGATAGAGAAATGCTATTAGGTGGCAACTAAGAGGTATTTAAATTAAGGGCTGTAACCAAGAGGTATCTAATTAGGGATATATTGGCATGCCGAGATAACATAAGCTAAGCTAAGCATGGAGAAGAAAACATCACACTACTCTAATATAATGCATATAAACCAAATAAAAATTAGAGTTTAGAGATAGGGATACTTACCTTGGATAGAGATAAGCACATCAATCTCCCCCTTGGCTCAAGTGGCACTTTATGAGAGATGTTGTAGGTGAATACTCAAATAAAAAGGATGGAGACCTAAATATCCTTAATTGGGGACTCCAAAGATTAAGATGTACCTCTCTGGGTCAATTTCCTTCTATTGAACTTCAAAGACCTTGAGCAGAACTAGACCTCCACAAAAATAAGTTTTGATACTCCAATTCCTCTTCTTTTACTAAAAATAGGTTTTCGTGTGCAAGCAGAGCATAATGGTGCATATTTTTTATAAAAATTAGATCCAAGGGTCCTATATATACAGAACCAACTCCTAAAAATGACCTAAAAAATAGGTGGTGGATTTGATAGGGATCGAGTTAGCATAATGAAATAGGCTGAAAATAGTGATAAGTCGGCCATGACCAGTACAATACAAAAAGGGTCATTAGGCATAAAATTGTGTCGACTATGGCCGATACAGTTGGGAAAAGCAACAATAGAGATAAGACTATGTCGGCCATGGCCAATACAATAGGAAATACAGGGAATATGGTCGAGTTAGTAGGAAAAAGGCAAGAAACGAGTAGAAGAGGGCTAGAGAAGCCTAAATCAACTAGTGTATATATAAAGTATAAGTTTACATATAGATATGGGTATTTAGTTTCTTGTACTTTTATATATATATATATATATATAATTTCAAGATGTTTTAGAGTGGTTTTGGACCTATAGAAGTTATAACACAGATTCTAGGTTTTGCATGATCCTCTCAAATTTTAGACTTACCCAAATTTTAGGGATTTGGGATTTCAGACTTAACCATATTTCAGGGTTACAGGATTTTAGGTTTTTAGGAACACATCTTAGGAGGTATGAAGGAATGGATGATCACATGTGAATATCTTACAAAGTACAATGATCGGGCCCAAACCCTATCCCTGTGCACTCCTTAGGACATGCATTCAGGGAGAAAGTTGCGTCAATGAGACTTGCAAAAGGATCTGTTAGTGATTGGAAAAATATAGTTGTATACAAAAAGGACATGAGTATTTCTTTTGTTATAAGTTGAAAACATTTGTTAAGTGTGGTAGAACCCTCATTTAGGGGCAAGACAAAAGCAAAGGTATCTATTTTATTTGGTGAAATATCAATATAGTATTTAAGATTGGATAGATTTTAGTTTAATAAGGATAATTTTATTATTACCCCTATGGATAAAGGGAATTTAGTTGAAGTGTTGCCCTACACTT
The DNA here is from genome assembly GCA_037957365.1 of Torreya grandis. NCBI lineage: Eukaryota > Viridiplantae > Streptophyta > Pinopsida > Cupressales > Taxaceae > Torreya > Torreya grandis. The sequence goes on along the minus strand of JARHVA010000165.1, from coordinate 7,022,294 downwards.
TATTTGATCACCACCCTATTGAAATGATTTTTCATCTTGCTTTTTGCCCTCCCTAGGTCCCTAGTGGATGAAAAGGACTACAAATTGAATGTTTCTCATCTCAAGGACCCTAAATATATTGATGGCATCAAGACCTCCCAGAAGATTGCTAAAAGGTTTGGCACTTCCTTGTTTGTGACTGTTATATGGAAAAACTATGTAGTTGTTTGCCAAACATTTAAGGGAAGCTATGGTAAAGCAAAGGGTAGAACTAGAATAAGAAAAGAGAGATTCAAGAAAGATGTAATTTGGAATGTCCCCCATTTTGGTGTAAACTTGCATAAGTCCTTAGCCTTGATTGGTTTCTAAAAAGGCTAAGAGAAGAAAAGAAAAAGGGGACCTTTGAGGACTTCAAAAGCATTTAATAGAAAAGCACTTTATGATCTAATTTTCACTTTAGTTGGGGCCTTTTTTAGGGACATGGTCACTTAAGGCCTAAAGTGCTTTTATAAGGATGTTTTTTTATAATATCTTTTTTAAAGAAAAAGGTAAACTCTCCCTTCTTATTTTGAGTGCCACATTTGGAGGAGATATTTAAAAAGAAAGGAAAGGCCTATTTGAAAATGTTATGCATTTTTGATATTGAATTTGTTGTGCAAGTATGTCAAGCTTGTTCACCACAACTTGAAGACAAAAACCTTCAAGTGTGACAAGGGTTTGGGGATGAAAACCTCCATTTCTGCATTTAAGACAGTTCTATTCAAGGGCTGTGATTGTGCTTCAGATTTGCATGGTTGCATGCAATTGGACCTACAAGGGTGTTTTTGGACACCACCTTCATCAAGGATTGTTTCAAACCCTTTAGAGAGCTGAAAATTTATGATTTGTAGGTCAAAGAGGTGGGCAAACTTGTTTTGAGGAGTTTGGTTGATCTTGGAGGCCATCCCTAGGGTGGCGACTTGCTTTGGGAGAGTGGTGAATTCTCTCAAGAGGGTATATTGGCTCCGAAACTCTCTTCTAGGGTCAAAGGTAATTTTGACAATTTATACCAGCTTGGCGAATTGTTTGAGGATTGATTTGCACATGATTTAGGGTGATTTTGTGCCTAATTGTCCTATTTGGGGACTTTACATAATCAAATTTGAGGGTAGGATTCAAGACTCTTTTGATGATGTTATTGTGCTTCAACAACTCATCAAGGCAAAACACCAACATAAAACTTTTGAAAACTATATTACTCAAGGGGCTAGATTGAGATCTAGGCTTTCTTAGCTGAATTATGTAGAGATGTTTTCATAATTCTCAAAGCCAAGCATTGAAAGGAAGGGTTTGAGGCTATGGATATTGGAGGTTCTATATCTGAGAAGCCCAAGGAGATAAAAAAGCCGCCTCCTTTTATTAGCACTTATATACCTTTGATGATCCCTTGATTGTATTGCTAGAAATAGAAGCATTTGTGCCAAGGTTGTTTCTAACAATTTGTTGCGAAAATTGGTTGTTAGTTTGGAATGTAATCTCTTTAGATGAGGATAATTATGTGATTGACAATTTAAAAGATGAGAAATCACCTGGATTTGATGAGTTTTTTGCTAAATTTTATAAGATGAACAAGGATTGGATTGTTGCTGAAGTGTTTGAAGTCTATAAGAAAGCTATTCAAGTAGGCACAGAAAAGGTATCAATATAGTTGTCATTAAATTAATTCCAAAAGAGGGTGACAAGTTCCACATCATAAATTGGAGACCTATTACTCTTTTAAATGTTTCCTATAAGATTTATGCCAAAATTTGACCTAATAGAATTGTCAGTGTTCTTGATGAGATTGTTTATGTGACCCAAATTGGTTTTATTGAAGGTAGATTTATCCTTGATAACTTCATTACCAGTTGGGAAGTTATGCATTGGGATAATAGTTTTGGTCAGAAAATGTGTATGATTTTGTTAAATTTTGAAAAAGCTTATGATAGGATAGAATGGCATGTCATCAACATGATGCTAAAAACTTTTCGTTTCAAAAAAAAGTATTGTAGAATGGTTGGTATCTTATTTAAGGACGCTTCAACTCAAGTTGATGTGAATTGCGAGCTTACAGATCCCTTCATTTTTTAGAGGTTGATTAGGCAAGGGTGCTCCTTACCTCTTGCCTTGTTTGTGATAGCTGCTGAAGCTCGACATTATCTTTTGAGAGATGCCTCTCTTCCTCACATCCTAATGTCCCGCCCCTAGCTCCCTTTTAATGAGAGTTTTCTACCCAAACAAGGAGGATTTAATTGATGTGTAATTTGTGGATGATACTTCTTTATTTCCAGTATTAGAATGGCATGTCATTAACATGATGCTAAAAACTCCTTTTCAAAAAAAAGTATTGTAGAATGGTTGGTATCTTATTTAAGGACGCTTCAACTCAAGTTGAGGTGAATGGCGAGCTTACTGATCCCTTCATTTTTTAGAGGTTGATTAGGCAAGGGTGCCCCTTACCTCTTGCCTTGTTTGTGATAGTTGTTGAAGCTCGACATTATCTTTTGAGAGATGCCTCTCTTCCTCACATCCCGACGCCCCACCCCGCGCCCCCTTTTGAAAGAGATTTTTCTACCCAAACAAGTAGGATTTAATTGATATGTAATTTGTGGATGATACTTCATTATTTCCGGTATTAGATGAGGGTTATTTTTTACAAATTATTCATAGATTGGAGATATATTGTAGTGCATATGGATCCAAATTTTCTTTTAGTAAATCCCTCCTTTTGGGTAGGGAGGAGATCCCCCTTGATTGGATAAATAAGCCTGGGTGGGCTCTAGGTGAATTGAGCAATATGGTAAGGTATATAGGGATCCCTTTTGCGTTGAATCCATCCTTTAAAGAATTGTGGCAATGGGTATATAAGAAGATTTGGTAGAAAGTTACCAAGTGGCAAGGGCACTTTCTATCCTTGCTTGGTAGGTACAAGTTTGTTATAAGGTCCTATCCTCTTTTACTATATATTGCTCTTGTTGGCTATTCAATAGGTCTCATTTTCATAAGCTTCATAGAATGATTAGAGAATTTATTTGGTCTGATTGGAAGGGAAATAGGAAGCCCTTGAGGGCTTGGGGCCTAAGAATCTTAGACTCCAGGGGATCGCTTTAGTTGTCAAATGGATGTTAAGATCTTTTACATTAATGAGCCTTGGAAAGTTGTGGTGGGTTTAACATGTGCAGTGGGACCCCTAAGCGTAAACCGCAGTGGAAAGGGATTCATCTTGTTGATCTACTATTAGGATCTTTCTCTATCAAACTTTTGGTTCTAGTACTTTTTTTTCACATTGGAGGGCTTGCGAATCTGTTAAACATTTGGTTGTGAGGTAGCTTGTTCTCTTCTAGTTTGATACTAGATGTCAAGGGTTTAGTTACCTATGGCGGAAATTGTCTTATAATAATAAGGCCTTAGCCAATCATAAAGGGTGCTTGGCTAACTACTAGTTTTCCAAAGGCAGTAAGAGCTTTGATTATATTTTCAGAGATGGAACGTGGGCTTCCTGGACTGATCTCAAAAAATTGCACAGGTTCGGATACTTAGTTGAGGACTTATTGACCTTTAATGAAAGCTCTGAAACCCCTTCCTCTAGGTTTAGGATGGATCTTGATTCTAATATTTGGGAAGATGCGAGGTGGATCAAAGTTCATCATTTACTTGATATCTCTACTAAGCAACTGTATAATAAGGTGGCCTTCTCCCAAGAGATTTTTCTCGGGATAAACAAGAAGTGGTCTAGTTATGATCCCTATGCTAGGTGGCGTGATAGGTTTGTTGTTATATGGTCTTTGTGAAACCCTTATTTTCATAGTGCTTACTTTTAAATAGTTTGTATTGCACACACATCCTATTGAGACGTGCTTCATGTATTATTGAAACACGAGATATTGTTGGTCCCTTATGTCTGAGACAAAGAGATTCTATATATTATGTTATGCTATTGATTGCTTATACAAGAACAATATATGCTTAGAATAGATGATTATTATATTCATTATAATGTCACTTACGCTATTTTGGCTGTCCATTATGATGCGTATTATTTTCGTACTACTAGAGCTATTGTTCTTAAGCATATATTTGGTTATACATATGTTTAGGTGATTGGTATGAGTTTGTTACCACCGAGATGCGATGCCTTGGATATGTTTTGTGCATCTTGTGTTGATTGAAATCACTTGTATTGTTACATTCTGGAGCTTCGGCTATCCAGGGCATGGAATTTTATGTGTGCAATGTTGTGCACAAAAGAGGCTGACGAGGTAACTAGGACTACACCTGGCATGAGCACATCATTGGTAGAGTGGTGACATGTTTACTTGACCCTTCTGTGATCCAAACCACTCCATGTATCATTTGTGGACCTTGTCGAAAGTGTAGACTTCCTTAACCCTCCTAGCACTATTCACCCCCTTGGATACTATTCACACACTTCCTTCTTCTAAACCTTAAGAGTATTATTCACCTTGTATTTCATCCTTTAAGTGTTTTTGTAAGCCATTTGAGTGGCACTCTTCACCCAAAATTCAAATAAAATGGAAGAGCCAATTTTGGAGGATGACATAAAGTGGTTTTTATATATTTTGTGTTGATTTTGAAGTCCTTGGACCAATAGGGATGTTGGAGATTCTTTCTAGGAGCCAAATAAGACTTTTGAGGTAGTGCATGTGCCCATTTATGACATGGGATAGTGGGTTCATTAATGAGGGATGAACTTACTCGCTTACCCACATGGGCTTGTAGGTGAAGTTATTGCTAGGGGAGATTTGTTGACCTTGAGCCAAGGGATGGGAAGCGACACATGTCACCTCCCATTGGCTTTTAGAGGAGAGTGTTTAGCTTATATGAGGAAGGAAAACCTCCTTTGAGAAGATCTTTTCTCATTTTAAAATTTGGAAAATTGGAAGTGGAGGAGAGAAAGAAAGAAGAGGAGGAACTTAGAAGAAGAGCTTAGAGACAGAGGAGGATAGGTATTTCCCAAGGTTTGTAAGTGATGTTCTTGAGTGGATCCAAGAGGGGAGCTAAGGTAGGCTTCCATGTCCCAATTGCTTTAAATTTTATTTATGTTAAAATTATCTTTCTCCCCTACTTTGATTGTAGTTTTCAAGAGGTGTAAGGCCATTTGGCTTACCCTCTTTCTTTGCTTATATTTTCATGGTTGTGCCAATGGTCACCATGAGTTTTTTTAATGCCCATATAGGTTTGGAGATGTAACATCCCTCCTAAATAGTTGGCTGTTTTTTTATGCCTTTTTCTTGACTTAAAATGACAAAGTTATATTGCCAAAATTTGTTGGAATTTGCGTGCTCATTGTGTACTCTTACGTAGTGATAGTGGCTGGTGGAATTGGGTTCCTATGCCCTTCTACGTGGTAATCTTTTGCGTATTGTTTGTGGTTGGTGGAACCATAACTCTTATGCCCTCATACGTGTTATTTGGCATGGTCGAATGTGCTTATGCTCTCCCATGGCCAAGAGATGGTAGAACAAGAGGGAGACATCTCCATGTGCTTCTTCTCCTTCGGCGGGCCTTTTGTGTTGGAAATATGTTATTTGGCATGGTTGACTATGTTTATGCTCTCCCATGGCCAAGAGATAGTAAAACAAGGGTGAGGCATCTCCACGTTCTTCTCCTTTGATAGGCCTTTTTGATGTTGGAAATTGTAATATCCCTAATTGGAATATTATACAAGAATTCGGATTCCTTGGAATTCCCTTTGAAATAATATTGTATAAATATAAACTTGCACTTGGAATAATACTTTAAATAATAAAATGTAATTGTATTAATCGTTCAATACAAGTTTTTAGATTTTGAATAATAAAATATAAATTCTCAAGGGGTTTCGTCCTTGGGTTATTGTGATGACAAGGGTTTTCGTCTTTGAAATCTGATTACACAATTAAGGGGTTTCGTCCGTAAGAGCGATTGTAAAGCATGAAGCTTGTACAAGGTTAAATATTTGAATACATGGTTGAATGATTCTCTTCCTACCATTTGCTGATTATGAATACCTACATAGCCTTTCACCAAAAGATGTCTTCTCTGAATGTCTTTCCCAAGGGTTATGTCTTTCCAAGGGTGGCATCCCTTGATACTTCCGTTTAATGAATGTTGTTTTATTACTTAATTAACTTGACATTGACTTCCTTCTAGTGTGGCGCTCCTCCTTTAATAACTAATAAATGCTATTTGTGGCACTCCTCTTTATGGGCAATTTCTTTAATGCTATGATTTTTAGTGATTTAATTGGGAATATTATAGACCTCCCTTCCTCAAATTGCTTGTCTTCAAGCAATTGTAAATGGGGATGTTCAAGAATTACTGCTCCTTCCCCGTAATCAAGGGTTTTTCACACGGCCATAGGTATTGCTGATTGCCATTATAACTTGAGATGGAGGCAGAGATCTTGATGTGATGCAATCACCTAGAATAACATAATTCGAAGGAGCGTGGGGTACCCAGATAGCAATACGTTGATTAGAACCATTTCCTCTTTTATCCACCCATACTCTATCAAAACGATTGCAACGTGACATGACATTTGCAATTCCAAATTGTAATGTTGCCACAACTTCATCTTGCAATCGAAGCAACAGGCGTAAAACACTGAAGGGAAGATGAATGTAGATATCTGTTGTAGTGGTTGAAATAGTAATCTTATTCTAAACACAAGAATATTCCCCTGATATATCCACTGAATCAAGCATGCCAAGATCCGGACCATTTCCAATATGAAGCCCTTTGACAAGTCCACAAACCCACCTATCATTTTCCTTTACAACACATTAAATTAAAATCCATTTGAGCATGAAGCAACTTCTCTCCTGTCACGATATCCTCTGAAGACCATTTCGTGGTATCATAGAAGGTAAGCTCCGAAGCTACAACTTGAATCTCAATGATAAAGTTGTTTATTCCATTGGAATCACTTGTTTCTTTGAAACAAGTGAGGAACATTGAATTTCATCTTTTGTACCATCATAACCAGAATAGTTTCTTTCTTGGGTATCTTTGTTGTGAACATCAAGTAGAACACCTTCTGTCGAGGCACAATCACTGCTATTTCTACTCAAATGTATACACATTCCTAGTTGTAAGCCATTCTTAATTCCTACGTTCTTCAAACAAAGCTTTTTCCCATATCCAACTATGATGAAGGGATGGAAGTTTGAACAAGAGTTAACTTTCAAATCATCCTTTTTAGTCAAGCAAATTGCTTTCCCACAACCATCATACGTAAACTCATCCACATCATAGGCATTTGCAATGAGTTGTCGATCTGGAGATGGAAATATAATATCTTCTTTCTTCTCATAGAGAGATGCATTAAGATAAATATGATGACACATGGTTACTAGATCATTTTGCATATACGTTGCTTCCTCCCTTCCAGTGATAGCACCCAGTGATGACACAAAATATTCACCCATTGCAAGTAAAAAATCCAAAACTACAAGCAGACGTGGCTGTTGCATCCGAACCACCAAGGCTTGCAACTTAGGCTTAACTCCCCAATCCATTACTAGCATGATCAGTTTATGGATGTTAGACTCTGTTGGCCCCCAAAAATCGTTATGGAGTTCATTCCTCTCCACATGTGTGTTTGATCCAAGCATTAGGCACATCTCTGGCTTTGTACTTGGCCGCAAATCCATGACTGACAATTTTGAAAGTTTGACATAAAGATCTATTTCTAAAATTGAAGTTGTCCTATAAGCAACCCAAAGTCCTTGAAGATCCATGCAAGCAAGAGGAGACTCTCGATTAATGCCATTATATAACTTCATTGAAGCATTTTAGAATTCCACTATCACAAGTAATAGTGTATAGGATAAACTATTGTGGCTTCTCTTCTAATCTTCGTGAAGTACAATGCTTTGATTTAATTTAACTTGTGCACTAGGTTTTCCCACTTGTTGTATACGTGATTTCCCTTCTTGAATTTCTCTTACATTAGAAGCAAGATTTGCCTCTTCAGATATATTTGAAGAAGCACATTCTATTATAACCATGTACTCCTTATCAGACATTATTCCACGCAACAAGTCAACTTGTATGTTAACAACCACCTCCAGAACCTTTTTGAAAACATCTCGCAAAGAGCAACATATTTTAATACACAATCTAGAAGCTTCTTGCATCATAGAGTTACCCAATTTCCCATCAGTTCCAACAACCATATGGATCCCTGACATCTCACAGCTTGAATGCCATCAAGATGTACAATAGATAGATCTCTGTCCCTGTGACCATGCGTTTCAAACTTGTTCGACACTTGAGGATGACCTAGATCAAGCAACATGAAATCTTTGCTCATGGAATTGCGTGGTATAATAATAATAGGGGTGTCCAATGACACCTCCAATTTCACTACAGGGAACCTTTCCATTTCAGATTGCTAAATAAGCCACTCAACTCCAACTTTATCTACAACTTGACTTGCTTGCTGAGTTTGTGGAGTTGCCAATTCCATTAAATAGGATGTTACCTCTTGAATAAACTTAAGACTTATGAAGTAAAACACATCTTTCTCTTCCTCTTGCTCTTCTCCTAGGGCTAAAGCCTTATTCGAAAGTTCATATTTGGGATTCATGATTGGGGTTCCAAAGTCACATGAGGAATCCCTTGAGGGAACATATAAAGAACTAAAGTTGCTTGGTAAGATAGAAGGGCTATCATAAGAACTACTGAAATCTGACAATGGATCTTTAAAATAATCTTCTTCATCTAACATTTATGTTGTTGTAATGTCTCCTCTTTTGGACACTTATGAGTAGGTACTGAAGACTTTTTGTCTACTTTCTTTATAGACCAATGGATTACTTTTGGGGTTTTATTTTATTAATTAATTATGATTGCTCGAATAGTGATTTTTATCATTTATCCATATAAAACAATTCTAGTTGATTAATAAAATATTTTTAAAAAGTGGTTTTTACCATTATGATATTTAAAAGATAAATAATGTTTGGATTATTGCCTAAAAGTAATTTTAATTACTATTTGTTATTTAGGCAATTAATTTAATATTATATTTGAAAAAGAGGAATGTCAGTTTGGGAGTTGAGCAAAGAAAAAAAATATTTCAATAAAAAGTCAGCAAGGTGAGTCATGAAGTATTTTACCTCCCCCAAGGTGGTTCTCCTCCTTTTAGAGAGTACAATTACAAAGTGGAGACCTCATTTGAAGATATGCAGAATTTGATATTGTGAATCTTCATTCTTGAAGAATGATCGGGATGTATGCCCAATAATTGTTACCACAGGTTTTAGAGCTGATTTGCCAACAAAAAGGTGTCTTTTGACACCACCTTGCAAATGTTTATTTGGTGCTCGCCTTAGGAGTGGGGTGACTTGCTTTGAGAGGTCTTGGAGAGTGTTTTGAGGGCAATTTGATGTTCAATTGCCCAATTTAAATTGTTGGAAATTATTATTGAATTGCTGAAGTGTGGCATGGGATTTCTATGAGTTGTGGCAAGGTTTTCAAGGGTAAATTGAGTGAAAAAATAAATAATAATTTTTGAATTATTTATTTATTTTATTTGACAGATTTTATGTCGGATTTGACTTCATGAATTGCTAATTTGAAGCTAATAAATATTGCATGATTTTTCCTAAGTGTGGCGACTTGGTTTGGCATGTGTGGAAGGTCATTGAGGGTGTCAAAAACTTTAGTTGGTGAAAAACAATTAATTTTGATTTTATTGCAGTTTTTTGACATAGGGCGACTTCATTTGGGAGATTGTTTGGCCACTTTGAGTGCTCTAGAAGGGTGCTAAATTGTTTGGTAATTTATTTATGATTTTTGCAAATGTTTGAGTAAGATTTGGTGAATATTCAGCTGTTGTTTTTATGTATAAAATCATATATTTACCAGCAATGTTAAATCAAAAATTCATCTACATTCAAAGAGTAAAAAGGGACAAGATTTCTATTTTCAGTTTGTAGCTCATATTGGATCATATTGAGGTGATATTTGATCAAGGTAATTGCTGGAAATCACTTGTTTATTTATTGCACATTGGCGTCGAGGGTTTGAATGCAATTTGCATGTTTTTGGAGCATCTACTTAAGCTAGGGTTTGCTGATTTAGCTTTCAGAATTCAAAAATTTGTGGATTTTAGGGAAAACTTTTATTTGGCTTTTTGGCCCAAAAAGGGGACATTACAGTGGTATCAAAGCACCGATCTTGTCGCCCTGTGAGGTTTGGTGTTGCAGATTTAGTTGCAAACAAATAAAAAGATTTGGTGTTATCAGAAAAAAGGAAGAAGCCATGGAAAAAATGGAGAAAGAGAGGCTCTACAATGTAGGAAGAAAACTAGGGAACCTATGCCAACCAGTGGGAGGTATAATCAACACCTTGAAAGAAGTAGAAAGGACATTATCCGAGGTGAGTCAATCACAATATGAGTCCATGAATGGGTGGTACAACTCTCAATAACTTACTTGGTTCAACATGAATTCTTGGGAGACAAATGAGGAGGTAAGGCTCTTGGTTACTAGTTGTATTAATGAGGTTTTAAGACTAACGGCCCTCGAGGTTCCCTACAATGAAAATCATGAGGGAGATATTTTCATTGATTGTGGAGAGCTTCTAAGGTGTCAAAGAGGACAAAGGCCACTCCTTGGCTAGAAGGGGCGACATCTTGGAAACTAGGGCTTCAACCAGGTCATGTATTTTGATGTTAGCTATGGAGTGTGATGAACTTATTGTTAAGATGTTTCAACATTTCTTTACAATTGCTTGTAAGAATCCTACCAAAAATGTTGTAGCTTCTATGCAAAGAATCTTGACCTTGACACTCAATGAGAGTGATGATCTTCCGAGCCATTATTATCTATCTTGTTGACAGGTTTGAGACTCAAAAATAATTTTTTTCCAATTGCACATATGCTGTTTGAAAATGTTGCAATTAATTGTGAGGGAAAATTGAGGCCTTATTTGATAGTGGAGCATGTAGAGGAAGAGAAGATTGAACGACATGGGGAGTTGGAAGGAAAGAATGAAGGGACAGCCCTTCATGAGGGTTCCTATGAAGGAGCCAAAGAAACAAAAAAAATCAGATTTGAAAGAGGAAGGTGAGCTACAAAAAGATGACACTTTGGGGAAGCCTAGAGTGGAAAATTGTGAGGACCAAAAACTTGAGTTTTTGGAGCAACAAAAAGGGCTGCAAATGATGAATGAAAATGAGAAAATGCTAGGTGCTTTGGGGCAACCGAGCACCCCAAATTTTGGTATTTGAAAAGATGATTTTGAAGAAGCCAAGGAAATCGAGATATTCATAAAAATGTATGAGTTGAATGATGATTTTTGTTTGGTATCTAATAATTGTTTAAATCTGTTGCATGGCTCTAGATTTGATGAAAAAGCTTGGAACAATTTCTAATCGCAAATGAGAAAGGGGTGCAAGCCTGGACAAGGTTGGATAGCACAAGGGGGCTTCTTGATGGATCAATGCACAATGAGATGAGGGAATGTTTGAAGAAAAAACACACCATGATGGACTTGCATACAATCAAAATGGATATGGGAGAAGATCAAGATTCCAATTTGTTGTGGAATGCAAAGAACAATCCATTGTTTGAAATGGATAAAGAAGAAAGACCAAGGCTACAAGGAAGGATGTACCTCATGATCCTAGAAAGTGAAATTTGAATAAAAAAGGTGTTATTAAACACCAATGTTTTTTCTAACTTGTTTGTTTCATGTGTAGGATTAATTTTGAGATCCCTTGCAAAGGGCAATGCTAGGAATAAGATTGGAAGTGTACACGAAAGGTACAACATTCTTTTGCAGATAAAATTGAGTATTTGTTGGGCTTATTTAGTGGTACATACATATTTGGGGAAGCTAACAAAGGGCAGCAAATGGAAGGATACCTATTTCACATAAGGGGATCCCTACAAATTTGTTTACTTGATGATGACATGCGTTTGCAAGGTATAGGAGAAAGGCTTTTTGAGCACTACAATTGGTTTTACCACTTGGACATGGTAATTGGGCATATGAGTTTACAATTGGTTGAGGGTAAACGATTTTGGGAAGGGAGGACTGTAATGTCCTCATTTCCGGATTACTTATGAGGAGGTATTGAAGACTTTGTCTTCTTTTTCCATAGACGAAGGGATTACTTTTAAAGTTTTATTTTATTAATTAATTATAATTGCTTGAATAGTGATTTTTATTATTTATCTATATAAGACAATTCTATTTGATTAATAAAATATTTTTAAAAAGTGGTTTTTATCGTTATGATATTTAAAAGATAAATAATTATTGGATTATTGCCTAAAAGTAATTTTAATTACTATTTGTTATTTAGGCAATTAATTTAATATTATATTTAAAAAAGAGGAATATCGGCTTGGGAGTTGAACAAAGAAAAGAAAAGATATCCTAAAAAGTCGGCAAGGAAAGTCATGAGGTATTTTACCCCCTTAAGATGGTTCGCCTCTCTTTAGAGGGTACAAATACAAGGTGGAGACCTCATTTGAAGATACACATAATTTGATATTGTGAATCTTCACGTTTGAAGAATGATTGGGATGTATGTCGAATAATTGTTATTGCAGGTTTTGGAGTTGATTTGTCAACAAAAAAAGTCTTTTGACTCCACCTTGCAAAGGTTTATTTGGTGTTTGCCCTAGGAGTGAGGCAACTTGCTTTGAGAGGTCTTGGAGAGTGTTTAGAGGGCAATTTGATGTCCAATTGCTCAATTTAAATTGCTGGAATTTATTATTGAACTGTTGAAGTGTGGCGTTGGATTTCTATGAGTTGTGGCAAAGTTTTCAAGGGTAAATTGAGTGAAAAAATAAATAATAATTTTTAAATTATTTATTTATTTTATTTGATAGATTTTATGGTGGATTTGACTTCATAAATTGCTAATTTGAGGTTAATAAATATTGCATGATTTTTCCTAAGTGTAGTGACATGGTTTGGCATGTGTGGAAGGTCATTGAGGGTGCCAAAAACCTTAGTTGGTGAAGAACAATTATTTCTGATTTTATTGTAGACTTTTGATTTAGGGAGACTTCACTTGGGAGGTTGTTTGGCCACTTTGAGTGTCCTAGAAGGGTGCTGAAATTGTTTGGATATTTTTGGTAATTTATCTATGATTTTTGCAAGGGTTTGGGTGAGATTTGGTGAATAATCAGCCGCTGTTTTTATGCATAAAATCAAATATTTTCCAGAAAGGTTAAATCAGAAATTCATCTACATTCAAGGGGTAAAACGGTATAATATTTCTATTTTCACTTTGTGACTCATATTTGATCATATTGAGATGATATTTGATCAAGGTAATTATTGGAAATCACTTATTTATTTATTGCACATTGACATTTAGGGTTTGAATGCAATTTGCATGTTTTTGGAGTGTCTACTTGAGCTAGAGTTTGCTGATTTTGCTTTTAGAATTCAGAAATTTGTGGATTTTAGGGAAAACCTTTATTTGGCTCTTTGGCCCAAAAAAGGAACATTACAGTTGCTGATGTTGGGTTAACATTTATTTGTACCATCAAAAGGTGATAGTGAAGGTCCAACTTGAGAAACGAGATTTGGTTTCTTTCTCGCATTTTTAACTTGGGCCTTACAAGTGCCTTTTTGGGGCTTGCTTCAGCTGCAACCATTTTCTGCTTTTTCTCCACACGCTCTGTTAGCGTAGTTCTATATTGTTCTATTATTACATAGTCTAGGGGCCTTTTAGAATTATTATAATATTTTCCTACATCTATTGTTGGTGTAGTTGAGTTGTAAAGTCGCTGATATGCTTCAAACTGTTCCCTCCTTTTTGTAGTCAAAGATAAATCTTATTATGATGGTTTCCTATCAATAGTCTTATGTCACCACCTTCTCTTTCACTGTTGTTTTTACCTTGGCGCCTTGATTTATTTGTTTTCCTTTCTTCTACCATGCCCTTAGCTTCTTTGAATGTTCTTGCATAGCTTGCAACAACTCTAACATGGATTCTTCCATTGTCTTCATTATTCACAAAATAGCAAGAACACAACTTTGATACCACCGTAATATCCTTAATCGGAATATTATACAAGAATTCGGATTCTTTGGAATTCCTTTTGAAATAATATTGTATAAATATAAACTTGCACTTGGAAAAATATTTTAAATAATAAAATGTAATTGTATTAATTGTTCAATACAAGTTGCAGATTTCGAATAATAAAATATAAATTCTCAAGAGGTTTCGTCCTTGGGTTATTGTGATGACAAGGGTTTTCATCCTTGAAACCTGATTACACAATTAAGGGATTTCATCTTTAAGAACAATTGTAAAGTATGAAGCTTGAACAAGGTTAAATATTTGAATACATGGTTGAATGATTCTCTTCCTACCATTTGCTGATTATTAATACCTTCATAGCCTTCCATCAATAGATATGTCTCCTCCAAATGTCTTTCTCAAGGGGTATGTCTTCCCAAGGATGTCCCTTTATACTTCCATTTAATGAATGTTGTTTTATTGCTTAATTAACCAAACATTGACTTCTTTCTAGAGTGGTGCTCCTTTAATAATTAATAAATGCTGTTTGTGGCACTTCTCTTTTTGGGTGATTTCCTTAATGCTGTGATTTCCAGTGATTTAATCGGGGATATTACAAAAATACGTTATGGCTACCTTGTTATCATTTGGTTTTTGATATTGTGTTTTGTTTCTTCTTGTATGCTTGTGTGGGGTTGGAAGCCTCTCTTATGTAAACAAACTTGTGAGGCTCCTAGATGTTTTGTCTAGTGAATGACCCTTGACAAGCCTTAGCTATCGTCTTGACCTCGTTTTGGTAACTTGTCCACCTTATTTAATGATGTGAAAATGCTTGGAGTTGGGAGTCTTAGGCTCGGGGGTGCTTAGGATAGTTGCTTGATGATAGCAAAAGGATGAGAGAGAAGTTTCTCCTTAAGTTGGCTTTGCGGTTGTTTGTGGAGTTCATTTGAAAACCAACTTGTTCAACACTCTTGTATAGATTTGTAAATAAATTATATTGGCTGTTTGAGAGCCATGTTATTGTAATTATTCAGTTGTAAATATGTATGTAAAAGAAGTAAATTGTAATAGTCATTGACAAATAGCATGTGGTTCTCTGTCTCTTGATTATTCTACCTATGGATTGTATCAGACTATAAAAGTAATGAGTTGATTATTTATGTAAAAAAATCAATTTGTAAATTTTGGTTGGATATAGTATTTCTATAGTCATCTGAAATAAAAGTTATCCCTTTCCAAATATTTTGAATATCATTGATTCGTATGAGGCCAAGAAAGGGTAGAAGCATTTATACAATTTTTATGCACTTCGAATCATTCCAATTTTTTCCAATTTTTATTATATTGTAAAATAGGATTAATCAAAGAATTAATTTAATTCATGGTACAATTTTAGGACTTATGTTTGAATTTATATGAATTTTTAAAGTTTCGCTACTAAAAACCCTTATACCTCCTTTGTAATCTTTCCCCACTTTGTCTAATTTTATTGCATGTAAAATGGTGCAATGAAGGGCTCGAAATAATTCTCAATAAAACTTAATGAATTTCTAAACTTGTAGCTGTTCGTTTCATAATTTTTGATTTACGGCTCTCTTGTTATGAATTTTATAAAATTTCTTGTCTGTAGGGAAATTTTGTTTTCCACAAGCCCTTTGGAAGGGCACAAACCACTTCTTGTAGGGCAACTGCCTGTTTCGCTGGCAAGACAAGCGTTGGAGAGCCCAAAGGGGCTAGTGCTCTTTGTAAAGTGGTTAAAACTGCAATTTGTTTAGCTTAGGCGGTTTTGGGCGGGAGTGGGGTAACACCACGTTTTAATAAATGGAAGGGAGTGGTCAACACATGTTGATCGCCACCCTTGTTGACCACCATGCTTTTTTTCTCATACGTGGTTAGCATAAAAGCTAACCAAGCCTATAATATAAATTTTTGTCAATATATATTATTTAATTTAAAATTATTAAAGTTAAACCTTGTTATTTATAAAATTTTATCCTATAACAGAAGAAAATTAAAACCAATGTCTTTTTTTAAACAATATATGCTTTTTATTCAGTCGATTTAGGCAATTTGAAGGAAGAGGGTGTAGAAACCCCTGGTCTCACTTTTCTATGAAACTGGTTATTGTAGCTAGTTGAAGAATTCATAAAAACGGTACAACATTGTCATCAAGCTACTTCTCCCTCTGTCTGATGCTTGGAAAATGATCCCAAGGTGTAGGCGCCTCAAGGAATGGTGGCAGATGACCCAAGAAGCAAGCGGTTTGTTCTGGATAAAAGAATATGCCCTTTTTGAGAAGGTACAGTCCTGCTGTACAGAAGTACGGCTCTATGACAGCAACCAGCCAATAAAAAGGTACGCCCCTGTTTGATGTGCCATAACCTCGGGAAATAGGCGCCCCAAAAGGAGAAACTCTTCCGAATGAATTCTAAGCTGAAAATCCTGAATGATGCAATCTCTGATGACGTTCTGTGATAACTTCTGAATGAAGCTACCTCTCTGAAAGCAATAAATCCGCTGTTATTTCACAGCGTCTGAACTGCAACACTGAAGATGGCTCGTTCTCCAATGCTAAATGAAAATTGAAACCCTTGGCTCTGTTCTCAGAAGAAAAGACTTAGCAAATTTTTGATTTCAAAACATAATGACCTCCCTTCCCAATGAAAAACCCTTATATCTTTCCCAAGTGCGATTTTCCCCAATTTGGCTTCATTTCAAAATAATTCAAACTTTTCCCTTTTTTTTATTTCCATAGTCATCAACGCACCTTTTAATTATAAATTATAATTAAAAGTGGCCCCCTCTCAATGTTGGTCGCCCCCCCTTCAATATCACTTAAGTTATAATATTAATAATATTATAACTTTATATTATAAGCTCCCGCTAATTAATATTTAATTTGATAATTAAATATTAATATCTCCCTCACAAATTGTCCGATGCACGAACTGTCTGAAGCTGGTGAATAAGGGATTGATTTCGCACATGACCAAACCATACTGCTAAAAATAGCAGGGGTGCTCCGTTGAGTGACCAATATTGCTAAAAATAGCAAGTCAGGCAAATGGTGTCTGAATGACCCCGAACGAAGCCAACTGGCAAAGTCTGACGAACGAAGCCAAGCCAAGCTCCAATCAAGACCCTTTATCCATCCTATTAGCCTACGAAGGTCGCATAATAGGCTAATCATAAGCTCTGAGATATGTCAACTGGAAGGGGACATGACAGTTTGCCCCTCCTGAAATTGCTTGTCCCCAAGCAATCTCAACTCCGGATGCTGCAGAATATCCTCGCTCTTCCACGTAGCATCCTCCACTGGCAAGTCTCCATTTCACCAAATATTCCCTAATGGTCCTCTTATGCAACCGTCTCTCTCTGGACTCCAGGATAGACTCAGGTGCTAAAATCAACTTTCCCTCATCATCTAAGGGGGGTAAAACTGTTGAAGGTACCACACGGTGTCCCAACGCCTTTTTGAGGCGTGACACATGAAAAACATTGTGGACCTTGCTATCTGCCGGAAGCTCTAGCTCATAAGCCACCTCTCCAATGCGCCTCAGGATCCTGAAGCGACCATAATAACGTGGCTTAAGCTTCTCTGAACCACTCTTCCTAAGAGTAGACTGTCGGTAGGGCTACAACATGAGGTAAACCATGTCTCCCACCTCAAAAGACCTCTCTGTCCTCTTCTGATTTGCGTACTGCTTCTGCTGATTCTGTGCTTTGGCAATATTCTCCTTGAGAGCCCTCATAATGTCTTGACTCTCCTGCAATAAATATCCAGCGCTCGGCACTCTACTGTCACTCAGTAGCAAATCCAGAAAGCTAGGCGCCTCTTAACCGTACAACGCCATGAAAGGGGACATTTGAATGGTCATGTGGAAAGTAGTATTGTAGCAATACTCGCACAAATATATCCGTTTGACCCAAGCCTTCTGCTGCCCTGCAATATAATTTCTGAGGTATCTTTCCACCCATTTATTCACTATCTCCGTCTGACCATCGGTTTGCGGGTGGTAACTGGTGCTCGGTGTAAGCTTGGTCCCACAAAGTCTGAACACCTCCTGTCAGAAGTGACTTAGGAACCGACTATCCCTGTCGCTCACTATGCTCCGAGGCAACCCATGTAATTTGAAAACCTCGCGAAAGAAGACTTTTGCTACCTGTGTAAGTGGTGGTGATCAGAAAGAAGTGGGCATACTTCGTCAGCGGATCCACAACTACATATATATAGTCCCGTCCCTGGGCTTTGGGCAAGCCCGTGATAAAGTCCATCGACAGGGATTCCCACTTCCTATTAGAAATCGGAAGTGGCTGCAACAATCCTGCCGGATACGTGTTCCCCTGCTTGTTCTGCTGACAAACAGGGCACTCACGCACATACTGAAGAATATCTGCCTTAAGTCCTTTCCATGTAAACCTCTCCCGTATCTGTCTGTATGTCTTAAAAAACCCGGGATGTCCTGCTGTGGGCACATCATGAAAGGCTCGCATAATAATGTTCTTCATCTCAGAGCCTGGGATCAAGAAAATCCTGTTCTTGTAAATGATCAAGTCATTCACAAGCGTGTACCTGGTATCAACCATCAACCCCTCAACAATACTGGATGCCCAAGTATCTTTGGCATACTCTGCCACAATCAAATGCCTCCAATTCTCGGCAATGTGAACCATGGAGCTCAAATAAGGCTTGCGTGAGAGGGCGTTAGCCACTACATTTTGGGTGCCCTTGATGTAGGATATATCGAAGTCATATTCCTGTAACTTACCCACTTCTGTTGACGATCATTCAAGTCTCGCTGCCCCAGGAAATGCCTCAAAATGTTGTGGTCAGTTTTAATGCAAAACTTATTGCGCACGAGATATTGTCTAAATTTGGCCAAGGCATGCATTATGGCCAACATCTCCTTATCATAAATACTGTAGAACCTCTTTGGCCCCCTAAGTTTTCGGCTCTCATAAACAATAGGGTGCTTGTCCTGCATAAGCACCGCTCCAATGCCCTAACCAGAAGCATCACATTGAAGCTCAAAAGGCTTTGAAAAATCTGGCAGTGCCAACACTGGACACGTAGTCATCAGCTCCTTGAACCTCACAAAACACTCTTGTGCCTCGGGAGTCCAACAGAATGCACATTTCTTCAACAAATCCGTCATAGGTGCTGCATGTCGTGAATAACCATTCACAAATCTACGATAAAAACCACACAAGCCAAGAAGTCCTCGCAGCTGTGTAAGGTCCGCCGGAGTAGGCCAATCAACGATAGCACGGATCTTCTCAGGATCCATCCGCACTCCCCCTGCACTGATGATATGGCCCAAGTAGAGCAACTTAGTCATCCCCAAATCACACTTAGACTCCTTGGCGTACAAGTACTCCCTCTCCAAAATGCTGAGTGTTGAATCCAAATAAGCCAAATGCTCCTGCCAAGTCCTGCTGTAGATCAGAATGTCATCGAAGAAGACAAGCACATATCTCCTCAACTGAGAGTGGAAGACCTTGTTCATGGTGGACTGGAATGTTGCTGGAGCATTGGTTAGCCCAAATGGCATAACCACAAACTCAAAGTGTCCACAATGACAACGAAATGCGGTCTTCTCAATGTCCTGCTCACGAACTCTGATCTAATGATATCCCGACCTCAAGTCTATCTTCGAGAAGTAACATGCACCATGGAGCTCATCAATCAGCTTGTCAATTCGGGGTATGGGGTACCTGTTTTTGATAGTCCTCTTATTCAAGACTTTGTAATCTATGCACATGCGAAGGGTGCCATCCTTCTTCACTAAGACAACTGAAGAAGCGAATGGTGATTTGCTCGGTCGAATGTGACCCATAGCAATCAGCTCCTTGATTGTCTTCTCTATCTCATCCTTAAGCCGCTTAGGATAACTGTACGGAGTAATCTTGACGGGCTTAGCGTCCTCCTCAAGCTCTATAATGTGCTCAATACCCCTGTTTGGAGGTCTTCTTGGTGGAATATCTCTAAAAACTTTCTCATGCTTTACTCGCAATTGTTGAATGTCAGGATGATACTCGGCGTTATGCTGTCCCTCCGGAATAGGTGTCAATGTGAACTCGGCAGCGCACTCTACCATGTCATGATGCATGAGTCTCTCCATTCGATGGAAGGAAATAGTCTTGACATTACTGTCCCGAATGGCCTTCAGGGTATGTGTCTTCCCGTCCACATCAAACCGAATCTCCATGTCTTTGAGACGAAGAGTGACTTCCTCAAGGGAATGAAGCCACTTCATGCCCAAAACTAAATCGATATCTCTCATGTTCACCACGTAATAATCAGCCTTGAACTCATAGTTATTTAAGCGCAAGGGGAGATCCTTAATCATACGGTCACACTTGAGAGTGTAACCATCAACCACCTTAACCTGAATGCCCTCAAACTCTTTGGTTACAAGCCCACGCCTCTCCATAAATCTGGTATCAATAAAATTATGGGTGGCACTTGTGTCTAAAAGGGTGATAATCTTTTGACCAGCTAAAACTCCACGAAGTCTGAAAGATCCCTCCTGCTGTATGCTAGACAACCGTGCCTCTTGGAGCTGGATCTTTGACTCTGCCTCCACCTTAGGCTCTGTAGCCTCTGACTTTGACTCCTCTGAACTCTCCTGCTGTCCGGAATTTTCAGAATTCGAATCCTCATAGAAGGCCCACATAACTCTATTTGCCTTACCCTTAGGCCGCAAAGGACAGTCATGGTTAGCATCATAGGGACCCTTGCAGTAGAAACATAATTTTTTCTTCCTCAAATCATTTAATGTTTCTTTGTCAAAAGGTGCTGGATTTTATCCTTAGAATCATTTTTAAAATCAGTCCTCTCTGATTTTTTATAAAATGGTTTGTTATCCTTACTAGAAGATGCTCCTTTGGACTGAAATTTGTTTGTTGGGATTGCATGTTCCATACTTCTTGCTTTTTTCATAGCTTCTTGTAAAGAGATAGGATCAAATGCCTTTATCCAACCTCTTAGTGGTTCGGATAGGCCCTCAATGAAAAGGACTATCAATCTACGCTCTGAAATGTTTGGCACCATGATTGCCAACCGTTGAAATTCACCAATGAAAGACTCCAAGTTGCCTGTTTGTTTCAGCTGTGCCAAATCCCGAAGTAAACCTTTGGATCTTTCTTGTCAAATCTTTCAACCAACCTATCCACGAAGTTTTGGTACTCTGTCACCTGATTATGCTGAAATGTTACCATACCATGGTACCACCAATCATGTGCTACTCCCTCCAAATGCAAAGTGGCGTATTTGATAGCTTCAATCTCTGTCATTGGCCTCAGTGTCAAATATGTGTCAAGCTTATGAATCCAAGCTTGAGCTGTCATCTTACCACTACCATCAAAAGTAGTCAAAGAAAGCTTGGCTGTAGCCTTCTCTAGCTCACTATTTTGACCTCTAGGCCTCCTATCCTGTCTAAGTGTCTTGTAATGCTCTTTCCTCTGATTTACAAAGCGTTCAAAGGACATTCTCTCTCGAACCTGAGGAGCTAATAATTCTCATTCATCATTTGCAGCCATGAGTGCATCTGCAAATAGGGGGTCTCCTGCTGCCTCCTCTGTCGGAGCTTCTTCTGGTTCCTCCTGAACAAATGCAGGGCGTGTAGGTCTATCAGCTGTTTTGGAATGGGTCCGCTGTGGTCTCTGATTAACTGTAGCACTTCTGTTATCTCCTTGTTCCCCATTCTGTCTAACAGGTGGGTTCATCCTTTCTACCATAGTAGTGAGTGCCTATAATGCCTGCGCCATCTGCTGTTGCCCTGTAACCATAGCACGGAAGAAGTCTCTGGTATCCTGATCATCGTTATTCTTGTGGCCCCTGGTTGGGCTACCCTCACGCTTGTCACCCATGGTGACCGGCTGTGGTTCTAAACCCTGTTCGCTTTCAAGTAAGGCTCTTTTGCGTGTGTAATACCTGTGTGAACCAACCTCCTCTAGCGGCATGTAATAACTAAACCCTCAGGATGACAGGATTTAGCTCTGATACCACTGTAGAAACCCCTGGTCTCACTTTTCTATGAAACTGGTTATTGCAGCCAGCTGAAGAATTCATAAAAATGGTACAACTTTGTCATCAAGCTACTTCTCCCTCCGTCTGATGCTTGGAAAATGATCCCAAGGTGTAGGCGCCTCAAGGAATGGTGGCAGATGACCCAAGAAGCAAGCGGTTTGCTCTGGATAAAAGAATACACCCTTTTTGAGAAGGTACAAACTTGTTGTACAAAAGTACGGCTCTATGACAGCAGCCAGCCAATAAAAAGCTACGCCCCTGTTTGATGTGCCAGAACCTCAGGGAATAGGCGCCCCAAAAGGAGAAACTCTTTCGGATGAATTCTAAGCTGAAAATCCGGAATGATGCAATCTCTGATGAAGTTCTGTGATAACCTCTGAATGAAGCTATCTCTCTGAAAGCAATAAATCAGCTGGTATTTCACAGCTTCTGAACTGTAACACTGAAGATGGCTCGTTCTCCAATGCTAAATGAAAACTGAAACCCTTGGCTTTGTTCTCAGAAGAAAAAACTTAGCAAATTTTTGATTTCAAAACATAATGACCTCCCTTCCCAATGAAAAACCCTTATATCCTTCTTAAGTGCGATTTTCCCCAATTTGGCTTCATTTCAAAATAATTCGAAATTTTCCTTTTTTATTTATTTCCAGTCATCAACGCACCTTTTAATTATAAATTATAATTAAAAAGTGGCCCCCTCTCAATGCTGGTCGCCCCCCCTTCAATATCACTTAAGTTATAATATTATAACTTTACATTATAAGCTCCGGCTAATTAATATTTAATTTGATAATGAAAATATTAATATCTCCCTCACAAATTGTCCCGATGCACGAACCGTCTGAAGTTGGTGAATAAGGGATTGATTTCGCACATGACCAAACCATACTGCTAAAAATAGCAGGGGTGCTCCGTTGAGTGACCAATACTGCTAAAAATAGCAAGTCAGGCAAATGGTGTCTGAATGACCCCGAATGAAAGCCAACTGGCAAAGTTTGACGAACGAAGCCAAGCCAAGCTCCAATCAAGACTCTCTATCCATCCTATTAGCCTACGAGGGTCGCATAATAGGCTAATCATAAGCTCTGAGATATGTCAACTGGAAGGGGACATGACAGAGGGGTGGAATGGACCCAAAAGGGACCCTCCATTTTTTCATGCTCTTTCACACGATATAAGTTTTAAGACTTGAAACTCCATAATTTTTTCAGATTTGACCTCCTTGAGCAAAGGTGTTGTTTTGACCTTATTGGTTTGTGCAGGCTCTTGGAAGCCCCGAAATGGGCTGACCCAAAAGGGGACCCCTAGTATTTTTGTGCTCTCTACCGTATAAAACAAAATTGAGGCCGTGAAACTAAGTTTTGTTAAAATTTTCACCGTAAACCTTGTGGTGACCATTAATGGCTATGGTGGAGCTTGAAGGTCTCGAAAATTGTTTGGAAACGATGGGAGACTTAGACCTCTTGGAAGCTTTCTGTCGAATTGGGTACCTGTAAGTCTAACTCACGCATCTTTGTATCGTGCTATAAATTTAAAAATGAAATAAATAGTTTAGACTAAAAGGTTGGAGACTCTATTAATGGTAGTTGTCCAAAGTTGAGGAACGAGAGGGATGACTATGGAAAAGTCATCCTCGAACACCTCCCTCCTTTCAAAAATTTGATTTTTCAATTCTATGATTGAATTGAAGACCTTATGGCCTCCGTAAGAATGTTTTAGGCATCCTCTCCTTCGACCAGATTTGATGGTTGAGGTTACTTTGATCCGACGGTGGAGATGGGTTGCTCCATTCTTAGGGGTTTTAAACGAGATATTTTAGACACCTTTTTAGGTCTTATGGGGATTGAATGATATTTGTTTAAGCACTTTCCTCTAAGCCAAGTCAACATGAAACTAGACTTTAATTTTCGACTTAAGTGCGAACCGAGCCATGTGATTCGCCAGAATCGCTTGGAACTCTCCTTAAACACTGTTGTGAGTTAGGACATCTCGTTCGAGCCAGTGGTTGCTCGAACCCACCATCGTTTTGTTGTGCGCCCCTTTTAGTCTTTAGGGCTGTGGGGCCCACTAGGACTGTTTAGAGAGTTGTATGTTTATGTCAGACCCTATAGGCCAATTAGAGCATGTGGGACTTGCAGGGTTGCGTAACGATCATGCGCTTATTTGCGCATTGCCTCCATGTCGTTTGGGCATGCGGGTTGTTTTGATGCTTGTGCATCTCAATGAAGATGGCGAGCCAATGGGCAATGTAGTTACACAGAATGCGCATTGCACATTTCTCAAAAAAGGCAGCTTGTTTTTGTGCATGTTTTTGTCATGTCAGTTTTTAGGTAAATTGAACCCAAAAAGTCTTGTTTTAGATGGTTGCTTTTGCATAAGAAACTTGTAGGTTCTTTGTTAGTTAAACGGGGTATTGGTAATGGACTTTGTTTGGCTTGTGGGGTCGCAGAAATTGTGTATCATCTATTTTTTATTGTCCTTATGCCAAGGTTGCATGGCATTCTTGTTTAAGTGCTTGGTATATCTGTCATGTCCCCCTTTTGGACATAAGAGTAAAAAGGACCCTTAGCCTTAATATTTGGTGTTTCCCTTAAGCTCAGGGAAAGGGGACTTAAAAAAGGAAGCCTAACTCGTTCTCAAATTATATAAAGATATTTTTTGGTTAAGTTGTTTTAATTTGAAGTTGAGGAGGGGGCCTTTTGAGTTAATGGGGCTCACATAGCCCTTAAGTGATTTTAAAAGAAAGTTAACCTTATAACATTTTGCACTTTTCTGCCAAATGGACCACCCAATTTGAGGAGTAAGGTATATAAGGAGGATTGTGATTCATTTGAAAGGGTTATGCATGATTTGGATAATTGAAATTGTAAGCTTAAGTACGAAAACGCTTAACTTATCCATTGAGGACAAAACCCTTTAATGGAAGTTGGAGTAAGGATGAAAACCCTTACATTCAACTAGGGCATCTTCATTCAGGGATTGCATTAAGCTTCATTGACAGTCAAGGGTGTTTTGAACACCAATTTTCATTGCAGTAGGTGTGGTGCCTAGGGTTTTCAAGATAAGGTGGCAGCGATCTAGAGTTTGGAAGCTACTAGGGTAGTGAATTGATTGCAGCAGATGGGCGACCCCCTTTGGGGTCTATATTGACCTACTTGAATGCTGTTTTTGCCTAGATTACAGCTGTAAATTATTTGATAATTTTCTGCTAATTTTAACTATATTTTTCCAGCTAAATATGCATCAGAAAAGTCCATAAACAAGGTATTTGCCGTGGTTATATTATTCAGAATTTATGAGTGAATATTTGAGGTAAAAATATTCTATTTGTGCTCTAGTTATTCAATTCCAGCATTCATCCTTTTGGCTAGTGTTTGGAATATTAATAATCAGAAATTCGTATTTGTTTGGATAGGGTTTGATATATGTATATCATAATTTGCACATGTGGTGTTAGGGTTTGTTGGAAAACCCTTTTGATTTAATTTCAGTCCTAAAATGGATATTTCAGTGGTATCAAAGTCATTTTTCTGGCCAGCTATGGGGTTTGAGGGTTTATAAAGTCAAACAGTGATATACGGGAAGATAAATTGCTTTTAAGTTTTTGGATGGTGCTAGATTGGAGAAGCTTACCCAAGTGCAAGAAAGATTGAATGATATGATGGTAGAAATGATCCACACCATGGAAAATCTAAATGGTGAGGGGAGCCTTCCAAGGGCAAATATTAGTTTTCAACCTACCTCCCTTCCAAGGGAATTGAAGGACGAACGAGTTGGGTTTGGAACAAGGTCAACTCCAAGAGCTACACAAGGAGATTCGAGACATGCTTGGCATACAGAAGAGGAAAAAAAATCTGTCCTTGTGATGAAGGAAGAACCACTAGCTAATTGCCCTAAGGATTCATCACCAAAGGAGGGCACAAAGTCAGAATTGAAAGGGGTTAGTGAGCATTAGAAAATTGGTACCTTTGAACAACAAAAGGACAACACTTTGGGGCAGCCAAGTGTTGAATTTTTTGAGTTACACAAATCAAAAAATTTGGAGCAGCAAAAGGAGACTTTCCAACTTAATATGGGGCAACCAAACAATGAAAATTATGAGATACAAAATTCAGAAATTTTGGGGCAGCAAGAAGTTGTCCAACAAGTTCATGAAGAGCAAAAAGAGGAAGACAAGAAGGGAGAAGAATCAGAAAAATCATAATTTTCCAAGGAAAGGGAAGAGCAAGCCTTACATGAGGGGTGTCAAGCATCCAAGGTTGAAATTGTCCTAGCGCTAGAAATAATGAATCTTCATGTAAACTTTGCAAAGTTTTAGTCATCATATGTTGAAAGTAGTGTTATGAGTTCTTCCTTAATGGTGAAGGAAAAAGGGGAAATCTTGGAGAATGAGCTAAAAGAAGAAGAAGAATCCATATGGCATGATGATAGAGAGCATTTGAGGGTCAAATTCAAATTTCCAGGTACTATTATTCATTTTCAACTTGCTTGAATTGTCAGACTAGCATTTAAAGGTAAGCTATTTAATTATCTTCATAACAAGGAATTGTTGTATCACCGCTATGCTATGTCCTTACCATATTCTGATCAACATGAGGATCATGCTAACAATGAAGATAAGATGAAGGGCACTAAATGGAGGATGGAATTTTCCCAAGGAAATTTAAGGATTGAGCAATGAAAATTTCTAATATGGATGTGGGATCCAAGTGAAACTTTCAAACCGTGGGAAAACGTTGCAATTTGTGAGTTTGGGCAACCACCACCACCAAGAGGAATTCACCCTACTTCGTGTTTGGTAAGTAAATTGAATTCTGAAAATTAATGTTCCTTGAATGGGGTTAAAAAAATGACAAATTCTGAGAGGGGACAGCCACTAAGGTATGTTGGAAACCATCCAATCCCATGCTTCAAAAGTGGAAATAATTCTGAATTTTTAAAAAGGAATAAACCCATAAAACACTCAGAAAATTCTGTGTTTCGTGTGCAAACTCAGCTGGTTACATATACCAAAGGTTCTGAAATTTGTGAGGCAACGAATTCTGAAAATGTTAAAGGAGCAAATTTTGAAAAAATGGTGGAAACTCAGCCCAAGGAAGACATGAAAACTTCTGAAAATTTTGATATAATACATCTCCTAGTGAATTTTGGAAATGATGAAATTTTTTGACCCTTCACTGATGACAAGAAGTTGGGGTTTGCAAAGAAGGAACAACCCTTCCAAGGTTATGGAGTTTTGGCTCTTTTTAGGTTTGATATGTGCCCCAAACATTATTAACTTTGTGTTAGGGCAGCAAGGATTGAATTTGAATACTCAATTAATCTTGGTAGAGCATGCAATGAAAAAGAAAATTTAGAAATGTGAAATGAAGAGTAGGATGATTGCAAATGGTTTTCAATTCATGGGAAAAGGAAGACTTGACAGGAGCAGCACCATAGAGGGAGAAAGCCTTCAAATTTTATGCACTCATGAGACATATTGGAAGCATATTTGGAAGGAACAACATGAGGATAGGCAATGGGCCTTCATGTGGGCATCTTGGCAAGGTTGTGCACTTCACCATGTTATTGACACAAGAGGTATGTATCCAAGATTGTCCATAGTTGTTCTCTTTTTGTAAATTAATGGGCCTTACCGTCGGTTTGGTGAAGCAGTATCAAGGCACATTGAGAGCCCTAAAAGGCATTGGGGTGCATTCCTAGGAAGCACACATTCCAAGGTACACATGCAAGGAATAATGACCATAAGAGGCAGCCTTAGTACATTTTCCTATCATGTTTATTATGACAATTCCAGATCATCTAAAGAGGTTTGTAGATTCATATTGGCTCCTCTTGAGGTTGTGGACATGAAGGGTTTATCAAAAGGCAAGTTGAGAGTGAAAAGTTTGACTTTTGTGGGCACTTGCAATGCAGTAAATTATAAATACAGCCCTCAAAACATCAAGTATAGGTTTTCTTTTGAGGTGATTCTCTCCAAGGTAAGGGAATATATGAGCCTGAGTACCAAGGATTGGGTTATAACCATACTGAGGAAGCTTCCAACCCATAGGATGTATGGAGTTGTGAGCTTGGGGGGTAGTTTTGAGGGTACTAGCAACTGCTCCATGTTTAAAGATATAGCCAGGGCAACCACTTGTTTGGAAGGAGATTGAACCTAGTGGTTATTTGGGAGAGTGCTAGTAGCTGGCCCATGCCTAGCAACAAAAGGTACAACCATCGTATACTCTTTCACCATGTTGCCCATGACAGTTCCAACTCACTTGTTGTGAGCTTGAGGGTTCCCAGATGCATGGGGAAGGTTGATCGCAGGATGTCACTTCAAAGGGGTGAGTTATGGTTGGATAAATTCCTATTTTGGTGTAATAAGAAGTCTGATTTGTGTGTAAACAGCCAATCAATCACACGAAAGATGGCTGATTTGGTCATGCCTTTTGCAAATTTGAAGGGTTGTTGGTTGTTAGGAAGCAAGGAATGGATACCAAACACCTTGGGAAAGATTGTCAATTATGCAAGCAAGGAAAGGGAGTGGAGCCACCCCCACATGGAGCATGAAGGAAGAAGATCCTCTGTTTTGACTAACATGTTTGTGTCTTGTGCAGGTGTTCCCAGGTGGATAATCAAGGCCCAGATTTCCAGCAATAACCTTGTTGGAACAAGCTTTTCCAGCCCCTACATTGCTGCAAATTCGAGGAATTCTTCTTCTTTTGTCATCTTGTTGGGAAGTTTGGGGTGTAAGGCCTCAATGGAGGAGATGAGGAAGACAATGTGCTGTTGTTGTATCATTTCCAGCATGAGTAGGCAGCCAAAAATATTCAAGTACAATAGGAAAAGACGTCAACAAGAAATGGCATCAACAGGAGCTTTACATGAGAATAATTGTTGGGATAGCTCCATGAATGTTGCTATTGTTTGAGGACAAGCAATTCTGAGTGGGGAGGATTGTCATGTTCCCTTTTTGGACGTAAGAGTAAAAAGGACCCTTAGCCTTATTCTTTGGTGTTTCCCTTAGGTTAAGGGAAAGGGGACTTAAAAAGGAAGCACTAACTCCTCTTCAAATTATATAAAGGTACTTTTTGGTTAAGTTGTTTTACTTTTAAGTTGAGGAGGTCGCCTTTTGAGTTAATGGGGTTCACATAGCCCTTAAGTGATTTTAAAAGAAAGCTAACCTTATAACATTTTCCATTTTCCCTCCAAATGTAGCATCCAACTCGAGGAGTAAGGTATATAAGGAGGATTGTGATTCATTTGAAAGGGTTATGCATGATTTGGATAATTGAAATTGTAAGCTTAAGCACAAAAACACTTATCCATTGAGGACGAAACCCTTCAATGGAAGTTGGAGTAAGGACGGAAACCCTTACATTCAACTAGGGCATCCTCATTCGAGGGTTGCATTGAGCTTCATTGACAGTCAAGGGTGTTTTTAACACCAATTTTCATTGCAGCAGGCGTGGCGCCTAGGGTTTCGAGGATAAAGTGGCAGCAATCTAGGGTTTGGAAGCTACTAGGGCAGCGAATTGATTGCAGCAGTTGGGCGATCCCTTTGGGGTCTATATTGACCTACTTGAGGGATGTTTATACCCAGATTACAGCTGTAAATTATTTGATAATTTTATGCTAATTTTAGCAGTATTTTCTAGCTAAATACGAATCAGAAAAATCCATAAACAAAGTATTTATTGTGGTAATATTATTCAGAATTTATGAGTGAAGATTTGAGGTAAAAATATTTTATTTGTGCCATAATTGTTCAATTCCAGCATTCATCTTTTTGGCTAGGGTTTGGAGTATTAATAATCAGAAATTCATATTTGTTTTGTTAGGGTTTGATATATTTAAATTAGAGTTTGCACATGAGGTGTTAGGGTTTGTTGTTTTGTTGTTAGGGTTTGTTGGGAAACCCCTTTGATCTAATTTCAGTCCTAAAAGTTTTATTTTAATATCTTTGCTGAAAACATTTTTCCCAGTTGGATGTGGCCTTTGGGGTTAAAAGTTGTGAGAAGCATATTCCTTTCTTCATTCAAAAACTTTGGTTTGTTATGTCAATTGAGATCTTATGGTTATTATGAAAAGAAAGAAACAATGATATTTTTCAAGGGAAAGGTAGGTTGCTTACTGGATTCATTAGTGAAGTCATCTTTCATCTCCTGGTTGTGCAGTTCAATATCCAGCTGAAGATACTTGAGGATGAGCTTAAAAAAATTCTTCCATACTTTGAAAATCTTTAAATCTCCTCCGATATCGGGAACTTTCCTAAGATTGACCTTGCTCTTGAGTGGCTTACAAAGATTGATGATCCGTTTGACATGGATGTTTGTGAAGATGACTAGAGGTTGTGGCCAAGGATTCATGCTTTTATCATGTGGATCAGATCCCTCCTGGTTCTGGGGGCGATACTGAGACAACTGTAAGTGGCCAGGTCACTAGGGGTCAGCAAGTGGGGTTGAACCAAACATGACATTATAATTAAGGTAAATAATGCCACATTGGATATGATGGAGCATAAGCAAGCCAATGTGGTTCTCGAGCAACATCATGTTTCTGATTCTTGGGGCAGTGATGATTGTGGCGGGGATGCTAAATCCGATTGTATTATTTCTTCAGCTTCCTCTCTTACTAGTTACCCTATTCCCACTTCTAGGTATGGTGGGGTGCTACCACAGTGGACTGAAAAATTGATCAAAGACCATGTACACAAGATGTTTGACCAAGTGCAGGCCAAGATGGAGATGTGTGATTCCAGAATTAAAAAGAAGTCTGATTGCAACCCTTTAGAGGGAGCTGAGAAGGAACAAAAGGGACATGATGACTGAGGAGGCTGACACCGGTCGTATGGCTTAAGTTGCTGGATGTTACCATGTTGTGCTGTGCTTTATAGTTTTCTGTAGCTGATGACTATGGGACTAGTCCCACTATTGTGTTTGAATGTTGATCTTGTAAGGGCATCTGCCCGTGTGACATGGTTATTGGTGCCCAGTCTGGGGCTTTTCTTGCGACTTTAATCTCCTTTTTATTAATATTTTGGCATCTCAACTAGGGTGCATATAATGTTTTGTAGACTTCATTTCAATATTAAAAAAAACTGTTGCTGGTGTTTGCACGAGTTCATGAGATACAAGTCTTCCAAAAAATTAAGTGCATAAATCTATCAAGTTTGAAAAAGCTATAGTTTCAAATGATAAACTGATAAAAGGCGTCGTTACAGAAACTAACATTGATATGAAAGTACTTATCAACAAAGAAGTGGAAACCTTGACACCTTTCTACTTTAATATAGTCAATCAAGAGGCACCAACAACTGACTAAACACTGTCAAATGTTCTCTAGATGTGACAAAGGCAACAATTTCTGAAGAAAACCTACAGGATATTTTCCTAAAGGATTGTTATGTACAACCATAAAAAACACACCAAAACTTGTTGGAAAAACAATCAGTCATGATGTTGAAGATTTCAATAAAGAAGTAAGCGACAGATTGAAAAGTCTTGAAGAAGACATAGACCTTGTTCATATCAGTTTAGATTCTAACCAACAATTTTGTATATATCTGAGATTTGATTATGGTAAATTTTATTTGCTGGGATGGGCTCTTGCTCAAAAACATATACTTTTTGAGAACATGTTACATGTCTTGACTCTATATATTATAGTTGTTGTTCAGATCAGTATATGTGCATCAGTATACGAATCAAAGAAAAACAAGTGGAAGAAGAAAAACAGTTTTTATTGTAATTTTGAAGCTTTGAGGTCAAAGGTTTTTGCATGCAGCCTGCTCAAGAATTGCTTCACTTGCAATAATAACACAAGTTACATTTTTTCCAGAGTTCTTCAAGTAAGATATGATTCTAGAACAATGGCACTACATAGCTGATAGTTTGATTCTACGTTGCCGATACGGGTACGAGAATCAAATATGTGGATATGGGGATTTTTTTTGGGGGTTTGGATACGTTTTGGACATGGCAGTATCAAAATATATATACAAAAGTAAAAATATAAAATATAGCCATATAAGCAAAATTACCACATAATATGCATAGAGGAAACAAAATAAGTTAAATAACCACAAAACATACTCATAATTCAATGCCAAATATCATAATATTCAATGGTCGAATTTAGATTAGTTTAATAACACGTACATAGTGCAAATGTTACAATGTATGGACAAAAATAAAGACAAATCAGCATGTTTATGATTCACTATATTCATTTTCATCTTTAGTTGCGATGTCTTCATCATCATGTGGTTCGTTAGAACCACAAGCATTAGTAGTGCCACTCTCACAAGCTCCATCATGTAGGTCATGTGAAGCACCATCTAGCTTTGTGGCAAGCAATGAAAGGAAGGCAACTGAGGCATCCAACTTAGCAGTCTTTGGGTCCACATCCCAACACTTTGTTGCCCCTGCCTTGTAATTAGGTTGTTTGTGTGAGAGAAGATGCAAGTTGGAATGCACATAGACCAAATCCTCCGTCTTTTTCGTTGCCAACTTGTTGCGCTTAATTGAGTGGATAAAGTTGTAGGTACCCT
This sequence comes from Torreya grandis, assembly GCA_037957365.1. Taxonomy (NCBI): domain Eukaryota; kingdom Viridiplantae; phylum Streptophyta; class Pinopsida; order Cupressales; family Taxaceae; genus Torreya; species Torreya grandis. The sequence continues at coordinate 6,989,727 of JARHVA010000165.1, read as the reverse complement.
AGTTTCGATCCATGAATCTGTTAATGTATAACAAACCCCTTCTCCGCTCACCCTTGTTTTGATCCACGAATCCTTGATGGGCTTCAATGCATCTTCAACTTGTTTTCTTCCTTTTGTCAACAAGGTGGTTCACACCTTTTCATACCCTAGGTTAGTGAACCCTTTAGGGGCAGCATTGATAGATCTCACCATAACTTGTTAGTATATTGATCGAACAACATTAAATCGCAGCCCGTATGTGTAAAGACAACGCGCAATGACCTGCTCCACTATGCCCCTGGATTCATCATGGAGCACCCTCTCCAATTGGCCTGCATCTTTTGTTCTCTTGCAACCAATAGGTGAATTCTCTTCCTCTGCGGCCACAATGAGTGTAGAAAGAAATGGGTGTGATGGGGCCACCATATTAGCACGAGATGGATCAATAGGGGACGGTCCTTTCTTTCTCAAAGGATGCTTTGTTCTTTTGCCCAACAAGGGCATTTGTTTCTTCTTGCTCTTTGATGTATGCAAGGATATTTGCTTATGACAAGCCCTTTCTTGGCTTTCCATTTATGCTTGGCCCACACAAACTTTGATTCCAGTGCTAGGAATCACACAAATGGGCTTTCACCTAATTGTATGAGCTCTTGTATTTACAATTACATTCTGAGCAAAGCCAAGGGAAACACTCACCACTTGGCAGCTATTCTAACATTGTCACATACTTCCAAAGAGGCGCTTGCGGATCGGGCTTGAAGGTTATCCCATGGCCCATTGAACTAGCACTTGCAGCCTGCGACATTCTAGCAAATCCTATAATCCCTGGTAAACAATAATAATATTGATATTAAAACTTAAAGCATTTGCTATTTGTTGAAATAGTGGTTGTTAAAACTTAAAAGAATAACAAAAAAAATAAAAAATAAAAAATCAAAACTAGCTACAAACAAAACAAAAAAAAGCCACAAAATTGAAAACCTACTTTAAATCAACAAATCCTCTCCCTTGCAACTCCTTAAACTCCTTGGTGCCAAATGGGTATAGGTAGTAGTGTAGTATTAGCAAAGGGAAAAAGTTTCAATCCTATGCAATTGAAAAAATGAATATGAGAGAACAAATGTGCAATAAGAGGTAAAAATGTGATGAAAGGTAAATGTGTTGTTGTTTAATTCTGATAAAATGAGCGTGAAAGCTGATTTTAAGGGTTGAAAATCCCCCTTATTTTGTTTTTGTGTTTTGAAGTCCATGTTTGACTTTTCATTGGGCGAAATTAAAAAAACAAACAAAAGAAAAATGTTTTTTTTTGCTAGGATACGTTGCGAATATGGCCAGGGTACGTCCCTCGGCCTATGGATACGCTTGGATACGTCCCAGGACATATCTGGGCATATCCACAGGCCCAGGGACGTACCCTGGCCATATCCCTGCTGTATCCCCTTCGTATCCGTATCCATTGCCATATTGTACTGTACCCAGGGGTCTGCATGGGCATATCCGGTAACATAGGGTTGATTTGCATTGGGTCTTGGTATTATGTTTTTTGTGACTTGATTACCAAGATTAATATATGCAGGTGGTACCTGTGTAAACCCATTCAATCATATATTCTGCTTCATCTTTGCTTTTTTGGTTTTTCATGCTATTTTATTCCTTGGTGCCAGTGTGATTGCTTATGCATTTTTACTCAACGCTGTTGCTTTATAAAGTTTATATGCATTTTCACGGAACTAAATTTCCTTTTTTATTTAACAGATTCAGTTATTGGTTCCCTTTGTATTTCCATAGTTGATGACATACAGATGCATTCTTAGAAATTGGTTCTGCTATTCAAGATATTCATTTACTTGCATGAGATAAACCTCATCGATATTCATTAATATGCCTTTGTTTTCTAGTACAAAGTGTTTATGTCATGGCTTTGTAACAAAGTAAATTATGAAATATTAAGGGGAATCTGTATAAAAAGGTTCAAAAATTGATTTATTTTTACTGCAGGGTGATTATCCTTGATCATCATAAGACTGCAATGGAGAGGCTTCAAGCAAACAAGTATGACTTCAAAAATATTGTTAAGGTCATAGACATGAATCGCAGTGGAGCAACTATTTCTTACGATTTCTTTACTGAAAAAATATTGTCAGAAAATATGGGCTATAAGATGGTCACCACACAAGAAAATTTGCGAAGACACTCATTGCTACCAGAGAGAGAGATGCAAAGAGTTGGTTTACTTTTTAAATATGTTGAAGATGCAGATCTCTGGAGGTGGAATCTTCCTGATAGCAAAGCCTTCACCAGTGGATTGAAAGACATGCAAATTGAGTTTAGTGTTATGAAGAACGGAAAGCTGTTTGAACAGGTATTGATTTCTTTATATTTATTAGAAAAACATGATAGTCGTGATCAAAGAATACAGTGCAATATTTGACTCTTCTTGGTAGGAAACCTTTAGATCTATTGCTTCCAGCCAATAGTCTATGGAATTTTTTTTCTCCTCTGTGTTACTATCAGATTGTTATAAACCTTCTTTCAAGACAGTCTAAAGTTGACTGACCCTTTAATCCTGAAATTCGATGCCAAACAAGTGCCCTTTGCACAAGAAGATGAAATTAGTGGGTCACATGACATTAATTTGAGATACAAAATCTGTTTAAAATCTGTACAATTTTTTTTTCCATTTTCTTGATTAACATGCTAATAAAATTATTAAGAAAATAATGTGCTGAATGCATACTTGCATGGTTATGATTTCTTATGACTGTTTCCATCTCAAGCAAGATTGTGTATTATGAAAGCATTTCATCGTTAGCTGTTTTTTTCAATTGTTAGAATCTACCTTCCCTACCTTCATATACACATTTTGGAGAACAAACAAGCACAAAAATACGTCCATCCATTCAAGCACATATAATGAACATGATGATGCAACGTGCTTAGATCTCAAGGTGTAAGAGAGTATGATCTTACTAAATCATTTAATGTTCCTTGCTTTTTCCAACTGGGAATTTATGGCTCCAACCTTCTTGTCATTTCTGCCCAATCCATAATAAAAATATCCCATCAACATATTGAGGATTGCTGGGTACACAATAGATCCTCTTTGAGCAATCACTTTTCTAGATAAAAAACATCCCTCTTATAGAGGAGGAAAAATTAATGTCTTTTTGCTGGATTGCAGCAATCCTCTTGGTGTGCATCAAAATTATATTTCATCTGCTAGATCACAAAAGGCCTTCTTAGAGCGAATGCGAAATTATATCTATCCAGGAGATCATAAGCTTTCCTTTTAGAGCAGAGGAAAAAATAATATAATGTGATCAATAATGACTTTAAAGTGGAGACAATATAAGACTTAAACAATTAATGTATATGGATTTACATGTATTAGTTTTATACAACTTCTTGGGCGAATGCACTTAGGGTCTCATGGATGAATATCATCTAACATGAATTCATACACACAAATATAAGTATTATTATTGCTTGCCATTAGTTGACAAGTATGTTGGAGAGTTGTCAGTGATGTCATGGAGGTGTCCAGGTGAGTGGATGAAGTACCTTGATAGCCTAAGTGACAATGACAAAGTGTGCAATGTGCTTGTCCTAGTATGCTTGAAAGAGGTTTGGTTGATCTTCAGTTTTGGCATGGTTAGAGATGTTCAGGGATGAGTATGGTGATTTGAGGATGTGCAAAAGGTCCTATAAGAGGTTTTCTATGCTTTGAGTGCTTGTGTGCATGACTGGATTTCATCTGGTTGATCATTGTTTTCATCTAGGCTTTTTGGGTCTAGTAGCAGAAAATTTGAGTAGGCAGTTTGCTGGTGTCACTATTGTCATGTGTGGATGAGTCAGGGGGAGTTGGTCATATGGTTGTGATCACATTTGTGCTTAGTTGCTATGCGCTAAATTTCAGGTCATGCGACGAAGTGCAACATAAGATATGCAAGTGCACAGTTGTGCTTCTAGGCAATTTGACAGTTTTTTTCCATACTTAGCCAAATTTGCTTGTGAAAAGAAAAGCTGAATAGGCATTTTGGTGTTGTCATATTTCGCACATGTGGCAGTCTCAGAACGAGTTGTTCATATGGGTTTGTTTAGTTTTGTGCCTAGTTGATTTGTGCTAAATTTCAGATCATGCGATGAAGCGTATCAAAAGATATGCATGTGCAAATTTGGCCTTCCAGACAGTTCTTGACATAGTTGGCTCTATGACAGAAATATCTGAGTGAACAGATTAATGGAGTTATATCTCACACGTGCAAAGGTTTCAAGAGTAGATTGATACATGAATAGATTCTCCTATATGAGGAGATCATATGGCTCAAGTTTCATGGCATGAAATTGATTGAGGCAAAAGTTATTAAGGAGCAAAAATGGCCTTCCAGGCAAATTGCAATGGTCCCAATACTTAGCCAAATTTGTGAAAGGTAAAGACTAGAACTAAATGGAGATCCAATGGCTCGTGGACGTTCGTATAGATCAAGATCTATGGTGTGTGTTGAGTCGATTGAGTCAAAGTGTTCATTGGTTAACAAAGTTAAAGATCGAGCTTCTTACAAAAGGATCAACGGAGTGTGTTTGTTCCAAGGTGTCAGGAAGCAGCGAGATGAGGACAAGTGTTTGAATTTTAACGTTGAGCAGAGGTAAAGATTAGGCTTCTTCTAAGATCTAACAGTGAGTGGATGTTCGTACATATATAGATCAATGGTGTGTATTAAGCAAGATGATTTCAAGGTGTCCAATGATTAATACAGATAAAGATCAAGCTACATATTGGAGATCGACGGTGTGTATGTGATCAAGATTGCAAGATTGCATGAGATGAGGTCAATTGTTTGAAGTTTAACATTTGGGTAGTGGTGCACTATGAGTTAAAGTTTGAAGAAGATCGACGGTGCGTATTTAATCTAAGATGCGAGGGCATGAGATGCGTTTTAAGTGACCAAAGTTTAACTGTGACCGTTTGGATTTAATATTCAAATTTGCGAAGGAAAAATTAGTGCTCAGTTTTTGTGCTATATCTTTTGATCTATGCATAATTTGCTCATGGTGTAAAAAGTGAATTTGTAGAGGACTCCAAGATGCATCTGGCAATATAGATTTGAAGATCTGAAAGTGAGTACAGTTAAAGATATTGATGTTCAAAGTTGATTGTGTGTTTGTGTATATTCTGCAAGTAACCCGAGAAGGGTAATTGAGCTGTGCTTGTTGGTATCTCAATGTTTAAAGGTGAACTAGCTATTGGAGTATGTTGTAGACTCTATGAGGACCATCTGTGTGCATTATGAAGGTTTGACCAATCATATGCAGCATGATCAAAGGGTTAGAAGTCGATTGTGTTTTTGTTCATAATGACTGAGTGTACAGAGAGGTGTTTGAGTTAATTGGGGGTTAGCAGAAGAGTGCTATGATAGTTGTTGGCACTTAAAGGGGACCTATAGATTGTGTGGCATGGGTCCATATGTTGGAAAGTGTTCCTGTGTTCCTAGTTTGCTCGGAGAAGTGTCAAAGAGGTGAATGGGTCTTCATAGGACCTAAAAAGTGACTTAGGTTTATTTGAAAGAGAGTTGTGCTTAAGTGTGCGCATGCTAGATGCCTTAAGGGTGAAGGCATCTATTGTGGCCGACAAGGAAAGATTGTGGACTTGATAATTCATGAATGCTCTATAAATAGTGAAACCAAATTTGATGGTTTCTAGACTTGAGAGAGAGGCTTGTATGTGAGAGGAGTATGCGTTGAAGCGAAGGAGGATAGGTAGTGTGCTTGTTGGATGAGTTGATGAGCAAAGCAGTTTGTTGACTGAGTGTATGATTGGTAGGTCATATTTTTGATGACAGAAAAGTGCTCTTGTAGGTTTGCAGTTTGAGGATATGTGAAGAGGTCTGAGTGTGCATATGAGGACAGTTTGAGTGAAGGAGAGAGATTGTGGCATGTCTATGTGAGAGGGCTGTATGGGATAGAGAGGGAGTTTGTGCAGGGGTTAGAAAATCAAAGATCCATCATTAGGTGTTAAAGACATCAGTTTTAAGGTGGAATTGTTTATTTCAAAGGAGGGTCTAAAGGACTTGATCTTCCTTAGGGGTAGTTGCTCCTTGTGAAACAGGGGTTTCACTAAAGGCTTTAGGTCAAGAGGACTTGATCAAGGTTTTGGATCAAAAGGACTTGACCAACAGGGGGTTAGGACTTGATCATCTTAGGGGTTGGTGCTCCTTGTGGAACTTTTATTTCACTAAATTTTGGTCTAAAGGACTTGACCAGTCTCTTGTTTGTAATTTCTTATAGGACAAGTAGTGCATTGTCATGTCCCCACTCTAGTCCAGTCTTGCAGTGACATGAGAGTCAGCCTATTATGGGGTCTTGTAGGTTGACAGGATGGTACAGAGACCCAGTTTGGTTTTTCAGTGTTGGACTTGGTGCTCTGGCAGGTTATTGACCAGTTGGGCGACATTTTTTGTTCGTGGGAGGCAGTTCCTACATTTGTGGAGGTTACTCCTATTTTTTAGGAGACTTGGTCAGGCCCAGGATTAGGGCTCCATGAGATTCTATTCAGGGGTGCAGTTTCAGGGTGTTAGGGCTTGTTCCCTAGTTTTTAAGAGCATCCCTAGATTTTAGGGAGGAGACTGCCAGTGGTTCCTTGATTTCTGGCTCCAGTCACAGACAGGTGACAAGTTGTTTTGATAGTTCGTGTGGTCGGTTGGGCATTTCTTGGTTACTTTGGTTATATTTTTAATATTTTCGAGTTTCCGTCTTTTAATTAAAATAAGGCTAAGTTATAGCCAATTTGGGGTTATAAGGAGTTTCTGGCTTTTTCGGGATGCGTGTACTGGAGTGTGATAGCTCATTGGAAAGGTCTCGAACTTTCCTAAATATTTCGTTCATAAGTCAGAGCCTTTCGGGAGACGGATTTCTGTCAAATGGGAAAAAAACATTATTTTCTATGCTCTCGGCCTATTAAAAAGAAATTATTATAATATGGACCTAAGCGCCCTTGGTCCACTTTTAGGGGATCGGATAAGTTTAAAAAAAAAAGATATAAGAGGCTTGGGCGGACAAAGAGAAGGCATCCACTTATCATACGATTTTCTTTTGAGAAGAGCGCTGGAAAGCTTGGCGCATTGGGACGCAAACCCCAATCGCAATACTTGTGGGACGTAGCCCCCACAAGGAGTTTCTATTATATGTTGGGCTGGGCGATTGATATATTCCCTTGGCAAGGTGCTGGTGGGCCGTTGGAAAAAGGGCACAGCATTGAGAAAGAGGAGGGCGATCTCAGCTGGGAAGAGTGGCGCGGCTGTCTTTGGCAGCTTGGAAATTCCGTACAGGCTGTACTTGTCAGCCATCATTGCTTCCAGCAGCATTTATATATTAAAGATAACCAGCTGGTCAATTTTCCACTATATCTCTGTGAAGGTTCAGCGATTCAGGTTGGCTGTTCTACATTGCTTTCCACCTGGATTTTAATATCTTTCTGTAATCAGCTAGCTTAGATTAAATATTAATAAATTCTGCTCCAGTAAATCCGGATATAGATTGTACTTAGATTTAATTTCCAGAATTTGTTTATGAATACGCATTTCAATTATTTCCATTTTGCAAAATTCGTCAAAAACACAACAACAAAGAAAAACACAAAATTCCAAAAGAAAATACAAAAAAATTACAGCAGTCATTAGAGAAGGTCCATCCGGGATCTTTCATGCATGTGTTGCATGCTTGAGAGTTGGTTTTATTCCCCATGAGGGTTTCCCCTAGGAATTATGTGTTGTGTTTAATCTTGTGTATGCATTGAATGAATGAGCTCTCTTGTTAATGTTGCTTGATCAAGTTGATATATGCTGATTGTTTATTAGTTTGAAAGGATTGGAATTGAAATTGAATATTTGGGCTCACTCATTCACCCCCCCTCTCAGTAATTGTATCTCTAACAAAGAATTCATGATACTCCATGTATTCTTCTTTGAAATAGTTCACTGACTTCTTTTGAAGACAAGAGAACACATATTAGGGTTTGCTTGTATTTTTTTCTAAGGATGCCTCCCAATGGCACACAACACAGTTCCCAAATTAAATTCAGCTTGTTTTTGAGAGTTTTGCAGTGACTTTTTGCAAAGCAAAAAATAGGAGAAATTGAGCAGCTAGAGTGTTGGATAATTGTTTTTCTCCATTTTTGCAGTGAAGGGATAAAAAGAGGATTTGAGCTCGACGTGAGAGACTTCATGTGGAGGGGACCTATTATTGCCAATCAACTCTAGAGACTGTGGGTCAATGCAAGTTGTTATCATCAGACTTATGTAGAGCCTACCCATAATTTAATATTAGAGTGTTTGGGTTGAGAAAACCTATTCTATTTCATCAGTTAGCCATAGAGGGTTTGGGTTGAGGGAATCGATCACTCTTGGACATCCATAGAACCCAAGTGTTAAGGTATCATAGCATTTCATTTCAAAAAAAAATAATATTAATTTACGATAGAGTCAACAAGTTGGTTAGAGTCCCAAATTAGTGAGATGAAGTATCTCAATGAGAAAGCTAGTGAATAATGCCAAGGTTTTCTTGTCCAAGGATAGAATTTGTGTGTGTCATCCTCGACACTAATCCTTGTAGCTTGATTGTTGAACAATATTGACAACTTATTTTGTCATTTGGTGTAGTTATTGGGAATTGTGACTTATAATATCATTCTAAGTTTACTTGGAGAGTTGCCTTTTAGACATTGAGCTTTTGATAATTATTATCGCTATGTTTTCGATTGTTGAACAATATTGACAACGTTGTATTTTGTCGTTGAGTGCAATTATTAGGAATTGCGACTTATAATATCATTTTAAGCTTACTCTACTTGGAGTGTTGTCTTTTAGATATTGAGCTTTTGATAATTATTATTGTTATGTTTTCGATTGATGAAGAAGTTGAGACACAACTCCTTGTGATTGCGGTGTTGCTTGCACTATTTAATGTTTTAGTCGGTTTTAGAAAGTCATGACCTTATTTAATTTGTTTATTGAGATGAGGAATTGAATAGTTCTCTCTCTATCTCAAGATATTGTTTTCATTTTTTTCAAACTTGTAGACCATCAATTATGAAAACACGTGTTGTTATGATTGACATTGTTTTGTTAGTATTTTGTTGACTTTTAGTTAGTGATGTAGCAAGACCCTTAGTTATATTGGTTTTAACGGTTAAGTTAACCGAAAACTCTCTGGTCTTATCCTTCAAATAGCATATTGTATGTCAGGTAGGGGCACTTGTATCAAGTTCTCCCTTTATTGTGTGAATTTTATTTGGACTTATTTTATGAATACAAGTTGCTATTGTTTGGATACTTTGCTTTTCTATGGTATGTTGTGCATTTACTATTTTATGTATGCTGTTATTGATAGTTTAGTATCTTAGTAGACATTAGTCATTCTACGTTTGGTGCCATTGCCTTAAAGAACTTCGGGTCAAGTTAAATTCGGTTCACAAATCTATGTATCGAATATAACCTTGAAACACAAGGACAAAAGATATTACAACAATACAAAGAGTTCACGAAGAAGAATACCAATGTGTACAAGCAAGAATTCATGCTATTGACTTCGAACAAAGGCGAGAGAGACACATTTAGGGAGGGGATGAAGAAGTTAAATGGTCTACTTGATTGGTGGAGCAACATTGAAGAAAATAAATGGTTGCAACTAGGAGCCATTTGAAAAAATCCATCAAGTGAAGTATGAAGTACGAAGTAGATGTCGAAGAGAAAGCCAAGGCTGAAGCGTAAGATGTCATAGCCATGGCGTAGTTGAAACGAGTTCAGCCGGAATTGGTGAACCTTATGCCACTCGCGAGTAAGGAATGGGTAGAGATTGCCATAGCCCCTTCGGGAGGAAGTGTAGACCTTGTTGACCAGGTTGGGTCGGAGGGTGTTGCAAGAGAATCACGTGGAAAGTTCAAGGAAACCAAAATGACAAGTTGAAGAGAGTCACACAAAAAGGGGACTTGACAATGTGCAAGATAGAGTACAAATCCTTGCTAAAGGAAGGGTTCAGCGTAGGGATGTGTTTGATAGTGCTAAGAGAGGGGAGGAATATCCAATGCAAAACTTCTGAAGGGGGAGACTTGTATTTGGAAAACCATGCACAACCATGGTCACACAATCAACACCATCTCCAGAAAAGCTGAAGTTGCTAAAGTTCATCGGTGATGGATCAAAGGATCCCATATGACATTGCATAATATGCATCACCATTTGGACTGCCAATGGGCATACGAATGAACATATGTGGTTAAGATGTTTCCTAGCCAACGATCGGGGAATGGCTATTGATTGGTATGCAGATGCACCATGCTTGGAGAAAGCAACATGGAAAACACTTAGGGAAGCCTTCGAGAAAGAATTCAAACTCTTGAGGATGACAATGAGATTGTTGTGGAAATCTATAATACTCGATAGGGTAAACATGAGAATGTTCATGCATATAGCAAAAGACTCAAAAGAACTATTGGGAAAACTTGAAATGGAACTTGTTGATGGCTTGACAAAACGATGGTTCATTTAAGGGTTGGTACCCTCATTACAAAGGACGATGAAGGAGGTCCCACCCTCATCATACGAAGATGTATACAACAGAGCCTTGGACATTGAAAGTGTGCAAAAGACGTCTTCACACTCAAAAGAACATGAAGAAGATGACCCTAACTCCAGTGATGACAGTGAACTTGGATTAGTGCGAGCCTTGAGAAATGACATTCTTTGGATGATGAACTAAAGGGAGATTGTAAGAAAGAAGGCTAGGAATTTGTGTTTGAGATTTGTCAAATTTTAGGGAAATCAGTCAAGGGCTGCTCGTAAAATCTATAGAATAAGAGGGGCTAAGTACTATTCACACAAGGAGAGCCATTGACGCCACCCACCACACCACCAAGGAACTACCGAATACAAATAATAGTGGTAGTGGGAGTCAAATTCAGTACAGCTCGGAAGGATGGCCAATTATACAGTGTTGGGAGTGTAATGAATGCAACCAAGTCACTAGAGATTTCCCTACCCAAATGACATTGAACTTCTTTGTAGATGGTGTGGGTCTGCAAACGATAACGATGCCAATTGTCCAAAGCAGGTCAATGTCAATATGATTGATGTAGCTGAGAGCAAGGAATTTATGGCAATTACCAGACCACAAGCGAAGAAAGCCAATTACCCCAACCCATGTATGGAGAAAGAAAGGCTAGCTGAAGCAAGAGTGTAAGTCGAGAGGGCCATGGTCAAAGAACGATGTCACTCAATCGAACATACAATTACAGTGACGAGAAAACTAGAGTTTGACAAAGCTATTGCATGAAATGTATTGCACACCTCTATACCTAGGAAGATAATTGACTTATTGCAAAGCTTTCCAAAACTCATGAATGCTCTAATTGTTACCATGCACGAAATTGGCCTAAACACGGAGCATACAATGGCGCACCTAACATTGGGTACAAAAAAAAAGAATGAACCCATAGTTGAGCCCCCTTTGTTAGGGGACCAAGTAATTGATCTTATGCTCTTGACAATGAACCTAGCCCATCAACCAACAATTGTGCATATGGACATTATGGGTAGAAATTTGACAAACACAATTGTTGATAGTGGTTTTGGCGTGAATGTACTTCTAGAAGAGACTTGGGAAGCCAATTATGTGGCCTCTAACATTCCAACTAGTAGGAGTAGATCAACATGGCATTAAGGTACTGGGTGTATTGATGGGACAAAAGGTAATTATTTGAAGCCAACCCTTTTTGTTGAATTTTGTGGTCATCTCATTGCAAAAGAAGGCTATGGTGCACTATTGGGTTGGGGCTGGTTGATAGCAGTCAAAGCTGATCGTAGTTGGAAAATAATTTGATCTCTATTGAAAACAAAGGACGGATATACGTCATAGACTTGAAAAATCAGGTAGTTAGTGAGGAAGCAACTTTATCGAGCTCATCAAATTTAGATTCCGAATAAGATTGCTCGGTTGACTAGAATTGAGGTATGATGGAGCCAAATGATGATGGGGTTTTGGAGTTACAGTGGTGATCCAAAGATGAGACAACCTCCTTCAATGGTTTTTTCCATTAGCAGATGGAAGACTATGACGTGTTCCGACCTGATTCCAATTGCGTCGAGTTTATAGAGATTGAAGTAGGCCAAGGCTTGACGTGGAATGGGCAAAAGCCGATGTGGGTGATGTGGAGTCATTTCATACCATCGACATCATAGTTGGCTTAGTCACGAATGTTCAAAGAATACAATGTTAGGGTTGCAAAGCTTGATGATAATTTGACTCGACAAACGGGATTGGTTGCTGACCTAACATCCAAAGCATTGACCTTAGTGGCCTTGACAACAGTGTCTAGCAATAAAAGTTTAATAAAAGGTGTAATACAACCTTTTGAAGTATGATCTAATCTTGAAAAATGGTTGAATGGACTTATGCTTTCCCTAGATGAACAATGAGTTATGACACATATACCAATTGAGGCTATCTTGCACATGACTTTTAAATCAAAAGTACCTGTGTTATAAAGACGGAGGAAGCATGGACTTGATACATATTTAAGGTACAAGAATTTCACATCGGGAGTGTTTACATTAAAAAATAATTGTCAATGGGAAATAAAGCCGAAAAACTAGTGAATTTAGACAGTGCAAACAGTCCCAATGTAGTGGGTGGGTCCAAATTTAAATTAGCCCTTGGCATGATTGTTCATATCGAGCTTCTATGTGCGGATGGTCATGTTCTAGCGGAACCCACTGCACAAAAAGACAAAGGTACATTTCATGAAGTTTTGCATATTGATAAACTAAAAAATAATTTACGGGCCCAATATAATAGAGGAGGTGCACTCAAAGGTGGAGGTGATCAAATGCCATTAAGATTTTATGTAACCCCATCCATGTCCATCCCCATTCCTACCAATCGTACATCCACATCCAAGCACCGTACATTCTAGTGGGCATCCTCTATGCTCCAAAGTGCATTCCACCATATTCCCAACAACTGTTTAAGCTTGTACACCATTTGCCAACTTTTGCCCCAACATACGCTCCCTATCCCTTTGTTCATTGCATCAGAAACCACCGAAACCAACGCGCACTTGATGCTGTTGCTTCTGTTGGATCTTTTTGTATTCTTGCTGCTATACATCTCAGTCCATTGCTTCTGCCGAATCTTCCTAATGTTATACGCCTCATTCACTTATCTTTGCCAAATGTACCTACAATTGTTGTATGTCCTAGGATTTTCACTTTGCATTTCATGCAAACACACTGCATGACTTTGTACATTTTTCCCCTATGGAACTTCCAAATTCCTTTCCTCCACTAATGCTATCTAGTCCTTACAATGCAGATTTGTTGGGAGTACACTTCATGGTTTCTTTCGCAGTGTTCCTTAACAAGAATTTTTGGATATTGAGGAACACTTACTATAGTTATATTTAGCTCTCAAATGCTTGTTTTTTCCTCAACATTTTAGGAAGTAGGGATGTGTGGCCAAACTCTGCATTCAGCACTGGCCATGTTTTTTCCGTATTGGTAACATTTCCCATTGTGTTGACCTCTACATCAACAATGACACCTTCAACGAGCTTTTTTGGTGGTTCCAAAAGAAATGTTTTTTATATGAAATTTGATTGTTGTCATGGCTTTTCGAGGGTTGTAGAAGGCTCTAATTGTGCTTTGGTTTTACAAGAAGAAAAAAAAAAGTAGTTGAGAATTGTGCTGGGGGAATATGCTTTTTCTTGCTCCAAAACTATTTTGAACTTTCTACATCAACAACTGGTCCACCAAAATGTCTTTTATCTTCCCTCTTCATTCTAATTTTTATCATGTTGTTTATGACTTGTGCCGAAAGGGACTCTGACTTATTTTAAAGTGGGGAGTGGGGGGATAATGTTCACCATCAATTATGAAAACATGTATTATTATAGTTGACATTGTTTTGTTAGTCTTTTTTTGGCATTTAGTGATGTAACAACATCCTTAGTTATGTTGGTTTGGTTAATCGACAATTGTTGGGTTTTTTCCTTCAATAAACATATTGTATGTCGCGGTAGGGACACTTGTATCAGGACTTCGTTGTAATGTGCAAATTGTATTGAGACTTGTCTTTTATGAATTCAAGTTGCTATTGTTTGGATATTTTGCTCTGTGATGGTATGTTATGCAATTACTATTTCGTGTATATTGTTATTGATATTCTAACATCTCAATAGACATTAATTATTCTACAACACTAATTGATTGAATGATCAATATTTTTCTTGTCCATTTTAAGATAATAGGGTGATGAAAGATAAGCCAATATTTTCTAGCTATGGTGGGCCCTGTATAGGGCCTATCTTTAGCCAATTGTTTTTGTTCTTCATGGATTGTGGGAAGATTTTCCAAATGAAATAAATTCATCTTATAGATTTTCCTCGATGCTTCTCATGACGTGCAAAACTTGTATGTTTTGTGCAACTCCTTGTATTCTCGCGGTGATATCTAATTTTCGTGAAGCTTTTAGCTTGGCAATGCTTTTTGGCTTTGTGATGCTCTTTGCAGTTTGTAATAATTTTAGCTTTGCAACGTTATCTGCATGCAGAGCTTCCTACAAATTTTTAAAGCTTCTATTTTCAGTACACCCTGGAGTGCTCTTTGTAGTTTTGTGAAGCTTGCGCTTCCTCTCGCCCTATTCTTTTACTTAACAGGTGGAGCTTATATCAAGAAGGGTATGAATTGTATTCCACACAAGAGGCTCATAGTCTTGAGGGGAGAGAAATCAAAAGGAGCAAAGCTGTAAAACAAGACTTCAAATCCCAAATTTATTAGGGTTAAAGCAATGAACTATTGAAGTGAAAACATAAAGGAAGCACTCAAAGGAAACTAAGATCCAAATTAGGTGAGTGAAAAACTAATTAAAACAAACATAAAGCACTTCCAACAGCTCATTCCTTATAGAAATTCATTCATTTAATATGATTTAAATCTTCTAAAGAGAGATGGCCCCGACTTTATGAAAATCTGGGCATATTGGTGGCAAAAAACTGGCTGTCAAAATAAATTTGGGGGTCCAAACCATGGCTTCCTTCTTCTAGCAATGTGTAGTAAGTTGAAAAATTTGAGGCATCTACATGGACATGGAATTCCTTGTTCCATTTTGGATAAACAAGGAGGGGTGCACTGCCCAACACTTTTAGTTCTCTAATGCCTTTTCCTACTTCGTACATTTGAACACTACTTCTATCCATATAACCACAACCAATTTTTCGATACTTAAAAAAGATTTTGATAGTTCTTTAATAGCCTATGTAACCCTAGAAGAAATTTATGGAATTGACATCTCTAGGCACTTCCATTTACATCATTACTTAGATATTCTTGTGGATCCTTTTTAAATCTAGGTTGGCACACAATATAAATAAACTTGGGGGTCTTACCCATAGCCTCCTTGTGCCAATGTGCATTAAATTGTGCAATTTGAGGGATCTACATGGACATGTAATTCCATGCTCCATTCCAGATAGGAAAAGAGGGGTGCATTGCCCAACGAATTTCATTCTCTGAACATATTTTGCTCCGTCCATTTAAACACCACTCCTTTCCATATCGCCACATCCAAGGTTTTGTTACTTCAACAAAGTTTTTGCTAATTCTTCTTTAATAGTCTATCACAGTTCGCATATTCGAACTCAATAGACCAATTTTTTTTGACTTGGCAAATACTCGACAACTTAAAAAAATACTTAATTTATTTAAAAAACATAAATTTTATACAAATTACAGTTACAAAATGTATCAAATGAGTCTGTAAAACGTTGGGGAAGTGTTTTCTATGTTCTCTGTTAGATTTGAATACAAATAGAGTACAAAATTGCACCATCATGCGAATACAAGAGCAAGCTGATAACTGTTATAACTTATGAATTTATGACGATTGTCATTGAAAGTCATCATTATAAATTGCACATGGATGCAAGTTACAAATTACAAGAATTTATAATTTCCTCTTCCTCGTTCTAGTGAAAAATAGGGGAAATTGAGAGGGTATAGTCCTTGCACTCTGTTACAACCCCTTTGCCTAGAAGGCTGCACATGTAGCGTCACTTTGGTACTAGATGGCAGTGACTCTTCCTTTGCCTCATGTTTGACAACATATATAAGGATGCCATCTAATCCAATCTCTCCTCCTATTTGACCACTACTACACCCTCCATAGCTTGCATCTCAAAATCAACATTCTCGCCCTTTGTGATCAAGGGGGTCTCCTTATCCTGCGCAGTCCAGTCACTCTAGGGATTAATCTCATCCAAATCAATAGGCAATTGCGATGTGTCATTCACCTTGCTTGTGTGAAGCCAAAGGCTGTGTTACACAAAAACTAGGTCATTGAGGCATCGTTGAGTCAACTTATTGTGCTTCTTCATGTGAATGGCCTCTAACAAACTCTAGTTGTGCTTACATCCAGAAGTGCTACAAGGATGAGATAAAATTTGGAGGGATAGCTTTTGAAGATTTGGTGAATTTTGATGTAGAGCATCACCATGTAATTAAAGAGTTAGTCTGTGTGCTAGTGTTTTTATGACCAATTTTGGTCTTGTGAAGGTGTTAGAAGTCTTAGAGGTCCATTAGGAGGTATTGGAATTATTAGATGTCTTAAATTTGAGTGATTATGATCCTTTGGAATTCTTCCCACCAAAATCCTAAGTTTGAAAATTTGAATTTGTGAACTATGCTTTAGAGTAATCTTCAAGTCTTGTGAGGTATGTAAAGGCTCAATAATGTTTGGAAAGGGTCCTATGTGCTTTTAAGTGGGTGAGCATAGGTGTCTTAACGTGCTTGACATGATAGAACAATGCAAATTCAAGAAACATCAGTTGTAACTGCCCTTCAACGTGGGCTGCCAAGATTTGAAACTTTGTTTTGCATGTTTTAGATTGTATAAAGAACAGAAATGTTTGTTGAGAATGGGTGAGTGGTGAGTCTAGAGATTCGAAGGAGACAGAGGCAAACTAGAGTGCACAATCTCTTCCATATCTACCTCTGTTTCCGCTGCAGACATAGGAGTTATAGCTGTTGCTATGACTACTTTTACCCTTGCCCTCTCTAGTTTCTTTTTATCCAACAATGCAAGGTCTGCCTGCATCTCTTGTTTTGCCTCTTCCATGGCAATGGGACACTGCGTAGCAAGGAATGCATGCAATATGGTATTTGAGGGGATTGATGCCTCCAAAAACCTCCTTTAAGCAAAATGTGCAAATCACACTCCCTTGGGACGGTCCATGTATGACATACTTCCAAGCAGTGGTATGATCTTTAGTGGGATGATTTCCACCCACTGATGCTGACCCTTATGCGGGGTTGGATGCCATAATATGCTAGCTTGTAGCATGTTCAAATACGAAAAAAATTAAAACGAAAACTAAAATCTATATAATAAATCGATAATTATAAATATAAAAAACTATTAAATAAATTAAAATTATAAAGAATAAACTAGAAAGTTAAAAACTATAAAATTAAAAAGGAAAAACTATAAAAAAGTAAACTAAAAACTATAAAATATTCAATAATAAATAGATTATAAAAACTAAACTAAATTTAAAACTAAAAAATAAAAAAAAACCATTTGGAATTTTTTTTTAATCAAGCAAATTTGAACTTACTTAAAACGCAACAAGTTATTGAAACTTGAAATGCGGCAATGCCCAACAATCAACTTGAAACGCTGGATTTTAGTTTATAATTGCAATTGGTCATTGCAACTTCAGTGTGCACAAGCTATGAGCCACAACAAAAGTCACCGCAACTTTTAGATCAACCATGATAGTCTGCAGACTTACGACACCTTCAATGATTTTATCGTGATAGAGCATTCCTTTCATGATTTTCTTGGGCATAAATTAGAATGTGTGGGGTGTGGCCCATGTGGCATAAAAATAATAAAATTATGCATTTTCTCCGTTTTTTCTTCGTGTAAACCCTATATCGCATTTTCTTATATATTCCATGTTTTTCCTATGTTTTGTCCTTAAACTGTGTTTTTTTTGTTTTTTATGTGAACACTCTAAGTATGGCAAGGTCTATGCCAATACTCGTCGAGTACTTTATGCGATTTAGGGACAAAATTTGCCAAAACCCGACGGCTGCAAACTCGTGAGTATAGGCTTAAAATACTCACCTAGAGAATATTTTCAGTATTTGTAGACTCGACGAGTACTCAACAAGTACGTAATCTATGGTCTAGTAACCCAAGAAGAATGTGATGGAACTGACGTCTCTAGGTGTTTCCATTTGTATCTTTACTCAGATCTTGTTTGGATTTATTTTGAATCAAAGTTGGCACACAACATAAATAAATTTGGGGGTCCAATCGATAACTTCCTTCTTGTTCCAATGCGCAGTAAATTCCAAAATATGAGTGATCTACATGGACATGTAATTTCATGTATTGTTCTGGATAGGCGAGGAGGGGTGCTTTGCTCAACACGTTTACTTATTTGAACAACTTTTGCTACTACATCCATTCAAACACAACTCCTTTGCATATCATCGCATCCAAGGTGTTGATACTTCAACAAAGTTTCTGACAATTTTTGTTTAATAGCCTATGTGACCTAAGAATGACATGATGGAATTGATGCTAGGCATTTCCATCTGCATCGTTACTCATATCTTGTTTTGCTCTGTTTTGAATCCGGATGGCACAAAACATGACCTAATAACATGCCATGCGAGACCTTAAAGGTAAATTAATACTGTTGAATACCAATTTGGTTTCTTTATATATTTGCATACACTTAGCCAAAACCCCCAAATGTGACTCTGCAGGACCATAGATGGACCAATCTGAAGATAATCTATGCAATGTATTAATCAACTAGATTGAAAAATGAATCATACTGCTCCTAAATGATTCCTAGATATGATGTTTGAGGTGTTTGGGGAATGTGATGCGATTACCAAATGATTCGATAATGCCCAAACCTCCCAAACCTCCCAATCTCACTTATTTGACAACAAAAATTATGAGTGAGAAGCCAAACTATGTGCAAGAAATATTTTCAAATGCGAATTGCATTATAGAAAGCAAGAAATGCAACAAACATATACCTGACCTACTAAACCGTGTTTACCCTAATTCTGGGTTTATACAAAATAAGGAATAAACTATTGAAATGAATAGATCTAATAATATGTTTACGGAAGCTCAAAATTTAGATCTACCCAATTGGCTAAGTAACAATAATTATGAGTGAGAAGCCAAACTATGTGCAAGAAATATTTTCAAATGCGAATTGCATTATAGAAAGCAAGAAATGCAACAAACATATACCTGACCTACTAAACCGTGTTTACCCTAATTCTGGGTTTATACAAAATAAGGAATAAACTATTGAAATGAATAGATCTAATAATATGTTTACGGAATCTCAAAATTCAGATCTACCCAATTGGCTAAGTAACAATAACAAGACAAAAGCGATAAGCAACTAGGCTATGCAAAGTAAGTACAAAGGGATAAGGATGAGCACACTTTATTGTTATAATATTTTGGAAGTTTAGAACTAGAAAGATGATTGTGCGTTGCCCTGAGCTTTGATTTGACACCTATACCCATCTGGACAATTTCACTTCTTGCACGGGTTTTACCTTGGCAGATTTGGGTAGGGCAGTGCCATGCATTCGGGTTTGATTGAGTTTTGCCAAAATTGACTTCTACAAGGTTGCAAGACTCGATTTTTTGTCACTAATTCGCCTCTTAATTCTCTAATCTTTATGTACTTGCACTTTATTGATTTGATGGACAGATTGTGTTGAATTGCTAAATTCTCCTCTTTGACCTAGCGTTGGCACTCAAACAACAAATGGTTAATGGAGTTAGGCAATGACTGAGGTGATGTTGCAAGCTATGTATCCGACACGTTGGAATTAGACCTACACTTAGCTATGGGAGTGTGTGAATGGAATAGCTTGAGCAAGGGTTTTGAACCTCCTCTTCCCTAGGAGTGACGATGTAACTATATGCAAGTGAAAACCTTCATTT
This sequence comes from Torreya grandis, assembly GCA_037957365.1. Classification (NCBI taxonomy): domain Eukaryota; kingdom Viridiplantae; phylum Streptophyta; class Pinopsida; order Cupressales; family Taxaceae; genus Torreya; species Torreya grandis. The sequence continues at coordinate 6,969,708 of JARHVA010000165.1, read as the reverse complement.
GGCTTAAGGGGATAAACAGAGACAAGATAGACAACTTTGCCGCAATTGTGTAATATGTGACTCAATGAAGCTCAACTTGAAGTAGGAGAAATGAAGTAGATAGATGCTTCGCTGTGTTCTAGGTCTAGACCTTGATATATTCTATTGTGTTTGATGCTCCCTCCCCTTTTTTTGATGTTTGAGGATGACTTGTATATACAAGGTATTCTAAGACAAGATGGGGTGCATTAGCAGACTTTATAAATGATAAGAAACAAGATTGAAGGCACAAGATTAGTGTTAACATGCAAAATGACCCACGAAGGCTAAGCCCTACATAGAATTGATTAGGATAGATTTGTTGTCATGTCCCTTTTTCGATAGCCACTTTGATAAACGTTTAGCCTTTATTTATTCTCGAAGACTAAATAGGAGAAATAAGGGAGTAAGTATTAAATTAATTATTTATAAAGTTATTTCAATAAAGTAAAATTAAATGATGACTATATTTAATTAATTTAATAAATTGACTTAAAATAAAATAATAAATTATAAAAGTCGCTTAAGGGAATAAAATAATATTATTTCTAGAAGTTTCTTGAAAAGTCAATGAGAAATTTATATAAGGAGCTGTTGGCTTAGCATTTGGCATGTTTGATTTGAATTTTATTTCTCATTCCCAGTTTGGTAAGAAAGCTTGAATGCTTTGCATTGTTTGAGGGTTTGAAGACTCTAGAGTACCACATTCGGTTATGAAAGATTAATCCTAGTTGGAATTGTTGAGAAATCCATCTAGGGTTTCTACAGGTGCTTCATTGGAGGATTTTGACAGGGCCAATAGCTGATGTATTATTACCCTAGCTGAATTGATGTGATAGCTGATTTATTATCGCATCTTCATCATTGCAGCAACTGGATTATTGTTGCAATCATTATTTCATTGAAAGGGAATTACTTCAGATTTACTACATGTTCTTCATATGCAAAATTTTGTGGCCTTGGCCCAAATTTTGAGAGATCATTGTGGGACGATTTCATTGGAGATTAGCTTGCTTTGTTGAAGACATCTTATTACTCTACAACAACATTTTAATGGTGGTCAATCTGCATACATAGAGGGCACGTTTTTATTCATAGAGCCTCGTTGAAGGTGCATTTCTTTATGGGTGTTGGAGCGCTCAAATCTAGGACTCTAGCCGCTGCCATTTGTAGTGTTTGGGTGAAGGTTTATGAGGGTTTCAAATTATTTGTGAAGGTTTTCCATTGTTGGTTGGGACGTCTCTTGGAGGGCGTTGAAGTCATGTTGAGAAGACTATAGTTGCTGCTACAAAATTTTGATTGTTGCATCTTCACCAACAGACCCTTTCAGCGCCAAATATCAAGTTCTTTCATTGCATATTCATAGCAAATACATTGTAATAGTCTGAAGTATAATCGCTGCCATTAGAGCACTTACATTGTCATGATAGGTGGTGAAAATCAGTCATTGTAGTGACCTCTATAATCAGATTTCGCAAACTTGTAATCAGTGATTTGCATATCAATATTTCAGTATTACAAGTAAAGGGATTGAAGTTGAAGAAGTTGAATGCATGTCAACTTTTTGTCATAATATCTATCTGTTGTAGCTTCATATTAGCAAAGGTTTCAGTCACTTAGGGTCTTGAGTTTACATGCTAAATGTTTGTGAAAATATCTCTCAGTTGTAGATGTCATTTATGCAAAACATTGTAATGAACTTATGAAGTGGAGTTGCATATGAAGTGTTTGACAAAATGCTTGTTTGCTGTAGCTAATCAATTGCTTAGAGTTTAGTCATCTATTTGGATTGAAAATACCAAAAACATATTTGCACTTCATTCGAGTTGAATTTGAATACATTTGGCATTGTTTAGTTGAATCCTTTATGCATTTCAAGTACATATTCAAGGGAGAAAACAAATCAAAAAATTTATATCAGTGAAGCGCAGTTGCAAAACAGGGGTTTGACGAAATTCTTCAAGCACTAAAAATTGAAAATTTAACTCAGATTTAGTTAGGGATTCTACAGTGGTATTAAAGCATAGTTATCTTGTTAGCCTGTTGGATAATTAGACTTGTATCAGTGAACCAAATATCAAATCAGAATTTTAGGTGGCTACATGGTTATTTTTAGCAATTCAATGAAAACTTTGTTGGAACAACAGATGTCTAGGTTGGAATCAATAAAGCAACATCAGGGTTCTACGTTTGAAAAATTGGAAAGGTGGAACAAAGAACAAGAGACCATCAAGATTTTTCACGAAAGATTGAAATTTATTAGTGAAAAGTTGAAATTTTTACCGTAGGTCAAAGTATCTCTTCTTAACATTTTGGAAAAGGTTGAAAGTTGTTTGTGTATGATGGGACAATCACCTTCTGAAGCAACGCGAAAGGTTATGTTGTCTTTGGCACACTCTTTGGGTAAGCCAAAACTTTTGCAACATCAAGATGAGGAGGTTAAACTTGCAGTTGTCACTTGTATTAGTGAAATCATGAGGATTATAGTTCCACAAGAACCTTATGAAAGTGGAAAAATGAGACAGGTTTTGCAGTTGATGATTGAAAGCTTTCAGAGAATACGTGACATTAAAAGCCCTACTTTCAATAAGAGAGTTAAGATTCTAGAAACGATAGCGAGGCTATGGTCATGTGTTATCATGTTTGATTATGATGGTCTTATCCTCCAGTTATTCGAATGCTTCATATAAGGAATCGAGAAACGTCACTCAGACAGTGTGAAGACAAGTATGTTCACTATTTTGTCCGTGATCCTTGATGAAGATGAGGATGCTTGCAAACAATTGCAATCTAATTTATTAGTCATTTGGAGAAGGGAACATGTTTTATCCGCAGCTTGTGATCTCGCAAGAAAATTAGTTGACTGGAAAGTTGAGAAGTTCAGGGAATAGTTGAGTGCACAAGAGTTAATCTCATTTGGTCTACCAGTTCCATCCTCTCTACTTGAAGAAAACAACCGTTCATCCAGTAGAGTAGCTGAGTCGAAGAATGAGATCATAGAACAACTTGAGCCCACTTGTGTTGAAACACTTGATAAGGGCATTGATAATGATTTTACAGTGGGAATTAGGCTGACTTAATTCCAAATCAGAATGGTTGTATGAAGGACTTGGCAGAAGAAGAAAGTTGGGTGACTCAAGAATAATTAGAGGCTTTTTCATGTGAAGGAGAAGTTAATCATACACCCCATAGTCCACACAGTTGGAGGAACCAGTTGAAGGTGAATGAGGATGAGATTGTGGCAGCGTTATCTCATCATGACAAAATGCACAAGGTGATTGAAAATCACCTTTGGACGGTTTAGTTGGAGAGAAAACAAAATGGAGATGAACCAGAGTTTTCTCATGATAGCTTGTCGAAAGTCAAAGAAGGTATGGGAACAATGAAGACAAATTATTTAAACCTTTCAGATCGTGACCACCTTCTCAACCTCGTTGAGATCTATTCGGATGCTTTGATGAGTAAAGAAGAGGAAATTGATAAGCTCTCTCACGAGCTTCAGGTCACCAACGATTCCTTGAAGATGACTCAGATAGCTCTTCAAGAATCAGAGATTCATGTTGACGAGCTCTGCTTGGAGTTGAGTTTGGCTCGAGAGTCATCTTAAACAGCAGAGGCTTAGTCATCTATGGTAGCTAGGACACATAATGAGGATAGTAGTGTGAACATTCACACTTAGGATACAGGTGCAGTACCTCTTGTGTTGTATTGGCATGAGGAGGCAGATGGAGTTCTTGATCTTGAGAGGTCTATTACTGGGGTACCGATTGATTTCAATCTATGGTTTGGAGGTAGGCAGGTTGACAACAATATCCCAACACCATCCTCTTGGGTTTTCCCTTCTACTTCATAGATTGATGGCTGTCCTACTTTGCTGTTTAGAGAGTTTTCAGGGTACACTTTGAGGACAGCCGTTGTTTGGATGGATAGGAGGGACTGGAGTCAAAGACTGGTTTGATGACAAGTCCTTATCATCATGACATTGGAGATGCCTTTTGCTCCATCATAGACATGATTTACAGATTGCATGGTGCTGTTCTGATTTATACCAGCAGCGTGATAGGGGTTGATATCTGTTTCTATGCACCAGTGTTGGGCATCTTTCACATCCACAGGAGACCACTCAGTGTGGATTGGATTGTTGATGATACAGACACATCAGTCTTGGTTGCAGGTTCAGGGATCATTGCAGATTCGAGCACTAGGCTCTACAATTTCGGTTTTGAGATTGACATTGGTCAATCTTATTAGAAGAAGATGACTTCTTCTAAGTCTTGCATGTTGGACGTTGTTCCAAGCTCTTTTCAGGGGAATGATGGCATATAGGGTGACGTTCTTCTTACTCTTGAAAGTAAGCCAGGACGTTTGCAGTTGCTTTCTGATAGAGGTTTTGTTGACGACGTTGCAAGGGGTAATGATGTTGTTGTTGCAAGACCAACTCATCCTATTGTGAGTTGTCTTCTTTTGATGTTGGAAGTATTGGATGGGATTACATATGACTACTCTGGTATTCCATTAGCACAGGGAAGAGGGTTTCACCTCGATTGCATTATGAGGTGTGCTCATCAGTTTTCCTTCAGCGCACATACATAGGATTTGACTATGACTTTATTGTCTCAGAGAGATGGGTTGAATGAGAGGTGTACGGGTTCACTCTGGTATGATATACTTCAGAGTGAGGGTGATGAGCCCAAGTTCTCGCCAGGCAATTGCTCACAGAAGTAGGAGTTTGAGGTTTGGTTCGATTGGACTCTAGGGGTTATTAGAGTGGTGCAACGGAATTCAGTTGGTCTTGAGTTTAGAGGACTTCCAGTCAGTTAATGGGATCCAGGTAGAGCTTGTTTGTGGATGGTATGGATGCCCGAGGTTCATCACCACAGTTCTTGGATGACAGAGTTGTTTTTTAGAGAGATCATCAGGGGGCATGGGTTGTCTAGGTTCTTAGATGGTGACAGAGACCGTAGGTTTTCAAGTGCCGATTAGCAGGAGCTATTTAGTGGGACAGGTTCTGACTTGGATTTTGGGGAGTATAGAGCTCCTAAGGCTAAGTATTGGATGCAAGACATCTTACAGGAACTCTAGGACAGCTGGTAGGTGGCGCACTATCAGCTTGGGGCATATGTTCATAGACGTGGGGTTGAGCACAGTTATGAGATTGGAGACTTGGTTTACTTTCGGTTGCAGTTTTACAGACAATCTTCTTTAAGGAAGAGCGGTGGGAGGAATCTCAAGTCTCAATTTTATGGACCCTACAGGATCATCAAGTGTGCTGGGAGGTAGCCTATGAGTTGGAGCTACGAGGAGGCAGTGAGTCACGCAGTGTATTTCATGTTTGTGTGCCCCAAGAAGGCATTTGGATAGCGGGTTACTACCATGGAGCTGCCACCGTTGGATGAGGAGGGACGGTTGGTCCTAATTTCGGAGGAGATTGTTGATACCCAGGAGAGGAGATTGAGGAACAAGGTGGTTAAGAGGTATTTGGTGAGATGGAGAGGTTTGCCAATAGGGGATGCCACTTGGAAAGATGAGCAGATTCTTCAGCATCCCAATTTGCAATTGCTTGGGGACAAGCAACATAGATGACTGAGCCTCTACTGTATAAGATGACTCTGGAGCCAAACTCAACTCCAAGCAGAGCTCATCAACATGAATCTCTGATTCCTGAAGAGCTATCTGAGTCATCTTCAAGGAATCGCTGGTGACCTGAAGCTCATGATAGAGCTTATCAATTTCCTCTTCTTTCCTCATCAAAGCATCCAAATAGATCTCAACGAGGTTGAGAAGGTGGTCACGATTTGAAAGGTGTAAATAATTTGTCTTCATTGTTCCCATACTTTCTTTGACTTCCAACAAGCTATCATGAGAAGACTCTGCTTCATCTCCCTTTTGTCTTCTCTCCAACTAAACCGTCCAAAGATGATTTTCAATTAACTTGTGCATTTTGTCATGATGAGATAACGCTGCCACAATCTCATCCTCATTCACCTTCAACTGGTTCCTCCAATTGTGCAGACTATGGGGTGTATGATTAGCTTCTCCTTCACATAAAAAAGCATCCGAGTGTTCTTGAGTCATCGAACTTTCTTCTTCTGCCAAGTCTTTCATACAACCATTCTGATTTGGAATTAGGTCAGCTCTAATTCTCACTGTAAAATCATCATCAATGCCTTTATCAATTGTCTCATCACAAGTGGGCTCTGTGATCTCATTCTTCAACTCAGTTGCTCTACTGGATGAAGGGTTGTTTTCTTCAAGTAGAGAGGATGGAACTGATAGACCAAATGAGATTAACTCTTGTGCCCTCAATTGTTCCCTGAACTTCTCAACTTTTCACTCAACCAATTTTCTTGTGAGATCACAAGTTGCGGATGAAACATGTTGTTTCCTTTTACAAATGATTAATAAATCAGTTTGCAGTTGTTTGCAAGCATCGTCATCTTCATCAAGGATCACGAACAAGATAGTGAACATACTTGTCTTCACACTGTCTGAGTGATGTTTTTTGATTCTTGATATGAAGCAATCGAATAAATTGAGGATAAGACCATCCTCGCCATCATTTTTAGAATCTTAACTCTCTTATTGAAAGTAGGGATTTTGATTTCATTTATCTCCTGAAAGCTTTCAATCATCAATTGCAAAACTTGTTTCATTTTGTCACTTTCATAAGGTTCTTGTGGAGCTTAATCCTCATGATTTCACTAATGCAAGTTTAAACTCCTCATCTTGATGTTGTAAAAGTTCTGGCTTATCCAAAGAGTGTACCAAAGACAACATAGCCTTTCACGTTGCTTGAGAAGGTGACTGTCTCATCGTACGCAAACAACTTTCAGCGTCTTTCAAAATGTTAAGAAGAGATACTTTGACTTGCGGTAAGAATTTCAGCTTTTCACCAATAAATTTCAGTCTTTCATGAAAAATCTTGATGGCTTTTTGTTCTTTGTTTTACCTTTTCAAATTTTCAAATATAGAACCCAGATATTGCTTTATTGATTCCAACCTAGACATCTATTGTTCTAACAAAGTTTTCATTGAGTTACTAAAGGTAACTATGTAGCCAACTGACATTTTGATATGATATTTGGTTAGTCGATACAAGTTCAGTTACCCAACAGATTGGTAGGATAACTGTGCTTTGATACCACTGTAGAATCCCTTGTTAGATCTGATGTAAATTTTTTGTTTTTGTACTTTTAAATTTTTTGTCAAACACTTGTCTTGCAAACTGCTGTCAGCTAGTTTGATGATCGTTTGTTTGATCTTCCTTTTGGTATGATGATGAAATGCATTAGAAGACTTCAACTAACTATGCCCAAAGATTACAAGTGCAATAAGAATGTAAATGTAAGTATTTTTATGATTTTCCAATGCAACTAAATGAATGATATTCATGCAAATATTCTGTTACAATAGTATGACATTTTGTCACACATGTCATGCAAACACCAAACCCATGTACTGCTGCCATGAACTTGAGTTCGATTACAATGTAATATTTCCAATGCAATAAGTAATGTAATATGCATCTACAACTCATGGACATTTAGACAAACATTTCTCATGCAACCTATCTATGCAAAGGAACACCTATAACAAGTAAGCATTTCGACAAACACTTTGTGTGCAAACTCCTTATGCAAATGAGAAGCTACAATAACTAGTCAATTTGTCGAACACTTTCAATGCAACCCCAAACTCCTCAATATTGATTTACAAGTGATAATATGACCAATGAGTCCAAAGCTAATCGCTATTATTCTGGTGTGATTTACTAAGGCAAAGATTACAAACTGATATGAAATGTGCAAACTTAAAGGAACCTGGAATCAGAAGATGGCAGCAATTATTGGCTTCAATAATCCTTCTTTCTCTTGCTGATCGACTTCACTATGATGCTGCGCTTCAAGTAAAATGTGCCACGATTTTTCTAGACTTTAGCCGCTGATAAAGTGGGCTCACATTAGTCCATAAATTGTTGATGAAAATCCACGATCCCTTCACCAAGGGCAGAGCCCCAAGCTGTACAAATTGCTGCGATCTCAACAATAAAGATGCCACGATTTTATCCTCAGTTTTTTCAAGAAAATCGAATTGTTTCCTAGCTGCCAAGATATCGACTTCTATATGCCCAACAATGGTAACAAATCTGAGATAAATCGAAGTAGTCAAGACTGAAAATTCTTCTTCAAATCGATTTGCTTCAATGCTCCCAAAATTTGGTCCAAGACCATTAAATTTTGGCAATAATCAAACTACAAGCAATGAACCCCTCTTTCCAGTGAAGTTGCAGCAATACATCAACTACTACTCAAGAATGTAAAAATAATGGTTGCAACAATACCTCAGTGGCTGCAAGTGAAATGATGATACAATAATAAATCAGCTATTGCATCCAATCAGCTTAATACTCAGAATTGCAATAATACAATAGCTATTGCAATTGAAAATCTCTTCAATGAAGCACAAAGTAGAAACCTTGGATGGATTTCTCAACAACTCCAACTAGGGTTGATCTCCCACAACCGAACCTGGTACTCTAGAGTCTTAAAACCCTCTAGCAAACAAAGCATTCAAATTTTTTTACCAAATTGGTAATGAGAAATGGATTCCAATTCAAGCATGCCTAAATGCTAAGCCAACAGCTCCTTATAAATATTTTTCAATGACTTTCTAGGAAGCGTCTAGAAATAATATTACTTATTCCCTTAAGTGATTTTATGATATAATATTTATTTTAAATCACTTTATTAAATTAATTAAATATAAAGTCATCTTTTAATTTTACTTTATTGAAATAACTTTATAAATAATTAATTTAATATTTGCTCCCTTATTTCTCTTGTTTAGCCTTCGGGAATAAATAAAGGCTAAACGCTCATCAAGGTGGCTATCGAAAAGGGCACATGACATTTGCGTAGAGCGCGAAGCTGACTAGGGACAAATAGAGGCTTAAATTTCGATGAGGAGCATGCCAATAGGCGAGATGTCGTGCAAAGATGCCAATGGATAGATTTTGATGGTGTTAAGGTGTTTTTTTGAGGCTCAAGGGCTAAATGGATAACAATGTAGGGTTGAATAAGTCCTAGAAATACACAACTAACACAAGTATGCCAAATATTGTAAATTAGGCATAAGATTGTAATATCCCTTTCCAAGCATAAGACAAGGGCATAGCCATTAAGGAGGATGCAGCAATTAGAATCGCCCCTCTTGAGGGGAGTGCCACTTTTAATAAAAAGTAAAACTTATAGAGGCAGGCCGACCCACCTAAATACCAAGGGATGCCACCCTTTGAGACATCGCCTCCCTAGGGAAAAGACATTTGGAAGACACGTCTTTCGATGGAAGGTGATGAAGTATTTATAGTCATTCGTTGGTATGGAAAGAATGCATTCAATCATGTATTAAAAATATATAACCATGTACAAGCATTATGATTTATAACCACTTTTAAGGACATAATACCTTAATCGTGTAATTTGATTGCAAGGACGAAAACCCTTGTAATCATTATATCCCAAGGACGAAATCACTTGAGGATTTATATTTTATTATTAATACAATTATATTTTTTATTTTAAATATTATTCTTAGTACAATTTACATTTATAAAATATTATTTTAAAAGGAATTTTGAGGAATCCAAATATCAAATAATATTCCGATTAGGGATATTACAAAGACATTGGGAATAAGGGTCTTATATAAAATTTAGGTGTCTACATAAAGCCCCCACTTTGAGGTGGGTATGTTATCATGAGTGAATGCATGCGTGCATCAAAGTATAAATCTGAATAATTTGAAACACATACCTCCATTTACCTAGGGGAAAGTGAAGGGTGTTTGATTTAATTGGTTGAGCTAAGTTTTTATTCACATTGATATTTGATATTCTTGAAACAAGTGCCAATTTCTACAAGTAGCAATGCGCATGAAAATATTTGAAGTTTGAAGTTTTTGAATACACCTGGGAATAAATACACCTAGTTGGTATTTGCTGCAGATGCCGCAACAAACCGCCTCTAGAACTAGACCAACACTTCTTTGGGAGTCATTGGGGCAGATTCCACTTCTTGATCAAGGAAGTAGATAAATTTGTTCAAGTCTGATCAAGTCCTCTTCATTTTGAAAATATGCCTATAGATATTCCCTCCTTTTGAGGTGAGGGATGAAGACCTGTGCTGCAATCACTTATCTCAAAAGATAATGTTAAGATGCCTCATAGTTTTGGAAACTAATATAATTGAAGCATTAATATCCTAAAACACTCTATATGGAAATTTGAATATAGCCAATACAAATGAGTTGTGTAAAAGTGTTAACCACCTAGGAAAGATTTTATCATATCAAGCACAATGTAAAAAGGAATAATGCCCTTGCAATATGTCCTCATTAGGCTAGATATAGCAATGGGAATATACACAAGCAACATGCTCCCATAGATGCATGGTAGTCAAGTATAGTAATATGCATGATAAACATCATGGCTACAATCATAGTATAAAATATGCATGATGAACTCTATGGCTACAAGTAACGAATAATCAATAAAGCAAAGAACCACACAAGTTAGTGACCACAACCAAGTTAGTGAGATCACACAAGCACGAGACTCACAAAACATGACAACAAGAGGATCCTCTATGAACAAGGATGCACAAACAAACAAACACATGCACACACAAGCAAGCATTCATGGAAAACAAATGATGTAACTATGTAACAGTCACCATGAAGATATCCATGTGATATATAAGATCTAGGCACTTGCATGAGATGTAGTAACTAATGTAATCTAGCTCAATATGATAAAGGCTAAGCAAGCAAAGTTATCACTGTGCAAGATCCTCTATATGGCAATGTCCGTAAGGACATATTGTTTATGAAAAATGCACCCTCAAGATGTGGGCAACTAGTGATTAGTCCGGTATCATGTAACCTGTAAATCTGCATAGCACCCACTCAAGAAATACGAAGAAAAGCATGTGTAAATCATGAAAATAAAAACCTCTAGCATGGTTAAATATGTAACCATTTAAAAAAAAATGTTTTTGAAATTTTAATATTAATGAGATCTTGTCCCTTGATGGGCAAACTGAATTTATATCAAGTACGATGAACGTAATTTGACAAGGTGTAAAGTGACGTGTAGGGCATAACAACCTATCAAATGTAATATTGCAAAGCACATATGTAGAACAACTCCCAAAGATAATAATAATGTGGCATGATCACATGAGATAGATGAATATGTGTCCAGGCCGATAAGTAAAGATGTACATGGGGAAACAACATGCCCCTTAATGCATGATAACTCAATAGTAGAAAGATATTGCAATTAAATATACCATAAGCAAAGAGTGCTAATTAAACCAAGCTCACCCCTTGATTGATAAATGAATTGAGTAGTTACCCCTCACCCTCCTTTTAGACATTGCGAAAGTGCCTCATATATAGATAGGCGGCCTCCCCCTCCCCAGATCTGTATATAGGGGCGGGCAAATGCCCGGTATATAGAGGAGGCCCTTCATTGATAAACCAATTGAGTAGTTACCTCTCATCCTCCTTTGTTTGGTTAGTGGTTCACTACATTCACCCCTTGATTGATAAATCAATCAAGTGCTCATGAAACTATATACATACCATGCTACACTACGCTACGCTCACCCCTCGACCTCCTTCAGTGGGAAGCCAAAGCAACCTATGGCTTTCCTTTGAAATCAATGCATGCTCTGATTGAAGGTCTTGATAAATATGTTGTCATCATTGGGAAACCAAAGTAAGCGTTATGAATAGGATTAACAATCGAATGGTCAAGGCAAGTGAAACGTGGCAAGCAACATGAAACTAGTGTTCAGAAGAATATTGATGAAAATAGAAAGCAAGTGCCAATGTGAAATCGTGAAGACAAAAGAATGTCATAAATAGCGCTAGGAGGAAGCCACATGTAAAGCATGCCATATAGAAGAAGGAAGCTATGCACAAGGCTATGGTACAATAAAGATGTATTAATGAGGCCCAAATCTGAGTCACAACAATATGGATGGTACTATACCAAGGCACAATATATAGACAAATATTGATCACAAGGCAAATGATATAAAATGTACTTATCCGATGTAACAATGATATGCAAATAAATTCATGTAGATATTCATGTTCAATGTATACTCTATGAATTAAAATGTAAGGTTCACGATCCATGTAAAGGTGCTCATTATAGTAATTGGAGATAAACTGGTAAAAATGTCACCATGTAATAATTGCTAGTGTATAGAAATGCCGCCCCGTACCCCCATCTCCCACCCCCAATAGGTGAGGTGTGAAATGACTCCATATGAAACAACCCCAATTTTTTTTGTTGGGAAGTACTTTTTAGAGTACAAAAGCGGCATTGCGTGTAGGGCCCAAACACAATGAGGTGACGTGAGACGACAACATAATAGAGTGTTCACTAGGGTGCTTGTAACCAACACTATATCAGTTGGCAGTAGATACTTAACTAGGATTAAGTCACCAGTAAAGAGTTCTATATGGGAGTGCGTCTTTGCCAACAAGTATATAGTTTGGGGCGTATCGGTGCGTGTGAGCACACCGATAGACTTTGAACTCTATACAAGTATTGGTAACTCCCACCAGTAGGACCATTTAGTGGTCAGTTAACCCTACTCATATATCTTGGGCGTCTAATAGAGTCCCTTTTGAGAGCTGAAGATAATGGCTATTCCCTGACATACCCGTATCTATTGGGAATGTAATAGCCCAGAGTACTAGAGTAGACAACCCTGGCATCTAAATCGGGGTTAAACCCGAGCATGGTAAGAAGGCAACAACAAAAGTTCATTCGAGACAAAATATGTCAACCCTCGAGTCATTAATTATCAAATATGAGATATGTCCCATAAGGGTCCTCATTAATAAACATACTGATTGAAAATTTACGAGATCCGACCAACCAACATGAGATAGCAATCAATTACCAGACCGAGCAATTCAATGGTGCTACTTGTTGAGATTCCATAAATCCAATCTTGAACTTGTGGCCATGGCACCATGCACCCTCCTCAAGGAGTTTAGGGCTTGTCTTGGATACTAATAATTCCATAAGCCAAGAGAGAGAATTGATATCAAGTAGTTAATATGAGTATCTTTATCTTTACTAACCATGACCCTGAGTACATCACTTAGTTTTAAGTGAATCCTTTGACAACAAGTCAGGAGGAAATATGTACTGACTTGGCCATACATAAAGCCTTCATACTAGCATTATCCAAATTATTATATCAACGCCTTGTTAATAGGGATAGTAGTCGTTGACAACACATCACTTTGGCCTTAACCGGAAGTCAAGACATGAACAGCTGTAATATATATATATATATATATATATATATATATATATATATATATATATATAGCCTTCATACTAGCATTATCCAAATTATTATATCGACGCCCTGTTAATAGGGATAGTAGTCGTTGACAACACATCACTTTGGCCTTAACCGGAAGTCAAGACATGAACAGCTGTAATATAAATATATATATATATATATATATATATATATATATATATATATATATATATATATATAGCCTTCATACTAGCATTATCCAAATTATTATATCAACGTCTTGTTAATAGGGATAGTAGTCGTTGACAACACATCATTTTGGCCTTAACCGGAAGTCAAGACATGAACAGCTGTAATCTTAATATATATATATATATATATTTTTCCAAGGAACAAGTTATTTGATGCCATAACACCATGTGGCTGTAATGTATATTTCCTTTCCAGCACGTGGCATAGTCCATGCATGTATTAAAATTGACATTTTACCTACTATCGCTTTTAGCAATAAGTAAACATAAAAATGAGTTATAAATGGTTAACTTCAAGGTGCCTTAAAGCATAGTCCCTGAATGCTCAGATGAAATTGATCCACACCACTTAAATGCTTTCAGCAATAAGTGTACTAATCTGAGTTTACTATATTAAAATGATTAACTCCAAGTCCTTGAAGTTTAGATGACATATGTCAAAACTTGCCCACATACATGTAGGCATACTAAATGAAAGTAGACATTTAAATAATTCCTAACTTCCATTGGATTGAATCTAAATAACCAGCACATTCCAGCTATGTGGAGTTTCTTCATTTCGATACATTATGCCATACAAATGCATATTAAAATGAAACCATAATTATTAGAAAGGTTGCCATCTATTCATCCTCAATTGTTCAATTTTTATATTGAACCCAAGGAGACTGACTACGGTTAAGCTTGCCATTTATTAAAGGTTCCACATAAGATTTTTAGTGTAAGTTCTAACATTTTTACAAGGCAACCGTAATACCTATAATTCTAAAGAGGGTATAAGAGCAGTTTCAGCTATCTATTAAGGATTATTATGATCAATAGATGATGAAATAAGTCACTCTTAAGAGATTAGAGAAGCTGCTTATTATGGCTGTTTATAATCCTTTTAGTCACAACAGTACTTAAGAAATGCATAAACTGGTTGAAGGCATAAGTTATTCAGACAACTCACAAGAGGTTTAGCAAGACTAGCTGCAAGTTTTCCAGCAATAACATTAAGTCAGTATTGTTTCAACTTCTCATGGAAAAATATCAAAATTTCATTATAATAAGAAGATAATAATATTATATTTGCAATTCAATCTAGAATAATGATTTACCAGAGAAATACACCTTTTGCAAACTCAACTCAGCCTACGTAGCATTCCATGAATTAATAACCAGAAATCATGTTTATCAAACCTTCATCATGGGTTTAATACTCAACATGAAGCTTCATCAAATAAGGCCAACTCCTTGTACTTATTAAACAAGGAGAGATTTGAACAGGGAATCAACGAAATCAAACTGAATCAATAACTTAGTAACAATGATCAAATCCCCCTCAAGACCAATTTGCATCCTTATTCACATTGCTGTAATCTTCTTTATGGTTTTGAATACAACCATATAAGTTTATCAAAACAATCAAGAGCTTTCAGACTTGAGCATATAATGCACCTCAAGGTAAGATACCCTTAATGTCCAAAATTTAAACAAGAATAACATTGGTATAGTTCACTTCTGTATGCCAAAATGTAAAGATACAACATTCTTGAATATGAATTTAGAAGGATCAAAACTGTCAAGAGTACTATTGTTCATACGGATTCATCTATCGTTAATTAACAGCAGAAATAATAAGCTTCTAATTTCAGCATGCACTTAAAAGAGTACCATGTTACAGCCGTACAATAAACATGAAAAATCAGAATTATATAATAGAGTCAACTGATGCTTGATACCCATGCATTGTGATGCTACTCTGTATGTGGTATGCATCACCATGCACACGTATCACTAACATAATAATGCCACATCACCGTAATCCATGATACACGTCTCATAGCACAATCATAAGAATTCAATTACATCAAATAAAGCTACTGTAATAATTTCTAAACATCAGTATATACAATATACTGAACATGTTGGAGTAAGCAATCACAATCATGTAAAGCCAATTCAACAGGAGATGAGTACTCAATCCGCAAGGTGCCAAAACCCCAAGGCTTACCCTGATGAGCCCAACCATCGGTGGACCTGACCACCCCAATCATCAGTTGGATGGTGGAATCGGGGATCTGGGTTTTACCGAGAAATTATGAGCATAGAAGTGACATAAGCCATTCACGATAATCAAATGATTGAAAAAGACAAACACAGGAGTAATAAACAACAATAAAAAGATTCAAAGCACTGACACCCGTAGGGGCAACTATCCTTCAAAACATAAGTTCATACGAGACAATATTTCATTCATAACCCACATGTAAAGTCATTAAGTTAAGATAGAAACTGACAATAGTTGCAACAACACAATCACAATCACCCATCCAACAAAAAGGAGCAGCTGTCAACACACCCTCAACAAAAGCGATTTCCAGAATACATAGATAATACCATTTGATCAAGGGGTATACGTTCGCATGAAGCCAGGTAAGTTCGTGTATCCCATTGGTTTGTATGTCGAAATTCATGGGCAATGACTCAATACTACGTTGAAACCCATCAGTCCCTTTCTTGTATTTAATGAATTAAATCATTACAAGTATTTACTTTAACTTCCCAAACGAAACCCCTCAACTAATAGAGGTATACAGCATTTAAACAATTAAATAATTGGTGAAGCTTAAACCAACATTCCATTGTTTCCCCATACAACTATATTAACTCCCACATGCCTATAAAATCAAACAGTGTTTATATAGGGAGTTATGATTACATCCATTAATCCAAAAAGAAAAACAAGCTAATTACCAAAAAGGGTACACCCCACAATAACTTCCCAAGGCCAAAACAAGGGCGTACAAGGACTAAAACGTCCCATATATAAATTATTCAGTTTACTCATAACAAAAAATAGTTATATTTCGCCATACAAATCTGGGAGATGAAACACTGTCCTAAGGAGATCTGATCATGATAAACTTATCAGTTTTTTGTTACCCCACAATAGGGTCAAAATGGTCACATAGAGGGTTCCGGTTGAACAAAGGAAATTATTCATGGAAAGAAGAGGGTACTATTAGCTGGTTCACAGCTAGTGTTTATCAAAATAAGATTTAATTTAAGAACCCAGACAGTGATAGCCTTGTTCACCCAATTAGGGCTTCAACAACAACTAATAACCTAATTCAAAATGGGATTTTGTTCTAAACCGAGGTAATAGAATTCAATTCTCAATTTGCCATGTATAAACAAGGTGGTAGACATAAATCGTTCCAAATCTAACCCTCCAATGCTGCCCAACACAACACGGTTTAAATACCAACAATTACAAAAGGAAAACAGGGAAATAATACAACACAGCCCACAATGGGGATTCATTCAATTTACTGTATTATAGGTTAATTGTGAGTTCTCCCGACCTCACAGTGAACCCATAATGGTTCAAATTTTCATTCAAAGCTTTTGCTCAAAATCCATTGTACAGGAAAAACAACAAACCCAATCGATTTCCCTTAAAACAAGAAATCTAATCACTTAGAATGATGCAGGGTGATAGTGAGGCCATGCTATCTGTTCCATTGCTCTTTTCCTTGCCCATTGCAATCTACTCGCACACCATGGAGGACTTAGGACCCTGCATCTATAGTTGACCCCGACTTTTCCCCAGCTCTAGTGTGTGTGGGCAGAATGTTGTGGCCTCTATTAAAAAAAAATAAAACTTCACCTCCAAAAAACTCCTAACCCCCACACCATGTTGCTTGCCTAGGGTTTTGTCCTAGGGAGGGAGCTCCATGTTGGGGTTTTACCAAAACGTTAATGCAAAAAAAAATGGCGGCAGTGGGGTGCCAGACCAGAAACAAAACAATTAAGATTTCAACTACCATTGTAATGTTTTTGCACAAGATTTTCCCCAAAACTCTTCCCGAACTTTCCACCCAATAATACCAAGTCGCCAAGTCAAAAACAGGCTAAGTCATAACAACACAAAATCTAACTTTTCAACGAATAATACTCACTGTAAGTCCATGGGAGTTTATAACCCAAGTCGTGGTCTAACCACAACAAAGGGGGACTACTTTAATGTTATAATATCATGGCTAAAGTCTAAGGCTAAACAATTAAATATAACAGGGAGAAAGTGAAAGTCCAAACCAACAATGCCAAAGAGGCCTCAAACACAATCATACACACAAAATGAAATTTGAACATGCGACATGAACATGGACAATCAAAGATCCCCTAACTCATTATATCCAATCAAAGCATAAAGTGAGCGTGAAATAATGACACAAGTAATCACATGCACAATAATAAGAAGACAATAAAAGACGAAGTAACTGTAATAAAAAGACTTGATACGAACCATGGCTATAACTGTCACATGTTTTCCCTGTCGGTACCAATCTCGACTGCTCATGAACTTTGCCGTTATTTTCCTAGCGGTCAAAATCCACCAATGAGCCTAGCTCACTCGACCTGTTCTTGCAAACACTGAACAGAATATCAACAATACCTGCTCAAGGAATATGTATCATCTAGTAATAAAATCTGAGATGAACAAAATAAAAGAATGTCATAACCAAAGTAGACATATACATCTACTAAAATAATGAATCATAATCAATAATCATGATAGCGGAATCTTAGCATTTAAACAGAATAAACAACTGTAATAAGCAGTGAGAATGCCAATCGGGCTAAGATAATCCTACTAAGGCAGCATGCCAACAATGACGTAATGCATCTTGAGGTGGGGGTATAACACCATGACCATATATTACTTGAATATCTTGCATCTTACCTATATAAAACATATCGTGAGAAGCACATGGTAACTTGGATGTAGAAAAACTTCTAAGATAGGTACAATAGGGATCATATGTATCGTATGACTAAGATAAAGGCAAAACAATTTTTGATTTTTTTGTCTTTTTTGAGTATTTTTTTGTTTTTTTTGAGTTTTTTTTTTTTCAAGATTTTGTATTTTGATAATGCACACGCACAAGAAGTTATGTATAATGATGTATCGATTAAGCACAAGATGTATGTATGACTAGTTTAAATGTATATAAATGTGTATATTCTATGTAAAACATAGTCACAATTATATAAATGTGATAGACAAAATGTCTAAAGTGGCATGCAATAAGTCAATAAATCTCAGATCATGAAGAAGAGAAATCATTATGAATAGAGAGGCATAAAGCCAATGTTCATTCAAAGAAGTAAGAGTTGAAAGTCCATATATGTCATATGTAGTGGAGTATATGGTAAAACTCTCAAGTAGATGGCTAGATGTATTGAACCCATATTAAATAAAAACAAAACAAATAGATATATAGGAAAAAAAATGCTGTAAGATGTATGTGTTAAAGTCCATGATGTGGGTTAACAAGGCTACTTGATTTTCTGATCTATATTAATAGGATACGAACTATAAGAGTTAGATGAATCACTCGATGTATTTGAAATTTGCCTGCGATATGTGTGATAATTGCCATCATCTATCTGTTTGTCTATTTATCTGTCTGTCTCTCTTTGTCTCTCTCTCTCTCTCTCTCTCTCTGTCTATCTCACTCTTTGTTTGTCTGTCTGTTTGTCTCTCTATCTATTTGTTTGTCTGTCTGTCTCTTTATCTATCTATCTCTCCATCTATCTTGTCTTTCTCTCTATCTGTCTTTATCTATCTATCTATCTATCTATCTATCTATCTATCTATCTCTCTGTTTGTTTGTTTATCTATCTATCCATCTATCTCTCTGTCTGTTTGTCTCTCTCTGTCTGTTTGTCTCTCTCTGTTTGTTTGTCTCTCTGTCTGTCTGTCTCTCTCTTTGTCTGTGTCTCTCTCTATTTGTCTCTCTCTCTGTCTGTCTATCTGTCTATCTATCTGTCTGTCTGTCTGTCTATCTATTTCTTTATCTGTCTTGTCTGTCTGTCTCTCTATCTATCTGTCTGTCTCTCTATCTATCTATCTCTCTATTTGTCTATCTGTCTATCTATTTATCTTTCTATCTATCTCTCTGTCTGTCTGTCTATCTCTCTGTCTATCTCTCTATTTGTCTGTCTGGCTCTATCTATTTATCTATCTATCTATCTATAGAGGGATGTTGAAGCTATTGAAGATTGTGTTGGAATAGATTATGATAAAATGATTGGTCTAGGTTTCTGTCTCTCTATTTATCTCTCTATTTGTCTATCTGTCTATCTATTTATCTTTCTATCTATCTCTCTATCTATCTCCCTGTTTGTTTGTCTATCTCTCTATTTGTCTATCTAGCTCTATCTATCTATCTATCTATCTATCTATCTATCTATCTATAGAGGGATGTTGAAGCTGCTGAAGATTGTGTTGGAATAGATTATGATAAAATGATTGGTCTAGGTTTTAAATCAACCTTTGGACTTGGATATCATGGCGTCTTGTGCCTTTGAGGCGCAACTATAGGAATAGGAGCTTGAGGGGCTCACATAATAGATGATGAAGTTTCGAGTTCAAATAGAGTAGGTGCATACAATGATTCTATTGATGTAGACGTAGGAACCACAC
This sequence comes from Torreya grandis, assembly GCA_037957365.1. Lineage (NCBI taxonomy): Eukaryota > Viridiplantae > Streptophyta > Pinopsida > Cupressales > Taxaceae > Torreya > Torreya grandis. The sequence continues at coordinate 6,949,606 of JARHVA010000165.1, read as the reverse complement.
TAGGTTAAATGATTGTCAACTTTCAAGGTGCACTAAGTGGTCTATGAATAGGTCTCTCATAATGCGAGCCACAAATAGTGTGGACTTCTCTATATGCACAAATTTCACAAATTATGTACCATCAAAAATATTGCTTGGGCTCCACTAGAAACGTCATCAAGCTAATGGCACCCCTTGGGTTTTGTATACTTTGAAGAATATGTCATCCTTACTAGTGATGAGGTCCACATCACTTGTTTTTCTATCTCTCGGTCAAATTACTGGTGATTGGTCAATGCTTGGGATGTATTCGTCAAGGCTTGGCATGAGTTGTTATTCCTTGACAAGATGGGGTCCACTTTTTTCTTCTTATCCATCTTCTACATGACTTCGTCAATTTCATGTCATACTTTGACCATTTATTACCTTTCTATTTGAAGGTCGACTATTACAATTTATTTGTTTATGATAGGGTCATCGCCATCTCTCCTACATCAACCATGTTTATATTTGCTCCTTCTTGCTTTGGGAAGCTTGTGTCATCATGTTTTCCTAGACCACACTATTTACACAATTTGCTATCGCTTTGGTTGGTCAATTAGTTTATGTGAATGTGACCCTACTTGTTACATTTACTACAATTAGTTATGGATCTTCTTTTTGAGTCGCATTGAGTCCTTATGTAGTTGCCATTGCTATTCTTATGGTGTTTGTTATTGTAGTTGTTCTTTTATCTGCCACTGGTGGTGCCTTTTGACTCGTTAAAAGACTCTCCTTTGGTCAACAAGATATGCACTATCTTCTTCATGTTGAATGGGCAATCGCTAACCATGTGACTCGTTACTTGATAAATATAGAAAAACATTTTGTAAGCAAATTTAACACTAGACTTCCTTTGCGTCCTTTTTGGGGTCCTCTGAGTTCATCATCTGCATAGCATCCTTTTTAATGCTTCAATAGATGCAGGCTCATCTTTGTCGTCCTCATCACCTTGGGATTTTGACCTGGTAAATGTCTTCTGTTCGCTCTCCATGTTTGTTGCTCTGTCATATGTCTCTTGGTGTGTTGTCTGAGGGACTAGTCTCATCTTCTGTTGTATACAACATTGGAAGGAGTCCTATAAACCACTGCTTCTTCAGGTCGCCAAGCAAATTTGCTTCCAATGTCGCAAACAGATCTCTTAGTTGTCGGTTCTATGTATAGACGATATTTATATTCCCTTGGAGGGTGTTATAGATTTCCATGATGACCTCATTATCATCGTACATCATCTTAAACTCCTCAAACTCTTTCTCGAGTTTTTTCTAGGACATGAAACAAGTAGTAGACACTTCAATCTAATCCATATCCTTGTCAATGGTGATGCTCCTCATGGTGGTTGGGAATGATGTCAACTAATAGATCTCATTAGTTTAGTTGTTTGCTTCTAAGTTGGTGATGCTCGTTCCACAATATCTATAAGGGTCCTCTTTTCCTTCACCATAGAATTTTAGAAACTTTTGTTTGTCATTTTGATTGGGGCTTGCCATCCTTGTCCTTACTCGTTCAGTGTTCTGACTTTGGTGACCTTCATTCTGGGCATGACCAAACTCCATCTTATCACCATTCAAATATGACTTCTTGTGTATCCGTTGCTTCCCTTTCAACTATAGAATTCTATTTTGGTAAACAACCCTTTGCTTTTGTTTTAGGTCGCTGCCCATGACATTGTTAAATGTGTCTTTTTCCTTAGTTACAAGGACTTGGGAAATCCTTTTGGTTGGGGCCTCAACATTCACCTCGATCTCTGCTTCACAATCACTTTCATGAGTTACATGACCATCGCCAACTTCGGTCCTTTGGTCATCTAAAAAGTGGTATCCAGCTACACTTAGGGCATTGAATCTAATAGGCAATGACAATGTTTCTTCATATTCACTCGATTGTATATATACCTCTTCATTGATCATCAACAACCATTTGATTCAGAGTAAATTTTAAGAAACGAGCCAAAAAAAATTAGATTGTGTGGCGAATCTTGTTGGAATGGGATTCGTTCGAGCGACGATTCCCACAAAATTGGCTTTCGTGATTGTGGAGAAAATGAAAAATGCTAGAAATTTGTTGTATATGTAAAGGTGAATCTTGCCTAATATTTAGAATTTAGTGAAATCGTTTGGTGAATTTAATAATAAAATTTGTAATGACCAAGTTAGAATGTCTGCTAGCATTCTAGGCTCATTCAAAGTTATTTAGTAAAATAAAGGGAGTTGCAGTAAAGGAAATTGCCCAATTGGAGATTCATAGAAATATGTTAGTCATATCAATGGATTATTGTGAATCGAAAGTTTCACATCATTATGGTACCACCGTAGGACCACAAACAACACTGTATAACTGAGATATATCCGTAGGCCTGCAAGGTTACAAAGCTAAACTACAACCAATACTTAGTTGGTGGGATTCAAGGCAAGTGTTATCTAAAGTATAAACATGCATTCAAACCCAAGAAGTATTTATCAACTATTGTAACTGTTGACAATTCTTCCACAAGTCAGATTGTCTCTTGCTATTTAGAAAGTTCACATTGTTTTCCTTGACCAAATAGGATTTCTACGGACTCTGCAAGCCATTTCTACGGACTCTCCCGACACTTAGGCAACAAAAGGGCCTTTCCAATTTTTTCGAAAGGCAATTTTTAGAGGTCAAACAACCCTTGTGGAGGGCAGAAAAGACAGAAAGAGCCAACGACAAAGTCCGAAGAAATTCGAAAAAGTTGCAAAAGGCAAGGAAAAGTCCATTTCAATTTTTTCGAAGGGTAGGGTACCCTTCGGAAGGGTCACTTTCAATATTCCCGAAGGGCACCTACCCTTCGAGAAGGCACAAGACCAAATTCAAGGACCTTTGCAAAAAGCCCGGGTGCCCTCCAATTTTTTCGAAGGGCACGGGCGGAGGACACTTGGTCGGTGCCGAATGGCACTTGGTCGGCGGAAGGGCACATATAAAAATCCCGAAGGGCACATTTCGGAGGGAAAGGCAAGGTAAAGAATCCTTCGGACAAAAAGTCCGAAGGAATTCAAAAATGGCTTAAGACAGAAAATTAAGTGAAGCCAAGGCACAAAAGAGACCTTCAGACTTTTTGTCCAAAGGAATTCCTTCGGACAAAAAGTCCGAAGGAATTCGGAGAAATTACAAAGCCAAAAGCAAGAATGGCAACGGTAAAAATCCAAGGAGCTTTGGAGAAATTGATTCGGAAAAAAACAGAGAACAACCTTCGGGCTTTTTGTCCTAAGGAATTCCTTCAGACAAAAAGTCCGAAGAAATTCGAAAAGGCTTGGAGCAGACATAAATCCGAAGAAAAACAAGACTAAGACAAAAGACAAGGGCAAAACAAAGGAAATGAATTCTATCTGACTTTTTGTCTGAAGGAATTCCTTCGGACAAAAAGTCCGAAGAAATTCGGAAGACCACAGAGACAAAAAGACCGCGGGAAAAAACCCGAAGAAATATAGCTGAAGGAAATATGACAACTTCTGGTGACGTCTTGCAAGCCGTCAATTTTGACCGCAGGAAGTAACCGTTGAGACCAAAGAGACAAGAAATCCGAAATAAATGGAGGCCGACTGTGCAAAAGAGAATAGAAAACATATAATCCGACGGAGTTGAATACGGAATCTTGCCAGAAATAGACATGATCAGAATTAGAATAGAATACATGCAAGCAAGAGCTATTTTCAAACATAAGAGCTATTTTCGAATAAACGGTCAAAGTTTCAGTTGACTGATTATTAAAGCCCTGTTCGTCTCCATACAACCCATGCATCCGAAGATCTAATCCAGCTTCAGCAGGAGTTTCGAGTTCGAACGACAAGTTGACTATTCCAGATTTAGAGTTAACTAATTGATTAAAACGCTGCTTCACTAGAAGCTTTCCACGCGAAGGAGAATGATCTCTTCGTTCAACTCAGCTTAAATAACTGTTAACTTAGTTTTCAAACGCTACAACTCGGCAATCAAGCAACTCACATGGAGTTCTAAATTTAACATTTGCGTAGATTTCCATGCAAAAAAGAGGTGGGCAGTTCATAACAAAGATAAGTGCGCTTCATCAAGCGAAGAAGCTTCATGCAAAGACAAAAGGAAAAATATATTTTATTGAAAGGCCAAGTAAAGCCTTGAGTTAACCAAAGTGAATCTTCTCTTCAAGTTTTCTACACCAATCTTTGGCCTCTTGCAATTTTCTATCTAATGGCTTTCAGCCTTGATTAAAAGAATCCAATCTCTCTTGGTTAGACTAGCCTCTGCCATTGGTGAGTTGTGTAACCTCTTCGATCAATAAGGACTGTACTTTCAGATTTCAAGCATTGACATAGTGTATATTTCTTCAGCAATTTGCATAAGTGGTAGAGTTCTCTCCCTTCCCAAATTCTGTGTCATACCTAGTTGCTATATTATCCTTGTGCAGGTCATGTTAAAGTGTTCTTTATTGTCTTTTGCTGAAACTTTAAGTGGATGTTAGGTGGCCGCAAAGTTTCTTTTATCAGACCTCTCTCCATCGTTTTCCCTCAGGTTTTAGTTATTAGATTGAACCTCTGCATGAAATACTTATGCATAAGTGATTAATTGAAGTCTAAGGTCTTCCTTCTCCCTTGTTCGTTCAGTGTTCAAGGTTCCAAATTGAGTGGATCAAAATCTTGGTGTATTACCCCCTTTAGGTAGGATTTTCCCTTTAAGTTTTTTCTTTCTCCCTTTTCCACGGTAGTCTGCAGCGTAGAGTAGAAGTCCAAATTGATACATCATACAGGAACCAACCTTCTTTGGAGGTTCTTCTCACTGTTGAGGCACCCACCCTCGTGAGAAGATCCCATTGTTTCAGCCGGATAGAGGATTGGCCGTCTCGCGCACGTCTTCGAATCAGGGCGCAGCTCCAGGTTGACAACAGTAACGTCATCAAAAGACAATAACACCTATCTGGCATGCTTAATTTTCTCTTCCAGGTTTTCTTTCTCAACCATATCTAGACATTTCATCCAATCCCAACCACTGCATTCAAACCAATGAGAATGATGAAAGTTTGGGACACCAAAAAAAAGAGAGCATGTTCTTATATCCAAGAAAAATTGTTATAGGATGACCTCTTTTTAGATTTTAGAGAGTGAAATGCAACAGCTCGCTGAACTGTTTTACCTAGATGATTGTTTTGAATGACCTTCTCATCTTGAGATGTAACTGTTCCTCCATCTTCAAGGTATTCCTTGAGTTCTTATGTGCTCTTCATATACTTTTGCATACCTTATATGTAAACTATAGTCCACAATTTTCTATCGGGCAACATTCCTCACAACTTCATCTACAGTTTTCTTTTTGTATATCTTTCTTACATGTTTCTTAACAACATTCAATTTTGGTTGTGTTGTTTTGTCCGTGACAAGTTTCTAGCTACAAATTGTGCATTTGCCTTCTTTATGAGGTTCATTTTTATTTTCATTTTCAACAAGTTGAACGAATGGAAACTTGGCCACCCACTCTAACCTATAATGCCTTCCTCGGTCCCATTTTATTTGCTTTCTCTTTCCACAAGAATTCGGTGTGCCAAGAGTATTTGGGGTGGTGCAATTTTTTAAATTGCCGGAATTTCCACTTCCAACATTCAATTGGGTAGAAGTTGGCATCCTAGAAGTAGAGTTGAAATCCAATCTTTCTAGTGATGTAGTTTCAAGTTCATTCAGTGTAATGTCTTCAAGTGAAGTGATATCATTGTCATCATCATTGATAGTGTCAGTCATTAAAGTATCATTTAACTTATTTTGAGTTTGATTTTGATTGTTATCATCATCCCTAATTGAAATGTCCCTTTTGGGGTATCGTTAGAACAACTAGGGTTTTCCTCCAAACCCTTATCCAAAATATAGAACTCTGATTTTATTTCAAACCCTAACCAACAAAATAATTTTTTCTTGAATTTCCCTGGCAAACCTAAGTGCTAAACCCTCACCAAAGCTGTATTAAATTACTCCAAACCCTAATAGCAATTTATCAAATTTTTGAAGATTAGGGCATCAATTCAACATACCAAATTCAGCTACCATGGCACCAATGTACAGGAAAATTGCAAAACTTTATAGAGGCTGTTACAACCTGAAATCACCATATTTTATGCTCAACTAATTACCAAAAAATCACAGAATATCACAGCTGTTATAAATACCTTTTTCTGGAATATTTTGAGGCACTAATTATTGGAAAATTAAAAATAAAATAATATGAATATTATTCAAGATTCAAAGCTGGAAATCAGTCTAAAATAGACCCAGGAAGTGACAAATCCACTTCCCAAGAGGGTCGCCCAGCAGCTGAATATTAATTTATTATTTCCTTATCCTTACAACCCTAGGAAAGAGAGGTCTTCAACCTCAAAACTGTATCACAGCCCAATTTATGGGTCTTCCAGACTTCTATCTGTTCGCTGCCCTTAAAACAGCTCCACAACTCTTGGTGTTGACCTCCCAACCAAGTCACTACACTACCAAACCAAATCGCCACCCTCGGGGGTAAGTCTTCACCCTTCAATTGGAGTAATTCTTGAATTTTATGAATGTTAAGCCCAGATGCAGCCTCTGAAATGATGCTGCCCTAATCAGAATTAGAGGGTTTTGTTCCTAATTCCCTTAGAACTTTGAAGGTTTTTGTCTCCAAAGCCTTGAGTTAAGTATTTCGTGCTTAGTCTCACAAATCAATATCCAAATTAGCATTCTTCCAAATGAAACCTTCCTTTGCTTTTATACAATTGCCCCCAAGGGGCACGCCCAAAAGGGAGGGAAACTTATATTCAAATTGTAAGGAAGATTGTTTTTAAAACTCTTACTTTAGTAAAGTGACGCCCATGACCCGTAAAGGGCCCCAACTTAAGTGGCTCTTATAACATAAAGTACCTTTTACATGTATTCATTCAAAATCACTTATTTCTCTTTCTTTTTCTCTTTTTCCTTAGCCCTTGAGAAACAAATGAGGCTAACGGCTTCAATCATTTCATCACCAATAGTGGTGGAGATAGATGAAATGACACAAATGGTTTTTCAAAATAAGATTAAATACTTCATCTCTTTGAAGATGTTGCACTTGCTTGATTTCTTGAGGTTTCCCGATTATGATTTTCTTGTTAGGAAAGTTTGTGTTATTGTTAGAGTTGAATTGTTAGAGCAGCATCACATTCTTTGAAAAGCATCACAATCTTGGAAACGTAGCGCGGGCTTCGAAAACATCGTATGCCATCAAAAGCATCATATACTTGCAAAAACATCACATTCCTAAAAAAGTATCATATGGCTGAAAAAACAATCATATAGTCGGAAAAGCATCACATTGCTGGAAAAACATCTCATGCATTGAAAAAAATCACGTGTTGGTAAAAAGCATCACAAGCTTAGAAGAGCATCTTGGGGATGGAAAAATATCGTGGCTTAAAAAAGTAAATCTAATAAAAGATCATAAATTCATAATGTATAAAATTTTAGAAATGATCATAAACGTGTTTTTAATTGGATCAATAGATTTACTTGTAGCCTATAAACTACAATGATAGAATTATTTTGATTTGGCACAATAGATTTTCCGATTCCATACGCAAGTGCTTCATTTATTTGTATGTTGAAGCACCTATGTATTGTATCCTTTTATACTCGTTGAGTAATTGAACAATGCTAGAGTCGCAACTTGCAAGGATGAAAAATAACATTTTTTGTGCTTTTTCAGTGATCTTCTACAACGGTCATGCGTAGGCCATATCTCATGCAACAAATAATCTTAACACTAGCATATAATCTAAGCCGAAGGATTTAGAAGCTCACTTGAGGCGCAACAAGAGAACATTGAAAATCTTGTTACAAGAACAAAACAAAAAGATACAAATGAGCACATCATCTATACAAAAAGAAGCATATCACACAAACATCATTTAAGTAAATAAGAAACAATACAAGAAGATATATTTCACTCAAAGAGTGCATCTTTCATTATCATTTACACCTCAATATCCTTTTTGTTATAAAGAATACATCATGCATTGATTGCCATTGAAAGTTGACCTTTACACACCTAAGTAGGAAGAGAGGCCCGTTGTGATTGATTTCGACTTTAACAAGGAAGAACTCCCTTCAGAGTCCTCTGAAACGAAGACGTCGAGTGATAAATCCATTAGCAATGATAATCAATCCTTGGAGCCTTACAGGTTCATATTCCAGTTGGGAAGGAAGCAAAACCGAAGGACAGAATTTTCATGCATGGGAAGGTTACTATCAAAGGGAAGAAGTGAGCCTTCAAAACCATAGGTGAAGTTAATCAAGACAGGTTCAACTGTTTGGTGAATGATGTGTACCTTCATAAGAGCATTTTAAATTGGAATATGAGAGAGAATGAAAGTCTTAAAAAACCTATCAAGCAAATTCAGTTTCACTTCAGTGGGATTACTAGTCATGAGCAACCCAAGGAACGAAGGAGAGATGGACGAAGTATTTTGAAAGATGTTGTAGATGGAGTAAAAAATCAATAAGTTGGAAGAAGAGAAGATGAAGATCAAGGAGGACATTCGTCACATTGTCTAGATTTGCAAGTTGACCATAAAAAATTGTGTTTCCAACATTAATTTGCTAAGAGAAGTGGTTAAAATCAGGAAAGAGGATCAAAGCAGCCTAAGAATGAGCAAGAGGATGAAAGAATAGGATAAGGGTAAGTCTTCTGAGGTGGAGGTGAGTGGACTGGGTGAAATGGAGAAGCTCCTCACTAATACGACTGAGGAATGGAATGCAGCCCTAGTAGGGTTCGATAAGTAGTTCTTGTTGTACCCGTGCCTTTTTTGTTTGTTTTTTCTACTTGTAGGTTTCATGTTGTTTCTGTATTGTTGATTGGCTGTCGATCAACAACTTTTTGATTGCCCCTGCTGTTCTTGTTGGTTTGTTTGTGCCTTTTTGGCTTTTTTGCTTGATCCTTGTAAGAGGGTAGGGTCCCTCTCAAAACCCTTACTTTAGCTTGATAAAAAAAAGTCGACCTTTACACAAATCTTATACAAAGAATATACACTTCAGCCCTTCAAACCTTAGCTCCAAGTTTCTTCCAAGAAATTTGACTCAACATCTGCCAAATCCCAACTTGTCTTGATATCTCAAATGAAGGGCCAAGGTTCTTATTTATACTTTTCCTAGACCCCTTTGACTTGTGATAGTTGTTGCTGATTGAACAACAACTATCACAAGTCATGCCACCTGTTCTATGCATCAACATATTCTTTCTTTGATATGTCCATGTGTCTTTTGCAGTGGCATATTCGCTTGCTCACAAAGCATATATTTGTTCAACTTGGCTTAATCCTATGCAATTCACTTTCACCTTGTTTGGATGCTCACCATTTGTCATCATCTCCTTCACTTTGTTTTTTTCTATATTTATCTTCCATGCATGTTTCTTGATCAAATGTGTGTTTGTTCTAAACTATGTAGTGCACATTATAGTTTCCATGCAACATGCTTTTTTTTGTGGGCATGATCTCAAAGATGCACTTTAAAAATATCTAGGAACCTTTTACACATCTCACTTGCACGCCATGACTTAGATAGTCTTTCAATTCTTGCCTTAAGTGTATTTTAGGGGTCGACATTCCTCCACATTATGTTTCTTGTCGGCCCTCAGTTAAGTTATTACTCAACTCTGTTGTGGCAAATTCTCCTTCACAAGAAATCAACAGCTTGGCCTCTTGAGCTTTCAATTTATTCTTTATCTGATCCCAACAATCAATGGCCGAATGAAATTGTGGTAGCAATTCTTGCACATTCTCCAACAATTTATTTATTACTTCTTCATTCTCTGGATTGCCATGATAAATTGTTAATATGGCTTGCGCCAACTTTGTCTGCTGCTCATATTGTTCATGCACTATAGCTTCTTCTCCCATCGTTTTCATTTGAAGCTGTGTAAACAAATCATCAAAATCGTGTGCTTTTTGCTCATTTTTGTCTTGAATTTGGAAGTTTACTTAAACTTCTCCCTTTCTAGTTTATCTATTTCAGCATACATGTGCATGATCAAATATCTGTGTGTTGTATCCTCTTACTTCATACGGGCCACAGTGTATTCTCGTATATGCCAAAACCTCCCAAAGAACTTCTTTGCTTCCTTAGCCTTTAAGTGGAGATTATTTGTCATGTTTGTCAACTGCTGCACATAATCCTCTGAACTGTGACTGACCTCAGCTCGTTTAGTCTCTTTGCTTGTAGCTCTTCTTTAGTAGGTTGCTTTTGTATTGGGTCTGTATGCAATAGGCATGCAATCACTATTCTCAACTTTTCCGTAGGTATTTTCCCATTTACATCTTCATAAAACTACGACTGCTCTGTCACTACCATCTTCGTCAACCTTTGAATTTCATCATATTTCCTCAGTTCCCTTCTACTATAATTCTTATCTCACATCTTCAACACATTTATCTATTAGTAGGTTCCTCTTTGTCATCTTTGTGGCTAGTTTCACTAGTGGTAGCTCGACAACTTCTGTCATCATTCTTCTTAAGACAACCACCCTTACACCGTCCTCTTCCTCTCCACCAAATTCTTCATCCTGTCTACTCATCTTCATTATGGTCTCCATAGGGACTTTATATTATGGATCTTGAATGTGACTATCAAAGATAGTCTTTAGCTTCTCAAGCACATCATCCATCACATTCCTATGTTTGATTATCCCGATAGACATTCTCAAGGATGATAGTTAAACCACCAAACTTTCACTCGTTGCCAAACGTGTTTCCCACCTTCCAACACTTCATCCAATTGTTGTTGCTGTTCCTATGAAATATTTCCTTCAATTTTCTTCTCACCTTATGCGTCACCCCTTGCTTCTCTGTTGGTTGCTTGTTGTCTAACTTTGTGTGGAGCGTTGCTCCTTGTCTCGGTGCTTGTTCCATCATTTGTTTGTTGAATACCTGCTTCCTCGTGCAATGTTTCTCCCATGTTAGCATCTTTCTGTGCAGATGTATCAACATTTAATTGCACAACACTCGCTTAGCCTTGTGGGCTTGGAACATTCATTGGTGAGCTAGGGCACAAAAAACCTTGGCTAACATGACTTGTTACACTAGGAGCTTGTGGGCTTGCACCAATAATAATGGTTTTTCGTTGTCTAGGTCCTCCAACACTCTCTTGGGTAGCTTGTGCAACAATAATGGTCGTTCCCCCTATAGGTACTTCACATGGAACTCCTATTCGATCTCTCCCGTAACATGAATCCCTCCTCCAGCTCCTCCTTGAGGAGGACGTGGTGATTGTGTATCACCCATTCTTCTTGGTCCAAATAGGTTCCTTGCAGTCCTCTTGTACAGATGTACCTAGGGCTTTTTTTTTGTGTCCACCATGTGAAGACAAGGAACTTTACTTTGGTTTAGTAACATTATTCTTCCTTTTCCCACTCACAACTTTCTCTTGTTTTCTCTCTTTCTCTTTTCTATGGGCAACAACTTCACTATTCACTACCAGCGTTTTCATCGGTCTAGGTTGTGTTGGTTTCACTGGTGTTGTACCTTTCTTCCTTGAAGGTCTCAACACTTGCTTGATATTATTCTATTATTTGTCTACTTTTGCAAAAAAGGGTGGTTTGAGCTCTAAGTTCCCACTTTCTGATTTTTTGGCTTTTGACACATTAGTTTTCCTTGGAGGCTTAAATCTCCTCCTCAACTCATTCCTTGGCACATCAATCTCCGAAACATCCACCGTTGGTCTTGGCATATCCTTAACTCTATTTAATGTGTGTTCCAAATATTGCTGGTTCACAACATATGGCAATTTTGCCCAACTTGATCCCTTCCCATCCTTGGTCATCGTTATTGTCAATGAATAATGTGCACTCACACAAAACCTAATGAATCCATGGTATTGTTTTGGCATCCTTTGTGGTATTCTATATTCCTTGAAAGCTTCATGTATGCACTCATACCACGCCTTCATCTTTTTCCTGTAGGTGTCTTTCATCTGAGGAGTGCAAGTATGTGCCGCATATTTCACTATGTGCAATCTTGATCCTCCAATCAAGTCAAATCCATACCCTCAGGTATCATAATTCATTCAATAATCAGTAAAATCAAAATCATCCCCCATTTAAACTCATCTCCTCTTTGATGCCGTCCTCACACGCCATCACATCCTCTTCAGCGATGTATTTTGCATAAATGAGCGTCATTCTTTTTGCTGCTACCAAATATGCCAAATATGCAACTTCCTTTGTCACTGTGCTCCACTGTCCTATGGAGACTCTTCAGGAGTTGATAATCCAAGTTCTTGCATGGCATATGTCGACAAGTTCTTTATTGCAATTATAGTGTTCCTACGTTTTATCCCCAATACCTTTGCTACTCTGTTGATTTTAGAAATTCTCTTCATCACCCCATGCATGTCTTTTTCGTCATTCTTTAGGGTAATTATCTTGCTTATCCATGTGGTTGAGATCTTCAGTCTTCATATCGCGATAATCAAACTACCCTCACATGTGTGCATAAATAGACATTTAATCAATTGTTTTGGCTTTCCAAAGTATGGTAGCTCATTGATCTCTACCACACCTACGGATGCCAAGTACCCCCTTACATTGCCCAATCCTCTTAGAACACTCAACTCCATGTCCAACAAGCTTTGATACTCCTTCCAATGGTTAAAATCATGAACCACACTGCTTCTTGAACATGCCACCAAAGTTTTTCCTTCCAAAAACAACTGGAAATGCAATGAGTGGTGTCATGAACAAAGTTTTGTTTTGTGTATTCTTCTTTGCTGGTGGTAGTCTATCAAGTCTTTGCACTTGCAATGACTCTTCCTTGCCTATTAAACTTGACTGCACAAGCATTGTTTTTGTTGCACATTCATTTATTCTCTTTCCCTTCTTTTCACCATTGTAGGTCCTCAAACCTTTCACCTCGTCTCCCTACAAAATGGTCGAGTTCCTTCAATTAACCCTAATTTAAACCCCTTCAATCCACCTAACCAATCTCTCGCTTTTGCTTATGCCTCAACCTAGTTGTGTAGACGACAACCCATAATGCTTTATCCAAAAACTGTTGTGCACCTGCTTTGCAACTCCACTTTATTCTCATGATGCCCTAACTTCCCTTATGGTATCACAATTGTTTCTATGTCAGCACTTCTCTTCCCACATTGGCTCTTCAAACTCAAATGTAAATGACTGTTTCAAATGCACCATTATCCGCTATAATCTTGCATGCATTAACTACTTCACTTATCCCATTCATTTGCTTTGTGTGTCCTTTCCTCCTTAAGGGATGCCATCCACCTCCTCCTCGATCTGTTCTTTATGCATTTTTGCGTCATGCACACCATCTTTGTTGCACAAATTTGTTCCTGCGCATCAAGCCTACAAATAGGATTCCCTAATTTGTGCATCATTCTTCACTTTTTGTTGTGCAACATTTCTACATGTTCTGGTGCTTGTTACAAAATTTTTATGTGCCACTTGACACACTTCAACACCTGTTGAGCCTTTTTGAACCATTCTCCTCCAAATGTGGACATCCCTTTGCAAACATTGCCATTCCTTCCATTCTTTTTCCACTACCTATGCACTAAGTCCTCTTGCGCATTTCCTCCATTTACGCAACATCATATCATGCCATAGATTCCCATTTCATTGATTAGTTGACATGTTTGTGTTCATTCCACATCTATCTATATGCTTCGTATTTCATTACACTATACAAATGGGATTTTATCTCCCATAATACACACCTGGCCAAACAACTGCTCCCACATACACTTAACGTCTGGCATGAAAATCCCAAAAGATTCCTTGCTTGACTCCACTGACTAGACTTATAGGGTTGCTTGTGCTTATTAACTTAAAGCAAAGAAACATGATAACCAAAAACAAACTAGAAAGCAGGAAATATTTTTTATTACAATTTTCTCTTGGCAGTATTTTTTTATTGATGGCTTCCCTCGTGCATTAGATGAAGAACAGTTGGAGCTTATCCCCAACAATCCTCCTTTGGAATATCTCTCCGAGGCCGCATACTTGTTTTTAATTTACTTTTACGCTTATCAGGTTGACTTTACCAGGGCGGTCCCTTGTCAACTTGTGTTAGTCTCTTCACATTTTCTTCATACTTCCATGTCCAGTGAGGTCCCTTTCTTTGCCTCTTTTCTAGGCTCGATATCTTTGTTTGGCATTTTCCTCTGTACACTCTTGATTGGTACGTTTTGTATTTGTGCATCATGTTTCCTGCACAGTTCCTTCTTTGGTTTGTATTCCACTTTCCTTGGTACCTTAAAGCCATGTTTCTATGTGGATGATTTAACATTCAGTTTTTTTGCACTGTTCATCTTCTTTGGTGCACCAACGTTTACCTTGCTAGCCTTTTGTGCTTGTGGCTACCTGATTGATTCCTTCTTTCCCTGAAGTTTTTCTACCAGCTGTTTAGTTTTGCATGGAACCCATATTTTAATCATCCTTGGTTCCTACCTTTTCTTCTTTTTCACTGTGTAACTTCTTATCTACCCTCGTGCAACTTCTTTTCAACCCTCTTGTCACAGAAGTTGAAACATCACTGCCCACCTTTGTGCATTTTTGCTCTGTGACTTTAATTTTGTCATTGAACCAACATGGACATGCTTGGCTAGAAGTATCAGATCCTCCTTTCACTTGTCTAGCTCAAAGCTTCATTCTTTCGTAGACTCATTGCCTTCCTTGTTTGTGCAATAACATTGAAGAGATTGTTCTCTTCGTCATTTTAGTCTACTCCTACCCCTACTTATGCAACACCATGTTCATTATACAGGGGAATCACAACTCTTTGCTCGCCATTCTCAAGGCTTATAAACCACTGTTTGAAGCACATATCAACTTGGCCATCGTAACTCCATGACCTTTCCAAGAGTGTAGGGTAGTTGCCCCTCAATGATTCTATCACTTCAAAGTCTGTCGAGAACAACACCCCGATGATTTCCAAATTTGTGTTGTGCAAAACCCCAGTAGGTCTTGATTTTGTTTTATTTGCCATAAACATGTTGTTTGAAGGCTGCAATGATGGCTTTCCCATCCCCACTTCCATGCCTCTTTTGTCAATATGCACACCTATGCGCCAATATCAATCACTATATTATTCATTTCTTAATCCATCATCTTGGCATCAATGAATAATCCTTGATTTTATGTTGTGTTCTTTGTCAAGCACATTTCCCACTGTCTTTCTTGAACCGAATCTAGTTCATCCCTCTCACTCTGTTGAAGCCATGATTTCAACGAAAGCATTACTGCTTTTGTCTTCAATAACAAAAGGAGTTTTGTGATTTTCCCTGCTCCATCTTGATGAGTTCTCATACTTTCCTTGACCTTTTATCTCATCTTGTGTGTACTCAACACTTCACCCTTCAGAGTCCTTATCATCTCATGGGCTTCCATCAAGATTTTATTTTGTGCGTGCGCCTGTAGATAGGTATTATTTTGTAATGTTCATTTTAAAATAAATCAATAATCCATAGTTTGCATAACCGTAACTGACGAGGACTCGCCAAGTGGCCATTTTGGGTAATCGATGGTTATTCGACGGCACTGGTCGAATAATCAACAATATTTGACAAAAGCAAAAAATACATAAATTTATCATTTAAAAAAAAAAAAAAAATTGCAGAAGCAAAATAGATGAAACAAATCTATACAACGTTGGGAAAGTGTTTTCTATTAGATATGTATACAAATAAAGTACAAAATCGCATAATCATGCGAGTACAATAGAGTAACAGACTACAGTGATACTTATAGTCTTATACAAGAATTGACAAGTACAAATTACAAGAATCTATAATTAGTAGAAATTCTAGTCCTCCCACTCGATTACCCTGCCTTGCTTTGTCTAGAAGGTTGCACTTGCGTTTGTGGCTTCACCTCTCCCCTTGCTTTTGCCTCATCTTCAAGGATGTCCTCCAATCCAAATTCTCCTGTTGCAATTGCACCCTCCATAGCTTGTCTCTCGAAATCATTGTTCTCATCCTCTATGAACATGGGGGCCTCCTATGCAATCCAATCGCCGTAGGGACCGATCTCATCTAGATCGAGAGGCTCCTCTAATGTGTTCTCCAACTTCTTTGTGTGAAGTCGAAGGTTGTATTGCACAAAAATCAAGTCATTGAGGCGTTGTTGGCTCAACTTCTTGCGCTTCTTCGTGTGAATGGAGTCAAACAAACTCCAATTGCATTCACATTCAGAAATGTTATAAGGTTGAGATAAAATCCATAGGGCTAGACTTCGAAGATGAGAGGTATTTTCACCCCAATCTTCCCACCACAACCCTGCAAACAAGATATTCAAAACTTTGTAAGTAATTAATAATTGTAAATATGTAATTGGTAAGGTACAAGCAAAGACTTCATTTTCTATTAACTGGTAATTGCGTGGCTCTCTCTTAAATAGCTAGTGCTGAAGAAAAGAGTCTCTCCTCTGCTTGTAGTTTTGCAAATTTGCAATAATGGGGTCCCTCACCTCAAGGTCAGGCATCATGCTTTCAATGCATGTTGAGAGTGCCTCCATAACCTCTCCACTAGCATCCATGAAGCCATTGGAGTAGAAAAACTTGGGGTTAAGGTAGTACCCCGCTACATGGATGTGTTGGTGGAGTTGATTGTTCCACCTCTGATCAATCAACTCTCAAATGGGATCAAATATGGCACAATCCTCTCTATAATAGTTTTGGACCAACTCTTTGACCCTATCTATGACCTTATAAATATAACCCATTAGATTTTGCTTCCCATTCACCAATCGCAAAACTCTCACCAAAGGCTCAGACACTTACAAAGTTACAAACAAATTAAAGTTAGTTTTACAAACTTATAAATAAATTTTAAAATAAATACTTTAAGTTTAAAAAATTGAAAACAAGGGAAACAACTTGAGATTAAATTGCAATTTCAAGTTACCTTGATGATTTTTGTAGCTTTCGTTTTGAAGATGTCACTGAAAATTGTCTTCCCAACCTTGACTCCAACTTTCTTGGAATATGATGACTCCACCCATGCTTGAGACAAACATCTGCTTTAAAGGAGTCAACAAACTACAAGTACTTTGCAATGTAAGAAAGTTCATTGCAAATCTGGTGATCTCTGTTCCAACAAGCTTTTTTCTCGTGGTGTGCTCTCTCATAAAGTTGAGAACCCAAGGGTGATTGTAGATATATTTTGTTATTTTTATAGCTTCTTCTACAACTGTTCACACCGAATCAAGTTTGCCTATGTCCTCCAAAATAAGGTAAAGGCAATGGACTGCTAAAGGGGTCTAAAAGAGAGATGGATGTCTCTCTTTGAGAAGTCTCCCAACTACCACATATGCTGTTGCATTGTCTGTGATAATTTGGACAACATTCTCGATGCCCGCCTCTAAAACAACTTCCTCTAGCATCAAGTGCAAGGTTTATGCATTTTTTATCTTCTTAGATGCGTCAATAGACTTAAAAAAAACCAACTCACTATTTGAAATTGTCAAAAAGTTGATGAGGGTGTGGTTCTTTTCATCTATCTATCTATCAGAAAGAATGGTGCATCCAAACTTACGCCACAACCTCTTCTAATCTTACGACAATTATTTTTGCATCTTCAACTACATTCTTGAGCAACTTTTCACTCAAGTTTTTTGGAGAGGGTGCCTTGTACCCTTTCCTCGCAACTATCAATGCAGTCACCAAATATTTTCAGTATGGGCTACTCGCCATGTTGAAGCGAAGGTTGTCGAAGTACCAAAAATTTGTGCATGCTTTATTTGCTTTTGCATGCGCTTGCTTGTTCCATCCTGTACCTTGTAGCGAAAGTTGTGTCCCAGGTGTGTTTTTAGGCACAAAAATGAGTGTATCTGAATTAAAGTTGATGATGATGAGCCATGGCACTTGCGTGGAACACGAGTAGAGCTCATAATTCATGTCATTGTTGTCGCTTCTTCCTCTTTCGATGTGGGAGCAATGGTTGCTGCTAGGGTTGCTTGCACCCTTGCTCTCTCTAGTTTCTTTTCATCTAGTGATGCAAGCTCCGCAATCATCTTTCGTTGTGTCTCTTTTGTGACATTGGAACAAGGTGCAACGTCGCGGCAATGAATGCGTGAAAGGTGGTATTTGATGTGATTTAGGCCTCCTGACATCCTCTTTGAGCAAAAGTTGAAACTTGAAATCGTCTGGGATGATCCAACCCGTGTGGCATACTTCCAAGCATTGGTGCAAGCATTAGGGGGAGCCAACTGGCTACCACTGACTGAATGACCCCGATGCACTAGTGGATGGCATTGTTTATTAATGGTTACCCTGTAAAGTGCAAACATTGTGAAAACAACATTCAAAATTAAAAAAATCAAAACATTTATTACATTAAAATATGATAAATAAATTATAATGATAAACTATTAAACGGAAACTAAAATATATTTTGATTTAACGAACAAATTGAAAACTATAGTCTATAACGTTTAAAAAACAACAATAAATAAATTATAATGAAAAACTTAAACTATAATGCCAACAATTAAAAACCAACATTTTTAATAAAAAATTATAAAATATTAGGTATAAATTGTAAATACTAAACACGAAAATTTAACAGAATGTATGTAATTTGAATGGAATGCATCAAATTTGAATATTAAAATTTAAAATATTTATCAAATATAATTAAATTACTATTCCTTTACATGCTTGAAAATAAATTAAAAAAAAAAATGTACTAACTTGGAAATTGCTTTGCTAAATTCTCCTTCCAATTCACTCTTGAATGCTCTAAATCTTGTGTGAATGAAATGAGAGGGTGTATGTAACAATTTATATGACAAAATTCCATGTATTTGTAGCATTTTTGGCACCATTCCTGCGTTCTGCTGGAAATTTTGTGTTCAGTCGTCATACACATAAACTGGAGAATAACCGCCATTTACTCATCGGCTACTTGTTACTCGGTGGTTAAAAAATTTGCAATGTTTTTTGGTGATCGCAGTTTCGAGTGGCGGTTTTTGCCACAGGTATTTTCTAGAGAGTAATCGAGCATCCAACGGTTACTCGCCGATTATGCCATCCATGCAATAACCTATGCAATTTTTTGATTTTTGCACTTAGGAACAGTTGTAACTTTCACAAGTAATCATTGACATATTCACAAACAATTGGCAAACATGAACAATTCATGGGCAATTCTACAAACAATTGGCATACATAACCCACTGATGTTCTTACTACTAGACAATTTAACAAATAGTTGGCAAACATACTAGGCAACAACATACAATATTGTTATTCTAAACCCTATTGAAATCGTTCATATTAAGGTGCTGTATAACACTAATAACAATACCAAAACCCAGTTGATTTTTTTTATTTCAATAACCCGAATACACATATAAACTGATGAGATTATAAATGGAGTAACAATGGTGTGACAACAATCTCTCACTCATTGAACCCCCAATCCAATGACCTCATACAACAGTTAGCAACCTCCCATGGTGGCTGCGTCTGATGTGTGATAGGTCACATAAGTCTATAATATATTATGACTGGCTTGGAAGATAAAACAATAGTATCTAAGGGGTTCGGCCCGCTGTTTGGTGATGACTGCAGCATACACGTGAGTCTCCACACTTGCTCAAATCACGGTGGAATGCAATTTATGCCATGACAACAATAGATAATGTCGTATGAAGATTCCAAACAAGTTTATGATAGTGCACGAAAGGCCCTTTAATGATGCACAACAATGAATACTTTGAACCTTCACTCAATTCTGAAACTGATTCGAACCTTTAAACAATTGAAATTGGAAATGATCACAATCTTTGGCACAAATGTGATTCCCAGATGGAATCATCGTACACGGATAAGAGCGGTCTCGTCATCCAATCCAACAATTTAAACCAAGAGTGTTTTCGTCCTCCAAATCTGCCCTCTCCAAGGGTTTTCGTCCTAGGAGAAGAAATTGAACAAGAAATGCTCGAGGTTTGGTATAGGGTTTGATAACAAATGATAAGGGATGAATAATAAATCATTCTTTTGAGTCCAACTCTTATTTTATAATTTCCTTTTTTCCAGTTGCCCTAACCCTAAAATCATTTAAAACACTTTTAGATAAATATTACTTTTTGGCCCCCTTTATAATAATACGTGTCCTTTTCCCATGTTATAAAATTAACTTTCGGATAACTTCAAAATATTATTATTAAATTATTTCCATAATTAAATATTTAGAAAAGGGGACATGATATATTTACAACCTCCTATGTGCGTCTCCCTTTGAGGTAGTGGGTTGAACATTCCTGCACCCCTTGTCTCCATCCCAACCCTTTTTGTTATGTTTACTTTCGGACCTCCACCCATCCCTACCATCCATCTTCTTTTGTGCCTAGGTCCTTTTGTGGCTTCCAATTTTGATCATGCCTACAATTGTTTGCGCTTGATCCTTCTGCAATATCTATCGGCACGATTCAACTGAATGCTCGTGTGATCACCCTAACAATTCTTGCATGTTGTGTACTTCACACAATCCCTTTGGTATCGGCCTTCCCCACATTTAAAACAATTTACCTGACCATATCCACCCTAAGTAACCACATTCGCCGCATATAATTTAAGAAGTTTGAAATTCACCGAATTGTAGGAAAAATTAAGAAATTTGTATTGAAATTCACCCTGAATTTGGAAAACGAATTTAATAAAAAATTTGTTCAAAATCGTTGACATTAGTTGACATTAACGTTTTTTAGGGTTTGTTTTGTGTTTTGTTTGCCAATCAGTCCCAGGGTTTGTTATTCATTACTTCCAACTTCATCGCGTTTCATTACTTCGCATCTTCGTTGCCATAACGTTGTTCATTTGTTTGCACTTTGCACTCATAGGAAGGAAATGCAAACTAACTTTACTCAAGCTCCAGACTCACGTTACTTAGGGTTAACAGACTCACGTTACTCAGGGTTAACAGACTCCAAAGACTCCACTCCATGCTGCGTTCACTCAGGCTAAAGAGACTCGATTTATCATTTAATCATTTTGAGCAAAACATTAGTTCTTTTAAGTTCTAATTAGATACTTGGTGGATACTTGAAAGTTATTTTGACATGTTTATTTATATGAAATGTGATGTTTTTTGAATTGTGGGTTGGTATATTTTAAAAAATAAGTATATTTCTATCACCCAAATTTAATTACGAATTTTATCTCAAATTTTTTACTTTCGATTTTTTTCCTCGGTGAATTCGAACACAAATCCGAATGTGGTGGCTTCGATATCCACCACCTCTATGTCCTTCTGTGCTTGTAGGAAAAGACAAGGGAGAGAGAAAAAGACCCAAAGTTTGACAACACACTCTTGATTGGGACCACCAAAATCTTCAATTTGAGCCCAGTTGGGGACCACTTCCTAACTACTTCAGAGCATCCTGTTGAGCTGTCAAGGCTTGTGCCACCAAGTGGCCCTCTTGGTCTAGGTTAGACAAATTGACAGGGAACTCTCAAAAGAGCACCTCTCCCTGAGTCAACAACCTATCACGAACCTTGAGAGGGGCTTCCAATGAGACTTTAACCTCATTGACATGGTTGATACTTGTAGTTGACTGTGTGGTGAACTCTAGGATAGCCTTGGCTTTGTCTTTGTTGGCTCTTGCCACCTTTCTTTTCATTGCTGTGTTGAAGTCGCTGAGGTGGATCCCAAATTCGCTAAAGTTGAGCAAGATGCCATCTGGGTGGACGAGGATTGTTATGCTAACCTCCTTGAAGTATCCAAGGATTTAGTAATTGCTCTTCTCCAAGGGCTTGATGGTGTGCTGGATGTCCTTGAGATAGTCTTCTAATGAGGTCCTCATGCTCCTAGCGAATGTCTGATACAGGGTCAAATCAGTGAGAGGCATGAGCTTGAGTTCGGGGAATATTCCCTTGTTGATGACCACTGCCATCTTCTTGCACTTGTCCACTCGGATGATCCTATCCAAGTATTGTTGTGCTCTTTGGAAGAGCACATTGCTCTTTGAGAGAGCTTTAATCACCTTCCCGAGGGCAACGAACAATTGTACAAGAGCATCCTTGACCTTGCTAATTAGGCCAACAGGGAATGAGCTCCTCACCTGGGACTCTAGGGTCCTGACTTTGTTCCTAAGGTCCTCCAACTTTTCAGTGAGCTCATTGGTGGCCTTGAACTAAGGCCGGGTCTTCTACAATGTTCTCTTCCCCTGCAGTGGTCCTCTTCTTTGTGAGAGAGGTCCTGCTCTGTTCTCCAGACAATGAGGTCTCCATCTTGTGTGAAAGTCTGGGTCATCACCCTCTTCATTCTGCTTGAGCCTTTGTCGAATTGTAACTGGATATCTGGGTCCCCATGATAGACCATTTTTGGTCTCTGTGTGCTTGATGCTTCAACATGGCCCACCTAGCTTTGCCCAACCAATGTCACCAAGGTAGTGGAAGATGATATAGGAGGGGTGGTGGTAGCTAAAATGGAAGGTGGAGGCACGGGTGGAGGCGGCAAGAATGGAGGGGGCACATGGAATGATATGGAAGATGGAGGGGGAAACATAGTGGAGAAGGAACTACCTAAGGGGAAGCCCAAGGGAACACGTGGGTCTGCAATTGCTCCTAAGTCAGGAAGACTTGGGGACCAATTACACCCAGGGGCTGAGTGTTTAGTTGGAATGAAGAATTGAGTTGATTGAACCCCAATCATGGGGATCCTGGTGTAAGAGAGAGATGCTCACGGGGGTGTTGCAAGTACAATTGAAGGTTACAAGGGTGGTTGAGGTGCAACCAACCTTGGTTACTTTGCAGACTTTTGCTTGGATCTTGGCTATGGTGCTATTGATCTTGAAGGGAGTGTCCCGAACGGAGCTTGTGGGAGCTCGGTGACTACTGTTGGGCCCGATGGTGTGCTAGAAGCAATTGGAGTAGAAAGGGTGGGGGCACATGTCACAGGAGCCACTAGAGCAGTTGCAACACTAGGAGGCACTACTGGTCCACTGATGTTGCTTGGACAAACGTAATTATAGGGGCCATTGAGAATGTAGGAGAAATCGAGATTTGGGCTCTATGTGGGTTGTGCTAACTTGTGGGATCGGGCCAAGAGTTGTTGATGGTGTAGACCATGCTAGTGGGGTTGAAGACGATCATAAGTGGACTGTAGTAAACCTTGGAGGATCAAAGAAGCTTGGAGGAATTGGAAAGCTTGGAGCACCAAAGATCGCTGAAGCTCGAGGGCCAAAGGGAACCTGGGCACTTGTAGGGGTGGGTGCAAGCAGAGTCACTAGATGGGGAGGCTGCAGTTGAGTTGGTAGATCTAGAACACTGAACGTAGCCAGAGCTAATGGAGCTATGGGGGCCTGGGTGCTGGCTAGGGTTGTTGCAGAAGGGGCCACAATAGGGGTAGGTTGCACATGGGTTGGGAAACACAAAGGAGCAACAAGGGGTTGGTTGGCCCAATTAGAAGTGTGGGTTGACACTTCCGGGGATGCCACAGGTTGGTCTCGAGGTGGGCTCTCGTGTGAGTCTGAGCTACTTGTAAAATGAAGAGCACTGGCAGCTGGGTACTGACCTACCTAGGAGGTGGCTACAGATGAGGTGGATGCCAAAGCTGAAGGAGTTGTAACAGTTCGGACCCCTTGCAGGATTTGTCGGGAGAGTCTCTTCATTGTCGTTGGGACCTCGACAATAGATCCTTGTGATGCTTGTTGCGGGAACATTGGTTGTACGGGAGGTAGATGTGGAGGAGTAGGTCTTTCTTCCAACACGAGCTCAGGATATGCTTGCACTTGAGCCTTTTGGCGGGTGGTTGCTTCCAGGCTTGCAATTACCTCAATATCATCTGCTGGGTTGAGGTGAATTGCGTTGTCCAGGTGGCCCTCGTGGTGGTATGTGATATTGAGGTGCAACCTATATTTCTCCACATGAGCTTGCACTACGCCTCGAGGATCCCACTCTATGTTTTGCCTACCCCAGATTAAATGAGTCTTTGTGCTGAGCCATGGCTTGCAGTACCTGTAGGGTTTTGTATTCATTGGCAACCAATGACCATGGGGAACGCTGGGTAGGCTTTTTTTCTCCTGCCAAGACAGAGACCCAAGACACCATTGGCCAATTCATAAGCTATCTTTTGCTCTGTAAGGCGGTTTGTGACTGTGTATAGTAGCAAGAGAGGAGGCCCCATAATGCCCTCCACCCTGATCATGGTGTGATCCCTATAGTATCGGTAAGCTCCAATGGGTTCGAGTGAAGCCCTCGTCTCGTTCGAGAGCCTTGGCATCGGCCTCTTGTTGATGGCACGATACACAATGGGGTAAAAGTGGTCACAAATGTCCCAGATGTAATTTTGGAAGCGGTGAATGTAGTGTTTGTAAAACACTATGTGCACCACAGGTCCCATCGGTACCCATTGAGGGAATGTCGAGCTCTTGAAGCGCAGGGTGGCACAGACAACGTCCACTATTCAGGACATGTAAAAACTATCTCCAACGCGGGCCCCCTTCACCTATTGAATGAGGTTGAATGTAATGCGGATCCCCAAATCAAGGACCTCCTCTCCCTTCATGATGATGCTGAGTGGGGGAAACCAGTACTTGTTTACGTGCACCACATGGCTTGTCCCATACAAGGGGTTCAACAACAACATGCCAGTTTGTACCCCCTCTTGGAATGCCCTGATTGTGTAAGAATCAAGGTTCTCTTTGTTTACCCAGTGATATTGGTCCTCGTCCCAGTCCTTAAGGACTTCATCAATATCATGGGTTTTGGTCTAGGCATCAACGAGCTCCTTGGTGTAAGTGACGGTGTACTCTAGGAGATTGTAATATTGTTTGAACATTGGCCTAGAGATGTCTGCAATCTTGAATTTGGTGTTGGGTGAGTACATGATGTTCATACTGCATTTGGAAGAGATCATTAGGTCACCAAAGAGGTCTACGCATGGGAATACCTTTGGCTTGGCAACCGCTTTATGTAGTGTCAATGACCTGAGGGATATTAGGACGGTGAACTCCACATCGTCATCCTCTAGTTCATCATCACTACTGGGCAGCTATATATCTTCAATGGTTTTGAAGATTTCATTGTAATGCTTGTATCTCGTGATCCCTGTAGGAACGTGGTGTTCCAAAACTCTTGCTTTGTTCTTGGGTTCGAAGTTGAGGCGGCTATTATTGAATTGCATCTTCTTTGTGCGCAT
The DNA here is from genome assembly GCA_037957365.1 of Torreya grandis. Classification (NCBI taxonomy): domain Eukaryota; kingdom Viridiplantae; phylum Streptophyta; class Pinopsida; order Cupressales; family Taxaceae; genus Torreya; species Torreya grandis. The sequence continues at coordinate 6,924,446 of JARHVA010000165.1, read as the reverse complement.
AATCTGTTAGGAGTGTATTCTGGGCTCTTGAGGGAAATTAATACAAAGAGCTCAAAATAATTTGGATGCGTGGAAGATGGATAATGGTGCTCAATCCATATGGGACGTTATCGAGCTTTGTGATATTTTCTGCAGTAATGGCTTTGGTGGGCTCATGTCGCATGAAATAAACTCTAAGTTGATGGCACATGCCAAATTAGTTGTTTCCCAATTCAGCATTAATTTGAAATTTTGAAAGCAAGTCCCATTTAAGTCGGTCGATGACAATGTGATCCCGTCAACTGTTGGATTGTGATATCCCCCACCAAGTGAACAAAAGCTAGGGGTGTGATAGGCATGTGCCTATTTTGCCCTCGTGGCACTACGATCACCCCTAGGGTTGGCCATGTGTCGATTGGAGAGTGGTGAGCTTATTGAGTACTATGCCAACTAAGCATGACAGGTGTTCTTGGTTTTGACAGTTGTGCCTGTACAAGCTGGCTGCTTGAGTGTATGGAGTACATGTGGTGTCATATTATTGGGTTGGGCTCTTGGTACGCACTATTTTCTGATTATCAAGATGGTCTGAGACATACTTGGCCAATTGTGTGTTAGGAGACACGTGGCTCTTCCTCATTGGATTGAGCCTCCTGGGGCTCTGACATCTCTGACACCATCAGGGTCAGGAGACGTGTTGCTCTTCCTCATTGGATCATGTCTTTTGGGGCTCTAACAACGCTGGCACCTCTAGGTATCAAGAGACATGTGGCTCTTCCTCATTGGATCCGACCTCTCGAGGCTCTGATGGTTCTGACACCTCCGGGTGTTGGGCGACACCTGACTCTTCCTCATTGGATCGAGGCTCTGATGGATTTAACACCTCTAGGTGGAAGGAGATATGTGGCTTCATCATTGGATCAAGCCTCTTGGGGCTTTGACAATTCTGACACCTCCAGGTGTCAGGAGACATTTGGGTTCTCATTGGATCGGGCCTCTCAGGGCTCCGACAACTCTGACACCTTTGGGTGTCAGGAGACACATGGTTCGGCCTTGGATTGGGCCTTCTGGGGCTCTAACAGTTCTGACACCTTTGAGTGTCAGGAGACACATGGCTTCTCATTGGATCGGGCCTCCCAGGGCTCTGACAACTCTGACACCTCCCAGTGTTAGAAGACACGTGGCAATACCTCATTGGATTAGGGCTCCCAGGGTTTTGATAGCATTGACACCTCCGTGTCTTGCAAAAAAATGCAAAAAAGTTGTCATTTAAAAGACCATCATAAGCCAATGGATGCTCATTTGTCACCCAAAAGGCTTCTGGGAGAGTGCCAACATGAATTTTGGGACAGTGGCCTTGGGATTGAGACTCCGAGAAATGTTTGCGCATGGATTTTTTGTAGAAAACAAATAACGGCCCCCAAAACAAGTTAAGTTTAGAGACACTTAAAGAATGCAATGGGACTAGCTCCTCTAAATGTGAATAGTTGCGAAAGATGCTTAAGTATAAACAAATGGGCTATTATTAGGGCTGCGTAAAATCTTAAGGATTGGCTTGGGCTTGATACAAGGCCAAGAATTTTCGAATTTGCGGTGAAACAAAGGTCGCATTTCTTCTACGAAAAGGAACGTGTTGGTCGCAACAAGTTCTTTTCACACAATCTGTGCAAAACTCGCTCAACTCCTTGCAATTTTCCTAGCCCTTCCACAATTTGATTCAACCACTCATCCTTATGCCTGCAATCCCCCAATCAACCATGAACATCTTGATCTAGATAGGGATTTGTGCAATGAATGAGTCTATAGGCTCCTGCAGAAATTGAAATTCCACTTCAGACACGAATAAGGCGAAACTAAGAACTCTAACAAATTGCTATTAAATTCGCCTCTCTACCATATGTCCACATCTCTTGTCCACTCATCCAAATTCTTCATTAGCTTTACTCGATCCTCTGTAATGTCCCACATTTTGGCATAGCTTGCTTATGGATCCTTAGCTTGGTTTGTTCCCACAAGGCTAAGGGAAAGAAATAGAAGGTAAAGTTGAAGGGGCTATCCTATGAGCAAAAAGGTAAAAAGTACTTACGTATTCTAATTTTTAGTTGAGTTATGCAAAAATGTATTTTTGATCTAATTTTCACTTAAATAGGGGATCTTTAAGTGTCATGAGAGCCTAAACCCTCAAAAAAGGAGTTTTAAAAGATAAAGTTGCTTATGTTTCAAAAGACACATCCTTCCAACTTGAGTGCCACCCTTGGGGGATGATTACAAAAAGCAATTGAGGATTCATTTGGAAGGGTATGCTTAATATTGATATTGAATCATTGATCAAGTATGTCAAGCTTGTTCATCACATTTTGAGGACGAAAACCTTCAAGAGTGTTAAGGGTTTGGGGATGAAAACCTCCATTCCTACTTCTTTGGTAGTTCTATTCAAGGGTTGTAATTGAGCTTCAAAATTGCATGTTTGCATGCAAGTGGTTCTACAAGGGTGATTTTGGACACCACTTTTATTGAGGAATATTGCAAACCATATAGAGAGCTGGTTTTTGGAGAAATTGCAGGTCTTGGAGAGTGGCGATTTGCATTGGGAGCTTGCTTGTGGAGTTTAGAACCATTCCCTTGGGTGGTGACTTGTTTGGGTGGAGAAGAAGACCCCTCTTGATAGGGCTGCGCTACACGGAGGTCCTTGAGGCTTTGAAGAAATTATTGGCGAGTTTATTCTACTTGGATGACTTGCCTAGGGCATCATAAGAGACCATTTCTTTGGTTAATTGGTGAGGTAAAATAATCTGAATTATTTTATATATTTTTCTGAGGTGGGGCGAATCAGTTTGAGGAGGAATTGACCCCTTTTGGAGGGCTTTTAGACTCCAATTCTTCAAGTTAAATTTATGCTATTATTTTTGAATTATTTGGGAATAAAATTACAAGGTTTTGGAGGGTTTTCGAGAGCAATTATAAAGGTATAAATTTTGGAATTTATTGCAATTAAAATCGGAAGTGGGGCGACTCACTTGGAAGGGGAGTTGCAAGGGTTTGGGGTGCTTGTTGACCCTAAATCATTGGGCAATATTATCCCTAATATTCGCAATATTTTTTGTTAATTTCCAGCTTGTTGGTGAAGGGATTTGGCTACATTTGATCACATGATATTTGATAGTGTGAAGGGAATTTATTTGCTACTTTTCAAGCTTACTTGTGAAGTGTGGCAATTGATTTTTTATAGTATAGTGGCTATTTTTGGGGGTCTAATTTCATATTTCAGTGGCTGGAATTATTCACTGTTTTTACGTAATTGTGCAAGCTATTTTCAAGGGTTTACATCACGTTTGGCGATTGGAAAGGAAGACTTGTGTTCGTTGGAATTTTGGATATATATACTTAGCCAAGGTGATCATTATTTCTAGGTATTTACTACAACTGTTTGCATCATCTTTTAGAGTATATTCTCAGTTGTTGGAGTGCATGGGCTGTAATTGTGGCTTAATTTCTTCCCTATTGGCATTTGGCATTTGGCTCCCTTAGAGAGGTGTGGTGGTTTGTTTGATAGACCTAGAGTGGCTGGTCTATTGGTATTATTTTCAGATTTTTGATTGGAGTTTGTGCCCAATCCCATTATTGCTTGCTTGTCCCAATTTGGAGACATTACATCCTCAGTCTAGGCATACTTTTTCCCAAAAAATTAACTTCGATCTACCACATAGGTTGCTAACCATCCCTGAATGCGTTCTAACAGCTCAATGAAGAATATTCCATACAAATCACTTTGAATATTCTCAAGAAACCATTAATTTGGTTTCAATTCCCTACTTATGATAACATCTTTTGCGAATTTTAAAGATTCAACCTCAAACCAGGGTTCCACTCACTCTAAAGAAATGTGCCCCGCCATCTACAATTGTGATCTTCATATTCTGTTCAAACAGGGAGCTGAAAACAGAACCAAAATGTTGTGTGTTTAAATGATCTTTTAGCACAACCTTGCATAGGCTAGATCTTGTGCAACAAATAAAGAACACTCATGGTGTCGACATATCATTCAAGCCCAAGGACTTAGACACTCACCTAAGGGACAATGAGAGAACACCAAGAACCCACTTATAAAAATATAGCACACAGATACAAAAGATTGCATCATCTTTACACAAAGAAGCATATCACACAATCATCATCTAAGTAAATAAGAAACATTACAACAATATTTTCACTCAAGGAGCCCATCTTTCATTGTCATTTACACCTCAATATCCTTTCCTTTACAAAGTATACATCATCATCTTTGCACACAGAAGCATATGACACAAACATCATTTAAGTAAATAAGAAACATTACAACAAGATTTTTCACTCAAAGAGTCCATATTTCATGACCATTTACACCTCAATATCCTTTCCTTTACAAAGTATACATGATACTTTGATCCCATTAAAAGTTGACCTTTGCACCAAACCTTATCTCTGAGCTTCTTCCAAGCAATCTGACTCAATGTTTGCAAAATGTCCACCCTGTCTTGATATCTTAAATGAGAAGCCAAGGTATCTATTTACAGTTTTCCTAAAACCCTTGGATCCTTTCCAGTGTTGTTTATTTGGCTTTCCTTTGCCAACTGACATGGCACTTGTCTTGCGCATTAGAATATTCCTTCTTTGCTCTGTCCACCTCTCTTGTGTAGTGGCGTATTCCCTTGCTCACAAAGCATGTACTTGTTCATCATGGATCGATCCAATCAACATTCTCCTTGTTTGAATGCTCGCCATTCGTCAGCCTATCCTTCACTGTGTTTCTCTTCCATGCGTGTTTTTTCATCAAACGAGTGTTTGTTCTAAACCGTGCAGTGCACATCATAGTTCTTGCGAAACATGTTTCTTCCTGTGCATGATCTTGGAGATGCATTTTACAAATATCCAAGAACCTTTGGTCCTTCTCACTTGTACGTTATGTCTTAGATAGTATTTCAATGTTTGCCTTAAGTGCATTTTAGAGGTCGACATGTTTATTTTCAAGTATATATGTAACTACATTTAATACATTTGGGTTGGGTGCAAATGGCAAATTATATTACATTTCAAAAATTTCCTCTAAAGTTTCAATGAGTGATCAGAGGGATCATAGAATTTGTGGCGATCTAAACATTTTAAAAATTCTCAAGCATTGATTTGTCGGTGTTAAAAAAAATCCCCATTGGGATTATAAATCCTTTGGCTATTTGAGTGAGAAACAATATTTGGACAAAGTGTTGTACAAGCTGATGTCTTCCAAATAGCCAATTTTGATTTTGGAACTCCCTAAAATTAGCCTAATCACCGAACTTCGTTGCTAAAATTTTCTCTTGTTCAATGCCTCTTATAATCTCTCTAAAAGTAGATCTATCCTTGTCTCAAAAAGGGTCTAACCACTCTGCCATCTAAGGATGTCTCTTGTATGGAGGGGGCTCAATCTTGGCTCAATCTTTATTGACTCTGTTGCCTTTGTGACTTGGTTAGTATGGTTCACTCTTCCTTCACCTTGAAGGGAAAATTTTCTTGCCAACTCCAAGAGTTACGGCCATTTTGTTTATTGGCATTTCCACACAATGCACTTCACGAGATGCCTCTATGCTAGGTACTGTGTGTATATGCCTTATTTTCGATTACTAACATTTTTTGTTCACAAGGCCATCTACACATTTATCTCCTTGAATGTACATCCTAAGGAGCACATCGGGATCAAGATGGGCTGGTTTGTGGTGCTTTGTGAGAGTTTCCTCGTTATGATCATCTATTATTATTGTGTCCATAATTCATGCCATGACATTAGCTTGCTTGTCCTTTGATGTTTCTTGTTTCTCCTTTCCGCTCCTCTTCTTCTTATATGCACACTTCTTCCTGACATCATTGGCTTGGTTGATGATGTCTTGTAGTGCCTTCCTCTTGGTTGACATCATCGGATAGGTCGATGACGTTTTGTGTCTACCTAACTCTTTTCTATGGCATCGATAGGGCTGATGATGTTGGCCAAGCTTGAGTTGTGACTTTTAGGGTTCTGAGCTGTATTTATATGGTTCCCCTTTGTCATTTCTCAAAGTGAAGACATCCAATCTGCTTTGCTTGTGCATGCAAATACACCTCATTAAGAAGAAGAGGAATTAAGGATAAGGAGATTAAATTTGAGGAAGAATGGTTTGCACAAGGACTTGAAGATATCTAGAAGAAAAGATGAACCAACAAGGTACATCTAGTCTTTGGAGTCCCCAGTTAAGGATTCTTAGGTCTTATTTTTTTCATCTTGACTTCATTTGCAATAGTCTGTTACAAAGTGTCATTTGAGCCAAGGGGAAAATTAATGTGCCACGTCAAATGAATGTACGTATCCTAACCCTACACTCTTTCTTTTATCACTTTGGTGGTTACATTAAATTAACATGCTAATGGCTTCTATGCTTAGATTAACTTATGTTTATTACCATATTGATATCTTTACATGTTTTATCTCTTTATTTACACCTCATGGTTACTATTTAATGACACCCTTACAATCCTTACTTTAGATGCCTCGTGGTTACTATTCAATGGCATTATATTTCAGCTGATTACTTTTGTTTACATCTCTTGGTTACCGTCTAATGACACCTTGGATCTAGTTAAGGTAACACTTGCTATCGTATGTGTAGATTTCCTTAGTAGGTCCTTCATTGCCTTCTTTGATCACAATCATTGTCTATGGCCCAAAACTGCTTTGTGGACCACCATATTGTATGTATGTTGGATTTACTATGGTCTTCTACGTTTTCCTATATTAAAGGACCCTTCTATTGTTGACCATTCTTAGCCTACATACACCATGCTTCTCTCTTGAAGAAGTATCTCTCTTTTGGGGGCAACCTCTTGAGCTGATAATCTCCATCTCAAAGAGCTTCCCATTTCTTAATTTTCTTTCTGCTAGTCTTGTGGATCTTTAAACTGGTACCCTCTCCCCTTTGGGATTCCTAAGTTGTGCCCCTCTTTGAGTTTTGGGCATAGACTGCCTTAACTACTTTCTTGGTTGGCTGCCTAGTTGGCGATTCTCTTTGTTGCTCTATTGTTGTTGGCTGCCCCAGTGACGACATTCTTTGTCTCTTTGTTTCTCCTCTTGGCAGACTTTGTCTTTGTACCGCTGGAGGATCTAATGTCTATTATTTTCTTGTCGTCATTCTTCACGCAGATCTTCCAAAATTAGGCAATGATGTGCCAAGTTTCTAGGCAGGTTTGCAATCAGTCTATTAGGAGGTTCGTTGAAGCCAAAACTATCTTCAATGTGGGTTGGTTAGACTTGGATGTCATTTGCTTCTTGTTGTGTGTATTGTTTGACTTTGATATTCCAAAAGAAGGAAAAGTCCTTCCTCAGGGGGCCTTCTCTTTCTTGTTTGTCCGTGTTGTAGTCAAACTCTCTGCTCATACACTCAACTTGCTGCCCCTCAAATTTTTGTCAGACAAGTCGTTTTCCAGTCACCTTACTGACCTGGGATTGTCTAGGAAACGATGTCAAAAATGGAGGTTGCCTAGTCTAAAATTTATACTAAAACCAACAACATGGTTGTGGAAATGGGAAAATGAACAGACAATGTAAACAAACAAAATAGAGAGCAACACAAGACATGCACAATAATGCTTGAAGTATCAATGGAAAGTACATAAAAAAATAGAAGACCAAGGAAATTACACACATGGGAGATCCTTGTCCAAGTCTATGTCATGACCATAAATATAATGATGGCCGATAGGTTTGGCTGTTGAGGTAACCATCATCAACCACCCAACAACCAATGCTAACAAAAATCAATATGTGGTAGACACACAACATAGAATTTTCATAACATGACTTAACACGAATTTTATTTATTCAAAACATAACTTTATTCAACACTCGTGGTTGTCTTTGGACAAAATGTTGGGCCATGGATTACAAACATGCCTTAGTAAATTTGGACATTCTCCTCATTATCCTTCAATTTCTTGTATAAAATGGCCTCATGATGTCCTTTCCAAAATAAGTGCAATTCTTCTGTGTAATGCCCCCTTTTTTGGCATAGCTTGCTAGTAGACCCATAGCCTAGTTTTTTTCCCACAAGGCAAAGGGAAAGAAAGAGAGGGGAATGTTAGGGAAGGGGGGCATTCAAAGAGTAAAAAGGTGAAAAGGTACTTTAAGTGTTCTAATTTTCAGTTGAGTTTTGCAAAAAGTGCTTTTGGTCTATTTTCACTTAAGTGGGGGACTTTTAAGGATCATGGGAGTTCATCCCCCTTAAAAAGGTAATTGAAAAAATAATTTTCTTTATGATTCGAAAAGTTATCTTCCTCCAATTTGGATGCTACCTTCGGGGATGGATATAAGAGGGAATTGAAGGTTCATTTGAAGGGGTTATGCATTTTTGGATATTGAATTGTTGATCAAGTATGTCAAGCTTGTTCATTGTGACTTGAGGACGAAAACTTTCAAGTGTATTAGGGTTTGGGGATGAAAACTTCCATTCTTTCATTGTGGGCAACTCTATTCAAGCTCTGTAATTATTTTTTAGATTTGCATGGTTGCATGCAATTGGTCTTATAAAGGTGTTTTGGAACACCACTTTCATTCACGAGTTGAACGAACTCCGTAGAGAGTTGGAAAAAACACAAATTGCAGGTCAAGGAAGGTGGGCGAGTGCCCTAAGAGTAGTAAGGAGGTTCCCTAGGCTTGGCGACTTCCTTTGAGGGATGGGTGAGTGTCTTAGAGCATGTTTTGGCTTGATTCACTGGTGGAAAACAGGCCATGAGTTTATAATAATATTTCTAATACTATTATTTATAAATATATTTCTAATAATATTATTTATAATTTTCTAGTAATTTAGCATGCTGAATTAATGTTAATTGGGGGTTGAACATAGGAAAATTAATTTAGAATTAATTATATTGTTTTTCTTAGTGGAGTGATTCACTTTGGAGGGCTTTTAGGGTGTTTTTGGGCTCTAAGTTTGGAAGGAATAAATATATATTTATTGGCTGATTTATTGGTGGTTTGACTTATCATTTGAGGGTCAAGGGAAAAACTAAAAAGGGCTGGAATAACCCGATTTTTTTGATTTAAATATTGCTGGAACATACAAAAGTTTGGTGATTTGATGCACCTAGGGTTTGATCTAATCGGAACCTCGTTTATTGAAGATTGTTGGTTGATTTCAGTGCTGTGATTTTATGAGTTTTGCCTACAATCACTGGAGGCTTTGAGTAGGATTTGTGTGACAAAAAGGAGGATCACAATCAGCTTGTGTGGCATTGGGGTTTGAGGGTTGGAAATCTTTCCTTTTGGCTTCTTTTGAGGAGGTGAAAGCCATTGGTGGCTAAGATATTAAAGTATTTTTCTTATATTTTTCAAAAGGGTTTGATTTCTTGTAATGACCCCTTTTTTGGTATAACTTGTTTATGGACCCTTAGCTTGGTTTTGTTCCCACAAGGCTAAGGGAAAGAAAGAGAAGGGAACTAGAGGGGGCTATTCAAAGAGCAAAAAGGTGAAAAGTACTTAAGTATTTTAATTTTCAGTTGAGTTATGCAAAAAATGATTTTTATCTAATTTTCATTTAAGTTGGTCCTTTTTAGGGTAGGCCTAAAAGTGAATTTTATAAAGAAGCTTTATATAATATATTTATTAAGGAAAAATGTATACTCTCCCTCCTTATTTTGGGTGCCACACTTGGAGGAGATATATAAAAGGAAATGAAAGGCTCATTTGAAAGGGTTATGCAACTTGGATAGTGAATTCTTGTGCAAGTATGTCAAGCTTGTTCACCACATCTTGAAGACGAAAACCTTCAAGTGTGTTAGGGGTTTGGGGACGAAAACCTCCATACCTACTTTCAGGGCAGCTCTACTTAAGGGTTGTAGTTGTGCTACAATTTTGCATAGTTGTATGCAAGTGGATTTACAAGGGTGTTTTTGGGCACCACCTTATCAAGGATTGTTTCAAACCCTTCAGAGAGCTGAAAATTCATGATTTGTAGGTCAAAGAAGTGGGCGAACTTGGTTTGAAGAATTTTGTTGATTCTGGAGGCCATCCCAAAGGTGGCGACTTGCTTGGTAAAATTGGGGACATTACATTCTTCTTGTGTTGATGCTTTTGCTATTGTTGATTGTTTGTGATATGAAAAATCACAACAGAGAGAACATGAGATTGTTTTACACTCATTTTACTCATTTGTATCATGTTTATGTAAATATTACAAAATATGTACAAAGAAGCTTTTAGATGGAGGAACCTTCTTATAGAAGAGAGATGTACACCATTTAAGAATATATGATAGTCCATGTAATTGTAACTATATGTGGAATATATAAGAATAATATGATATAGTAAGGTACAATAGCCCAAGTGGTTGGGTCTCATATGCCATGTGACTATGCTTAATAATTTCCTCTCTTCTTAGAGGAATTTTTCCCCAACTTCTGTTGTAGATATGTGCTCAAATGTTGACTAGGACATTCACTTAGCTTGAGTAATGATCCCTTGCAATCAAGTGGTAGTGTAGTGGTGCCTAGTCGTGCATGTGCATACACCAAGAAAGGTGTCTTCATATAAAGGAGGCTGAAAATATGGAATGGTGTCCCGAGGATAGATATAACATGTTCTTTCTCCTAGTGTAGTGGTTCTTAAAGCTCAAGTTCACTTCCAATTACGTATCATGAACTTGTGCCTAAACATTATCCAAATGTAGCACAAAAGAAGAAGCCATAGCTTTCTCTTTTTTTTGATTTGATTAAGAAGTTCTAGGAAGAGACACTAAAATTTCATTAGGCACAAGGGTTTGCTACCTCTAGCAAACCTCAGATGGAGAGTTTATTGTAGAGACATGGATAGCTCTATTTTAACTTTGCTGCAACACATGAAGATAAATTGTGATAGATGCAGAGAGCATCAAACAAGGGGCAGTGAACTATCTCAGTTTGGCCATTAGTTTGTGGATAAAAGGTTGTAGAGAACCTCAACTGACAGCCCAAAAACTTTCTCAAAGCTTTCCAAAAGTGATTAAGAAATCTTGACTTGTGACAAAAAATAATAGATATGAACCATTGAATCATGAAAGTCATTGTTCTCAGGGCCTATATTGCCGTTGCCTGCATGACGCCATTGTATTCCTTGTCATTTCCTTTAGCGAAGTGTGCCTACTCCTTGGGACAAAGTGTTTTCGTTCTTCGTGATTTTTTGTTGTTCTTCATTGAAGGCGGAAGGAGGACTGACAAATCCCTTACTGAAAACTGCCATAAAGGAGCACAAATGGGCTGATCCATCATTCATAGTGCGAAAAATGATGGGCTAATATATCACTAAAGAGTTCTAATAAGGATGGGCTGATCCATCACACCAAGAAAACAATACAATATGCCAACCACCCCATCGTAATGTTGAACATGAGTGATACCTCAAAGAAATGAGAAGGATGAAGCTGAAGGAATCAGATTCTCATGCAAAATAACACTACAACAAAGAAGGTTCTAGTCGTCACCAAAAAAGAACTTTGTGGATGGATGGTATGAAGCCACCACTCAGACAAGATGTGCAACAAAAAGAGATCTCACCAAGAAGCATCCAGCTAACAAAAACAAGGCACACTCATAAAAGTAATGTATGGATTTTTTGAAAAGGGTGAAGGACAATGGCTTTGCGCATACCAGCATTGAACATGTTTATAAACGATGGTAGGAGGCGGTTGTTTGTGGTTTGTTTGCAACAAGTAGCTCAATGTAGTAGTGTAGTTGATCACATGCATGCACAAGCGAACTAAAACGATCAAGAGAGCAGTGCAAAAGAGAGAACCACGGGTGTGCCTGAAGATGCACATACACAATGAAGGTGTTGAAAGCCTTACCAAAATACCTCAAGGAGTTCGAGACAAACCTCAAGAGTGTCGAGAATGTGTCCCCCCAAGTGTCCCGAGTCTGGCACAAAATAGGTGTGCCAAAAAATGTCCCAACAAGGCACAAATAAACGTGTCGTACAAAATATGTCCTAGACAAGTTAGGCATGAAAACCAATGTGCAAAATAAACTATGTCCCCCAACTCTATTACAATATTTTCCATGGAAACTATATATATCCATGCAATATGTTTACAATGTCTAGATTACAGAATACACTTGAAAATTTGAAACATAATTTTTTTGTTTCTGTACATTTTGGAAAATTTAGAAGTACAAAGCCATAAGTGCTAGAAAAATTAGACAACTTAAAAAAACACTGCTTGTGAATCTGACTTGACGTTTGATGTTTGTTGCAAATAGAGCCTAAAATGCTTCACAATAAAAAACAAAGGATACCGTATAGTTTGATGGCGATATGATGAAAATTCTGGAAAACATGCAAAAAAATTGCAAAATCAAAAGAAAAGACTGTTGGATCGGACACACGGATCATGAGATATCAATGTTGAAGTTGGAGGACTTTGCAAGAGGGCATTGGAGCATGTTAGTCGAAGTGTGTCTGTATGGGATGCGTGATCACTGGCGATGCCGGACCTACACACTGGGCTTAAAAAAAGTGAAAATAACATGTATTAGAGTTTACGTGAAGTCTCATGGGGGCCTCTAGGGTGTAGCAATGCTTAAAGTGGCCTTCAAAATGTTCAAAAAAGGCTTAAAAGGCCTTCCAAAGGATGTTTATGGCCTTGTGAAAAGGGTCGTGGCCTTGCAAAGATGGTATAATTAGGATGGGGAGTTCGCGAATAGGGAGAGCCTGTCGAGTTGCTTGGTGGTGTATGCGGATGGGAGTAGGGTGGAGGTGGGGAGGAGTGGGGTGGGGATTAGACACATCAGTGGGGGTAGGGCTGGGTGATGTGAGGTGCACACACAATGCAGAGGGTGGGATGGAGGCTGCAAAGAGGTTGTGGTAGAGGGGACAGGTAGCAAGAGAGTGCTAAGTGTTAATGGTGCTGTCAAGGACACAACACAAGGTGTTGAGGAGCTTGGGTGAGCTTTGTTGTAGGGAAACGTAGGTTTTGCATGGTCCCTGTCTTTGCCATTTTTTTAAAAATTGTCTTTTGAAAAAGCCTCCAACCCAAAACAAGTTATGAATTGTTTTCCAATTTAAAAGAACATTTAGAAGGCGAAAAAATTGTGGAACTGATTTTTGACCAAAAATGGCTGAAAATGTCATGAAAACAATGTGAAGTCCTTGTAGATCTGTTCTGACTAGCAATCTTCCAAGATTTGTTAAAAATCCTTAATAAATGAAAAAAATACCAAATTATTTTTGATTTTTTAAAACATTGCAAAGTTCAGTGTAAAAATATCTGTTCATCAGAAGATTCTAAGAACCCCAAAAAATTGAAAAACAACCCAGAAAGGGCCCTAAAATACTTGATCTGCCCCTAAAAGAGAAAACCCATAAAAATATTTCAAAACCCACATCTTTGTTTCAGAACGACTCAAAAATAGACTGCCCACTATCAAAATGACTCTTGAGATTTATATAAGCCCTCAAAAAGTGCTTTTTATAACAAAATAATTAGAAATCTATAGAGGGGTAGGGTTTCACAAAAAACTGGAAAATTCTCTTAAATTTTTTTGCTGATTATTGCAAGGAGTCTGCTTTAGCACTATGTAAGAACTCTAAATGTTATATGGGAATGATATGAAGATCCCTAAACAACAAATACCTGCTCTAGATCAACAAAAAACAGTCCTAGATATTTTCTGCATATTCAACAGACAAAATAGATGCACATGATGCTCAAAATGAATAGAATAAGCACACATACACAAAAGAAATGAAACCCTGTATTAAGAAAGCTCTCACAAGCTACTCTAAGGTGACTTACAAGGTCCTTGGGTGCTCTTAGGCACACATAAAGCTTACTGACAAGCCTCACATTTATCTGAATGTCTTAGAAGAGTGATTATAAGTGAGGGAGATGGATATATTTATGGGAATACCTTTGGAAGCCTAGAAATAGTTTGATTGGCCATCGAATAGGCACTCACTCTTGATTTGCTGGGTGCCTTGAATCCTATTAACTTGCTTACCTCATGTAACTTTCTCTAATTCCTAATTAACTAAAATATGGATAATATGCATACTTCTAACTTCAGGATGAAGTCACTAACCTAAGTCAGCTTAAGTCTACAGTGTGGATAACGACCTACAACAATAGTTGTAAGATGAGTGTTCTAGTCATTGCATCGAATGGTGACCTTTGATGTGAAAGGTGTGTAACATGGTGTTAGCGTCATAGTCATTGCCCACCAAGGAGAAGCTACATTTCTTTTAGGTCGCCGCTCCCTCTGCTCTACCCAACTTGGCCTACTTGATACTCGTGCACTACTTAGTTGGTGGTGTGGGGAAAAATTGCTGCCCCCTAACCTACACACCACTTGTGCGCTACTTAGTTCGCTGTGAGGGACAAAGCTGCTGCTGCCTCTCCACCACCAATGCTTCGCCTACCTTGCCTATAATCACCACCACCACTCAGAATGGTCACCAATGCTTTGCCCATCTGTCGCTTAGCATAAATACTAATCACAATGATCCCTTGGCGCAATTTGGGTGTGGAAAATTTTTGCACCATAATTTAAATTTTTAAATTGACTATATAGACTCAAAATTTCTTGTAAAGTTGGACCTCATTCTTGATGGGTGAAGCAAACAAACCAAAAAAAGTAACAAAACCCCAGTTAAGTGTTTGCGTAGAATGCAAATATGCAGTCAAGTCAAAACGATTCCACAATTTTTTGAAAATATGTGAGATTTGTGGAAAACTTCAAGTTCGCCAAATTTGGAGAGAAAATTTGAAGAAAGGTCTAGAGAATTCTACCAGTTAGTAGCTGCAACAGATATGATTGGAAGTGCAAGGTGACGACAATGTGAGGAAGAACTCTTTACGAACACCTTTAAACACTAGATCCAAGCTCGAGCAAGCAAACAAATTTCTTATTCGGATGAAAAACTCTAGTAGGTATGATTGCAATCATAGTCTTCCCGATGATAGTAGAAACCTCACACAACCTTGTGAAAGCTTGGATCAGATCTCATGTAGGCTTACTCCCTAATCTTTGATACTATGTCGAAATTTAGAAATGGATTCCATTATCTACATTTAATTCCACAACCATAAAGGGAAGGTGTGACATAGAGATTGTAATGTCCCCATTTTCAAGTTCTCTTGCTTTGCAATTGAAAATGTTCTGGGTTTGTGTCAGCTTGATCAAGGGTAATTTGATGTTACCATTGAGCCCTGATGGTTTAGAGGAGTTCTATGATGCTTTCGGATGTTAATTTTGACTTCTAGTTTGGGCTCCAAGATTCTTGGAGGGAGCATTTATTATTAGGAAGTCACCCGATCAGGGCCGTTCATCATCTTTCATCATCGGGATCACCCCTACACAGTCGGTTTTTGATTCCAATGCATTTCCACTGTTTTCGTAATTTGGATGTATTAATGAGCTATATTTAATTAAATTTTCTAAGGTTGTTATTTTAATTAAAATATTTAAGGGGACACCTTAGTGTTATAGTTCGTTGGAACCAGGATGAAAATTTTTAATCGTTGGGATGTTGAAAAGAGGCTTCCGGTGCCGGGAAATGTTTTAAAATAAAATAAATCACTTTTGGAGTTAAATGTTTAATAAATTAATAAAGTGATTTTAAAAAAGGAATTTTTGGAAAGTTCCCTTAAAAAACTTATAAAAAGGGAATTGAGAGCTCATTTGGGATGTTATGTTATGTTTGGATATTGCTCTGTTTTTGGAGGATATTGCTTTGGTTTTGGAGGAGATTGCTTCTCTCTGGTTGGTGAGGACAAAACCCCTTACAGGGAACATTTTCTACGCTGTTGAAAGACACAGTCTGACAGATTATTGGTGATTTCATACAAAGATCACAACGAGACTTATTGTGGAGTTTATAATTCAATTTTTTAGGGTTAATGCAGATTTTAAAAGCTATCTGGGCAAATCTGAAGGAGAATATTGAGTTTTGGTTGTAGAACCCTTTTCTTTATTGGTCGTACCTTTTTCATCTGTTGGTCATACTTCATCTCGCTGGCTATGCATGCTGATTTGGTTCATTTTTGGAGGTAGGATTGAGATTTCGGACTTATTTCCAACTGCATGGTGGCGCCTAGGGCATGCAAGCACTCTTTTGTCACTCTGGTATTATTTTTGAAATATTTATGCAAGAATATTTATTGCATGACTTGCATGAGCTTGCATGTGCTTGTATGCTATTGCATGTGTTGATTTAGATAAGTGGTGATATTTTGACGTATTGGGTTACTGTTATTTTGAAGGAAAAATAAATATTTTGATCAGCGTTTAAATATGGAATTTCTTTGCTATTGTATTTCAGAATTAATATATGTTGCAAATAGTTATTGTAATCTGTTGTTATATTCGAATGATTTGAATCAAAACACAAACCCCTTTTGAATCTTCTGTTTAGTTTGAAAGAACAACCAAAAAAAAAAAACATAGTATTTTTTAATCTAAAAAGAACAACAGGGCTGCATAACATAGTATTTTTTAATCTAAAAAGAACATCAGGTTTGCATATTACAATGGTTTCAGAGCTGGTTTTTCCTGCCACCCTATTGGTGTATGAACTTCTGTTGCAGATTTTCAACGATTGCATGTCATTTTTCAGTGATGATTCATGGATGACAGAATGAGCAAACTAGATTTATATCAGCTTTGCCAATTAGGTATAAAACTCAAGGAACTACGTTTGTTGAAAGGGACACTCCTTTGCACATTAGAAGAGACAGATAAATGTTTATCCAAAGTAACTCAGTCTCCCCCTAGCATGATGAAAATTTTGATGAATGTATTGATTGACTCGTTGGGAAATCTAGAACTTTTGAAACACCATGATGAGAAGGTCAAAGTATCAGTAATCACATGCATCAATGAAATTACATGGATAATTGGACCAAAAATTCCATACAATGATAACATCATGAGGACACTGTTTCAGTTGATTATAGAAAATTTCCAGGGGTTAGATGAAATCAACAATCCATATTTTGCTAAGAGGGTTATTATTCTTGAGACAGTTGCAAAGGTTAGGTTGTGTGTCTTGATGTTGGATCTTGGTTGCAATGATCTTATTGTGAAGATGTTTCAGTGCTTCTTTTTAGTCATCAGGTAGTCACATTCTAGTAATATTGTTGCTGCAATGCAAACAATCATGACAATAACCATAGACGAGAGCAACAACATTCCTCAACCGCTTTTATCAGTTTTGCAATATTATATGTACGAAGATGGATGGATGATAACATCAAGTGCGAAAGCATTAACACAATAGGTGTTTGACCAATTTGGGCATAAGTTGAAATGATATTTTGCTAAGATGATAGCTGATCCAAAGAAAGACTTACAAAAAGAGGAGTTCAAATCAAAAGTTGTTGATGGCAAGAATGCTTTACCTCATGATGGGGGTTTGACAAAACCCCATGTTGACTCCTTGGAAGTGCATGCATCTATACATATTGAGGATGTGTGCAATGAGATTGACAAAACAACAACCCTGAATACTCCTTTAGAGCTATCCAGTGAAGTTGTAGACATTAGTACCAAGGTTTGCATTGTTGAGATCATTAATACATCTTCAAATGATGGGCTTGTTGAAGGCAAAATGGTTGAAGTTTTCGAAACAACTGATAATGATGATTCTTTATCTCATTACCGTGATGGTGACACAGGTGGCTTTTGGTTTGACTACCAAATCAAGCTTATGGAGAGAGATACTTATGTTGGCATCAGAATTGGTGAGTTGGAAAGTGACTTATTCAGAGACACAACATCACCAGAGGAGGACAGTGAACACATATTCTTTGAACAAAGCAATCAGCATTTTAACACAAGGGATCCGGGTGTGTTGACACCAAAGTATGATGAGGATCCTACATGGAATAACTTTCCCTTTGATTGTGATGATGTTATGATTTTAGAGCACAATGCATGCATGGAAGATGGCATTGATGGTGTTGATTCCTTTCTTGAAAACAAATCTGATTCATCAACACATGAAGCTGACTTTGAGCAGAGGTTTAGTGACTTTAATGATTTGGATCCATAGTTTACTATTGAAAATGATAATGGAAGGCTTAGGTGATTTGGGACAGCCTTGGAGTCATTAGTGACATGTATGAAGGTTCTGATTATAGTATTCATCACAGCAGCAGTTCACTTTCTTCGCATGAACATGATTGGAAGAATCAGTTTGTGGTGATTGCTGATAACCCATTGTTTGAGATGGGTGTTGAAATGGCATATGACAATCCACTTTTTGAGTTGGATGATGGGACTATTCCTGGTTGTAGCATTGGATTGGGTGAAAATAACAAGGTATGGGATCCGGGAGAAGATTTAGAACTTGAGTTGGAGGGTGTTTTTTAGCGTGGTTTTGATTTAAATTCACATTATGAGGTGATTGGTTACCCACCCGGGAGATCACCGGATATGAAATGTGTGGAGGAGGAGTCAAAAGAAGATTGCATAAGGAGTGTTGTTAAGTTAGGAGACACAATATCTTCATGGGATGAATTGATTCATGGAAACTTCTTCATTTTTGAAATTGAAAGGTTTCCAAATAATGCTCTTGAGCTTGCTGGAAGTTTCAGAACAGCAGCAAGGAAAGTTGTTGGAGCTTTCACGGATGGCCTACATGGGTTTACTAAAGAAGTCACAAATTCCTATGATGTGAATTGTGATTTGGTTGGCACTTGGAGATGTGTTGTGCACCTTTTTAGGCATGCTGGAGAGATCATTCTTGGTTGGGTATCTGTGCTTGGGGTCTTTAGCAAGGATTGATGAAGTTAATTGAGAACGGATGGGAAGATCTTTGGAGGTATAAGGATGAAAATTTCAGAATTAATGATGTTGTTCCTTTCCATACCAGCCATTTGGTAATTCTTTCTGCTTATCTACAAATGGATTGGAGAGAGATTTTTCGTAAGGATTTGAATAATGAACGAATGGTTATTCTTGGGAGTGTTACGTGGCAAAGAATAGATCGGAATTCCAGTGTTGATCTTGTTTTTGGGTTGCAGGTTCGTGATGTAAACTTTGATAGTATACACTTGGTGTTGGTTCAGGACAGTGAACTTCTGCTTGCTTTGGTTCATCATTCAGTGACCTTTGGAGTTGGAATAGTAAGTGTTTTTGCTAGTCTTCATGGTTGTATTAGATTAGTACAGAGTAGACATGTCAGATCCATATGGTGTTATGTTGGTGAGTTTGTTGAACTCTTGCAAAGGATTGTTTCCCTTTTTGCAAGAAGATTATAGGAGTTCGTATTTGCAGTTATGACTTTGCATGATACCTTGAGAAGGTATGTTGAGGAGTATGGTTATGGGTTGCATAGATATTTCTTTCAGTTGCCTAGGATCATGTTAGGTACTGGGATTGTAGTTATGGACATTACTAGGATGCTTCGGTGGGAGATGTTTCACGGTATGGGTTTCAGCCCTTACAGGGAAATGCAACATGAGCACGTTGGAGTTATGATCAGAGTGGTGCAACGTCAACATGGTGGTTCCTTTTTGAGACTAACTTGGAACCCAAGGATTACATTGTTTTGCCGCTCAACAACTTTTGGGAATGAGAGAGCCAGTGTTGACTTTTTGGAGTCTACTCCTATGCTGCATTGGGTTGGTTCCTTTGAAGAGCAATTCTCCGAGGTGTTGATCGAGTTCTTGCAGTATTTGATTGCTCTTCTTATCGATGGTTTTCAGGAGGTCTCTTGTATTGGTACCTTGCAGGTCAATGCCTTGAGAGGATGGTACTACAAATCTCTTAGGTTCACTTGGGACCTTGGGATCGTTCTTGGTTTCAGTCTAGTCCAGTCTTTTGAGTTTTGAGTTATGTTGGCATTGCTTGAGGACAAGCAATTTTTGGGAACGAAGGACTGTAATATCCCCATTCTCGGGTTCTCTTGCTTTGCAATTGGAGATGTCCTTCTGGGTTTGTGTCAGCCTGATCAGAGGGGTAATTTAATGTTACCAGTGAGCCCAGATGGTTTAGAGGAGTTCTATGATGCTTTCGGATGTTATTTTTCACTTCCGATTTTGGATCCAATATTCTTGGAGGGAGCATCTATTATTAGTAAGTCACCCGCTCATGTCTGTTCATCATCTTTCATCATCGGGATCACTCATGCACAGTCGATTTTCGATTCCGATGCATTTCATCCGTTTCCGTAATTTGAATGTATTAATGAGCTATATTTAATTAAATTCCCTAAGGTTGTTATTTTAATTAAAATATTTAAGGGGGCACCTTAGTGTTATAGCTCGTTGGAACCAAGATGAAAATTTTTAAATGTTGGGATGCTGAAAAGTGGCTTCCGGTGTTGGGAGATGTTTTAAAATAAAATCACTTTTTGGAGTTAAAATGTTTAATAAATTAATAAAGTGTTTTTAAAAAAGGAGTTACTGGAAAGTTCCCTAAAAAGGCTTATAAAGGGAATTGAGAGCTCATTTGGGATGTTATGTTATGTTTGGATATTGCTTTGGTTTTGGAGGAGATTGTATCTCTCTGTTTGGTGAGGACTAAACCCCCTACAGGGAACATTTTCTATGTTGTTGAAAGACATAGTCTGGGAGATTCTTGGTGATTTCATACAGAGATCACAACTAGGCTTATTTTGGAGTTTATTATTCAAATTTTCAGGGTTAATATAGATTTTAAAAGCTATCTGGGCAGATCTGAAGGAGAATATTGAGTTTTGGTTGTAGAACCCTTCTCTTTACTAGTCGTACCTTTTCCATCTGTTGGCCGTACCTCTTGTGGCTGGCTGTGCATGCTGATTTGGTTCATTTCTAGAGGTGGCATTGAGATTTCAGAGTTATGCCCAACTGCATGGTGGTGCCTAGGGCATGCAAACACTCTTTTGTCACTCTGGTATTATTTCTGAAATATTTATGCAAGAATATTTATTGCATGTACTTGCATGAGCTTGCATGTGCTGATTTAGATAAGTGGTGATATTTTGACATACTGGGTTGTTATTTTGAAGGAAAAATAAATATTCTGATCAACGTTTAAATCTGGAATTTCTCTGCTATTGTATTTCATGAAATTTCAGTATTTTCAGAATTAATATCTGCTGCAAATAGTTATTGTAATCTGTTGTTATATTCGAATAATTTCAATCAAAACACAAACCCCTTCTACATCTTCTATCTAGTCTGAAAGAGCAGACACAAAAAAAAACATAGTATTTTTTAATCTAAAAAGAACAACAGGGCTGCATATTATAGAAATTTTTGCTACCAATAGGTACCCAAAGATAGCATGGTATATGCTGAATAAAAGACAAGTACAATGTGAAAATGATATACAAATGAAATGTATTTTTAGATGAATAAATTCAAACCCTAAGTAGCCTAAGGCAGTTATAATCCTTATAGTCGATCAACTTTAGATCAACATGGATCTCAAGAATACCATAGCATGGTAGCTCATTGGGTCCTAAAGCAATAATACCAAGGATACCATAAATATGTGAACTATTAGGTCCCAAAGCAATAATCACAAGGATTATGCTAGTCAATATTTTAAGGCTCCTATAAGTCACGATTACTTCTCTCTAACAATGAGTGTAGGGTTTTGTAATTGTGTAGATGCTTTATGATTATATGTATTTAGTGATACTTTGAAATGTTGGTGATGATAACTCATATGCCTTTGGTGCTTATTGTGGGATTGCATGGTATTTTCAATTTTTTTGACTTTGATAAGGATGTTTGGTCTAAGTTTAATGTCACTCTTAGATGGTATTCAATTTTTTAAGTATATGTGTGTTTGTGATTCTATGGTACGTGTATTGTGAGATTAGTCTTAATTGGTTAAGGATGTGTTTCTTAGATATTTTTAAAATAATCGCTACATTGATATCTATAGTTTGTAGGAGGGGTTATGTTGATCCTTGTATTGTTTGTGCATATTATAATCCGACTTTACTTTTTGACGTGGATCTCCTTAAGGTCTTCATAAGTCTTGAGTTTTAAGTATACTTCTATTTATGATTTTAGGTTGTTAGGGGACCCTTCACTAGATTCTAAGTCATCTTTTGCATAGTTATTTTGTCCTCTCTCTCATCTTGTCTGTTAATTAGTGGGTCATTTAAAGAAAAATACTTTTAACGGGTCAATTTGGATGGACTTATTTGTGTTAGGGTGGTTGTTTGTCATCAAGATGCTTAGCATGTAGGGTTTTTAATCTTTGGTGGTGTAGTTTTCTTTGTTATTTATAATCAAAGTCAGATGCATTTCCCTTGTATGTTACATGTATCTAGGTTTATCATCCTCTGTATAGAAGGTAGATTGTTTTTACTTGTACAGTTGAGGCACAATGGGAAGTTTCATTTATTGTGATTGCAACTTAAAATGGTTTGTACACCTTTTAGATCTGCCATTGATTCTTGGTTGGGGGAGTGTAAACATATAGATCTAACCATTTTCAATGCCCAAATTGCATTTAGAACATATCAGTTTGAGCCTTTTTTTTTTGATAGGTTTTAATTGATTTATTTTAGTGTGAAGTGTAGAGTATTGTGGTCCTCGAAATAATATAAATGTGGTTTTATTCGTAAGGGTAGGAAGCATGATTTTCGTGATAAGGTTTTCCATAAAGGTTGCTCAATGTGGTGTTCTTGCTTGTTAGTTTGTCTAGTGTTATAGATCCAAGCTTGAACAAGCAAACAAATTTCTTCTTCGGATGAACAATTCTTGTAGGTACGATTGCAATCATAGTATTCTTGATGATGGTTACTCCCTAAGCTTTGATATTATGTCAGAATTTGGAATTAGGTTCCATTGTGTACATTTAATTCCACAGAAGCATAAAGGGAAGATGCGACACAAAGATATGTATTATACCAATAGCTACACAAAGATAGCATGTTGAATGCTGAATAAAAGACATGGGTAGAATATGAAAATGATATACAAATCAAATGTATTTATCAAGGAATTTTTTAAAACCCTAATAACCGTAATGCGAGTTATCACCATTAGAGTTGGTCGGCTTCATATCAACATGGATCTCAAGGATAACATGGTAACTCATTGTGTTTGAAAGCAATAATCCCAAGGATACCAGAAGCGAGTGACTTATTGGGTCCCAAAGCAATAGTCACAAGGATTATCACCAGTCGATATTTCAAGGCTCGTAAAGACATGATTACTTAGAACAATGAGTGTAGGGTCTCGTAATTGTGTAGATGCATCAGGATTGTATTTATATAGTGATACATTGAAATGCTGATGTTGATAAATCATATATCTTTGGTACTTACTATGGGTTTGTGTGGTTTTTGTGATTTATTTTGACCTTGATAAGGATATTTGGTCTAAGTTCTATGTCACTTGTAGATATTGTATGTGTGATTATATGGTGCATGTATTGTGAGATTAATCTTAATTGGTCAAGGAGATGTCTCCTAGAGGTTTTTAAAATAATCTTTGACCATTGGTATCTATAATTTGTAAGAGGGGATATGTTGATCCTCGTATTGTTTATGTGCACTATAATCTGTCTTTTCTTTTTGACATTGATCTCCTTAGGGTCTTCATACATTAGATTTTCTTGAGTTTTTAGTATAGTTCTATTTATGGTTTTAGGTTGTGAAGTGACTCTTCACTAGATTCTAGGTCATGTTGTACATTGTTACTTTCTTCTTTCTCTTGTCATGTGTATTAACTAGTAGGTTGTTTGAAGAAAATCTTTTTAACGTGTGAATGGGGATGGACTTATTTGTGTTCGGGTTGTCATTTTTTTTTCAAGATGTTTAGTATGGAGGGTTTGTGATCTTTTGTGGTGAGTTTTCTTTGTTATTTAAAATCAAAGTTCTTATGGATGCATTTTTATTGTATGGTACATGTATCTAGGTTGATCCTCTTTATAGAAGGTATATTGCTTGACTTTTACAATTAAGGTATGATGAGAAGTTTCATTTATCGTGATTGCAACTGTAAAAATTGTCTGTACGCCGTTTTGATCTGACTGTCACCATTTTTAGTTGGTTAGGGGGGTTTAAACATATAGATCTAATCATTTTCAATGCCCAGATCGAATTTTAGAACATATTGGTTTGAGCCTTTTTTCATTTGATAGGTTTTAATGAATGTATGTTAGGGTAATGTGTAGAGTATTATGCTCTTCTATATAATGTAAACCTAGTTCTATTTGTGAGGATAGGAAGCATGATTTTTATGAGAAGGTTTTCTATAGAGGTCGCTTGATGTAGCATTCTTATTTGTTAGTTTATCTAGTGTTAGAGGATCATTAGTTTCCTTGGAAATAGATTAGCTTGTTTATGATAATGGAGTGATTTTGCGATGAAAAATTCATTTATAAACAGATTAATTTTGGATGTTCATTAACTAGTTTTAGAGGGGTCAAGAGAGAAGGTATCAAATAAGATGAATTCAGAGTTAGGCCTTCCATATGCCATAAATGAATAAATCAATAATTTGATTTAATTAATTTAAATGAAATAAGATGGATTATTAACATTCTCTTTAACATAATTTCTTACCTGCATAAGTCTTCCCTCAACCTAAATCATCATTGTTTGTTGCTAGGGAAAGATTTACTCAACTTTAATACTAATGTCATGGATTGCCTTCCCTGTACCTACATACACACATGGTGGAGAACATACAAGCACACAAACACACCCACATAATTAACATGATGATTTAATATACATTGAACCAGAAGTGGTAAAGGTGTATGAAGAAACACCCTTTAGGGTGGAGTATGGAAATCACCAAACCTATTAGAGATGGGGACCATAATATTTTAGAGAAGAGGCAAAGATAATTTTTCACAAGATCATCTACATCCTTTTATAGAGAAGGAAAAATCAATGTGTCATCTTTGGGATAAAAATATTCCCGTTAGTGATTTGAATGATGGAACATAGGCAGGTAGATAAAACACTACATAATATATTCAATGAAAGACAAAACTTACATAATGCAAATGCTCGGGTTTAATCATCCTTTTACAAACAAGCTTTAAATAGGCTTTTTCTAATATTGAACTCAAACCATCTTATGGGCCCGACTGCCCATTTAACAACTATCAACTTTAATTACTAACACAACACTGATCTATTTCTAAGTTACTAAAGGGGATGTCTCACTAGGAGATGCACAAGCACTAACAATTAACATTTATTTTAAACTATGAAATTATAAAACTAAACATAACCTTGGATCACTAGATCCAACACTGCAATTCACTATCCTATGGACATGAAAAATTCACCCACTAGATTCTTTTTCAAAATAAAGAAAACTAGAGTATGTTCATTACTCCATTTCTAAACTTTCCATGTGGAAGAAAACAACTACAAAGTGCAATGAATAGAAGTCTAAAATTCTTAACCTATGTGTGTAAGTGAAACAACTAAGAATACTTGGAACAAAAATATAAGAAATCGTGCATCCATGTTTAAAACAAAAGGTATACTTGGAGAAATCCTCTTGGGTAGAAAACTCAACACAACAAAATCTGAAACTGTTTTCATTTCTTTTGGAACACTTTATGACATAAATACAAAAATATTTGCTCACTTTGGAACAATTACACCATGACTCCTCATTTACAGAAAAGTACTCTCCCACTACCCGTGCAAAAGTCTCCCAAGGGTGATTTTAAGATTTTCACTTATTCAGTTCCTTGGTTTGTTCATGGA
Organism: Torreya grandis; assembly: GCA_037957365.1. Lineage (NCBI taxonomy): Eukaryota > Viridiplantae > Streptophyta > Pinopsida > Cupressales > Taxaceae > Torreya > Torreya grandis. Next base: position 6,898,777 of record JARHVA010000165.1, on the reverse strand, counting down.
AGGCAAACCATTTATGTCAGTTGCGTAAACATCTTTGATTTCCCCTACCATGGCAACGCCGATGGGATGTACCAATTGGTGCCTTTATTTACTTTGTGTTTCTTGAACGAAGAATAATCGTCAACTAGTTGAATATTGAATGACAAACTTCTTTGGTTATAGAAACTTGGCTCATTTTTCGCTGATTTACCATGAATTGGCCCACTTGGAACTGAAGCATATTTAATCATCTCTTCATTTTAAAATTCTTTAGATTTGGTGCTAAGGTGTTTAGTTGTCCCTATTGTCACAAGCCGCTTCTGTAATGTCACCAAATGGGACGATTTCATACAAAATAGGTTTTCCTCTAAATCCACAAATTCTGAAATCTTGAAATAAAAATCAGCAAACCCTAGTTTTCAATAAATACTTCAAAAACCTTTATCAAACCCCTAGAAATCCTAGGTGCCACAATGCAAGGAAGGTGAAGACAATTTCCAACCAACATCTTATCCGAAATTCATCTGAATGCTTGGCAAAATAATCAGAAAATTAAATATATGAAAGAAGTACCTTTTTGCCAATTTATTGTGGATCAAACGCCACTTTATGATCGCTGTAAAAGTATGATTTTTCCCAAAAACACAGCTGCTGTTCTTTGATATTTTCTGCTTCAAACCCTCACCAAACATATGCCACAAGTGCCCAAAAATCAAAGAAAATTCTTGCGAACCCCTAGGGCATCAAAAATGGTCAAAAAAGGTCCTCCAAGCCAGTCGCCAAGGTGCATGAAAAATAGCAAAAAATTATATGAGCAAGATCTCACCTTTCACAAGTGAAAATGATCACGAAACCTGTCAAAAATAATTAAATAATAATCTAAAAACTATTTAATTTACAATCAATTTAGGGCTTCAAACCTTCCACAAACCTTCTCCACAACCCCATGCCAATATGTAGAAAATTAGCAAATAATTTCAGAATATTAATTTGCACAAATAGACCCTAAAAAGGCCTTCCAAACCCTCAATCACGCTTCCAAAATAGTTCACTCCACTTGCAGAATTAGTGCAAATATTAATCAGAAACAATATGCAATAAATGAGTCTAAAAAACTTGACCAAAACTTCACAATAGTTCCTCAAGGCAAATCGCCTCACTCTATGGCAAGTAACAAGATCTCCTTTCGCAAATGTGGCATCAAAAGACACCTTTTGTAGAATGATCAACACCAAAACAATGAACACCTATTGGGCATGCATCCCAATATCTTCTTCAAGCATGAAGAAACAATTATCAAATTCAACATCTCTTCAATTGTGATTTTTATCTTGTATTTGTACCTTCCAAAAGGGGGCGAACCACCTTGAGGAGGTAAAATACCTCGTCCTCACTTGCCCTTTTTAGAATATCTTTTCTTTTCCTTGCTTTAGCTCCCATGCCGACATTCTCTTTTTCTAATATAATATTAATTAGTTGCCTTAATAAAATAGTAATTAAAATTACTTTAAAGCAAATAAATTAATAATTAATTAATTTAAAGCAAATAAATTAATAATTAATTCATTTAAATACTTTAGTGGTAAAAAGCACTTTTATCAAGTATTCTATTAATTAAATAATAATTGCTCTATAAGAACAAATAATAAAAATCACTATTTTGCCAATTAATAATTAACTAATAAAATATAATTCCCCAAAAGGGTTCTTTTAGTCTATGGGGAAGTAGACTAAAAGTCTTGAATACCTGCTTAATTATGATGTGGAAATGGGGACATCACAACTTCCTTACACCCCAGAATTAGAACTCCTCGTCTCATACAGGGGCTGTTGCCTCCCAAAGGGAAGGGGACAATGTTTGTGTTAGTTGGGGTTAGTGTGTGCCAAAGACGCCGCTTCATTGAATTGCAATATGGATATGCTGCCTCTATGCCTATTGGATGCCATATTTTGTCTAGTGATCCATTTTGGATCATTTTAGAGTGGTGATGCAAAAAGTAATCCTGATGTGGGATCACAAGGAGGAAAAACTAATATCTATGCGTGACCACAAAGCTCCCTCCTGAAGCGAAGACAATCTAGGCACTAAGCAATCCATTTAGAGGGATTTATAGTTATCAATATCATACAACTTGCTAGGGAAATTCAACTTGCTTTTCATGGATACATTACAAATATTTAGAATTTGAAGTCATATAATTCAACAATTCATGGTAATAATTGTATATAATAAGTTTGTGCAAACCACAAGCAAATGATCCTATATTTCAAGTGAAAGGCATCCGTTTCAAGTATCCAGGGATATGATCTGTTAAGATTCTTGGAGGAGCATGCCACGAAGTCATTCATACAACTGAACTTCATAAACAACCTTGCAAATTAATTCTACCAAAAGGAGGAAAAGATTTCAAAACTCCTTTTCCTCATGGAGTATGATTTGTGTCCTAGGAGGTTACTTGATGGACAACACTCTAAATGATAGATGTGTTATATGCGTGTGCAAAAGCTATATTAGATAGCGTGCAAAGAATCGAGAGAGAGAGATAGAGATAATAGAACCGGAATTGTAAATGTTTTATTTATCTATATGTTCGGTACATGGCATACTCTTGAGAAAGATGTATGGCTGTCTATCTTCTACTCTAATTGCCAACCAAAGTGATAGATGTCTATACATATATTGTATGGCCGCAAATCTAGAGTGAACCGTTGCAGAAGTTGAAAGGGTTGAACTTATATGTGACTCTTTGACTTTGATGGTTGCATTGATCAACGTCAAAAGTCACACACAACATTCTGGCAAGAGGTGTTTCCATGTGAAAGGGGGTGCTACCCCCTCAACCCTACTCCAACTAAGCCTTTGCCTTTGAAGAACATGCTCTCTGTGCTTGTTGGTGTGGAGGCAAGAAGTTATCGGCACCAAGTGGTATCCCATAGTGTGAGTTGGCCTTTGGGGTTTGGCATGGAGGTGTGTTAGACCTTGCTGAAGCTGATGGTGCATACCGCAAAAGGTTTGGGGCATGCATGGGTGGTGCCACACTCGATCTGTGCAGATTGCACTACATTACTATTGGTGTGTGTGGGCCATATGTTGGAGGTGGGATTATGATATTAGAGATACCACAAACCTCTAGATGTCATTTTGGAGTCCCCCAAACCATTGAATAGGAACCACAATTACGACAGGCAATGAGAATAGGATTGGCAGTGTAAATGGAACTGTTGTTGGTATATCTGTTTGGATCAGTTGCCCCTCCTTGTAAAGAAATACTCTCGAGTGCATTAAGTTTAGGAAGCAAGTGTTGAACCTTGGCCTCTAGCTGATACTTCGTGAACCATTTGGCTTGTTGTGGGAGTTGATTTATTTTGATGACTTTGTACACTGTCATATAACAGTTCTATGTAAACATGGTTTCTATAATTTGATTTGTCTTTGTTGGTTGAGGTTGTGCATTAGTAGGAGGTGAAATTCTGAACGTTGAGTATGCATAGTTGAATGGCACAATCTTCTTGGGAGTTGGTGCGATTTGATTAGAGTGTGGAATCACTTTTAGGAATTTGATATCTCTTATTACTTATTGATTCAACTACGTTGTGAGGATCAGTGTTGTGCTTACACTTTTGACTATGCATTTAAGGATGCCCAAAGAGTACATCACATGCATCAATTGGTGCTACATCATAAACTAGCTTGTCTTTGAAAGGATGGATAGAATAATGAAAAATGACATTGGAGAGTGACATGTTGGTGTTGTAGGAATTGAACCATCCCAATTTGTAAGGTTGCGAATGAGGCATGGTTGGTAGATTCAATCACTTGATTGTTGCTTCAAAGGTGAGGTTCTTCATGCTATTGCCATTGATAAAAAATTCCAGTGGTTTCCCTTCCACACACATCTGTAAATAGAATATGTGTTTTGATTTAGCATCTTGCACTATTGGTGTTGCTTGTACGATGGCTACCAAAACATTTGGATATGTGTCAATGATTCCATCAAAGGGTTTGACTTGACCCTCTGATTTTGCCCGCGCAAGAAATTTTTTTTGAGCATGGATCTTTGCATTAGAGTGGTTGTTGCTTTTGTGTTTGTCACGCCTTTTACTTGGCTTAGATGGTTTGAATTGGTCTGTAGTAGGTGTATTCTTTGGCACGACAGTTGTATCATACTTTCTCTTCTGCTTGAAGTCTTCCTCAATGGTTGTTGCATGGCAATAGGCTTCTCCCATCATCTTGACCTTGGCCAACTTCAATTTGGATTGAATGGATGATTGTAGGCCCCTACGGTACTTGAGGACTCTATGCTACGTTGACTTGAATGATCCCAATCATGCATACATGTCATGAAAGGCATCGAGATAGGTTTGGATTGATTGGTCATGTCCTTGTTAAAGTTGTTTCCATTGAATGTAGTGATCATCATAGACATCTTCAGGATAGTATCCATCCTTGAAAGCTTCTACAAATTTATCCCAGGTTGGATCAGATTTGTCTTCTATCTTTCTTTTCTCCCACGAAGAATGTGTTTGCCACTTCTTGATGGGTGAAGAAACTTTCAGAAGTGCAATCTTGATTTTCTCTTCATCGTAAAAGTCATTCATAGAGAAATATGACTAATTGATCTAACTAGTAAGCTACTGCATTTTCATTAAATTTTCCTTGAAACACATGAATGTCTAGATTTACTTGAAACCTTGGGGGACTCAACCACCAAAAGATTTACCTAATTTGTGAGCTGATGGAACCACTCATTTGAGTCCTTCAGTGAATTGGTCGAGTAGAAATGTCTTTTGCTCTCAAAGTGCTTTCTGGATGTTGTTATTGCTCATCTCTTGGATTGCATCTTGTGAGTCTTTCGCCATTTGAACTTGTTTGAAACAACATCATAGGTAGTTTGATGAGTCTCATGGTTTGATGTCGAGCTTTAGATACTCTCACCTAGTTCAATGGGATAGACATGAACTAGATGAACTACTTTGGTACCACTAATCCGGGGCCTGCAGGGAAACTCGGTGGACAACATTCTAAATGAGAATCTAGATGTGTTATATGCATGTACAGAAGTTATATTAGATAATATGTAGAGAATCGAGAGAGAGAGAGAGATAATAATATTGGAATAGAAAATGTTTTATTTATTTGTCCATCTTGTACATACTCTTGAGAAAATTGTATGGTTGTCTATTGTCTGCTATAATTTCCAACTAAAGCTATAGATGTGTATACATATATTACAATGTCACAAATGTAGAAATAAATTTTACATAACTTGAAATGGTTGAGCTTCTTTGTGATTCTTTGCCTTTTGACAATTGTGCTAATTGGCGTTAGAAGTAATGCTCGACTTTTTGGCATTGTAATGTCTCCTCTAGGGCAGAATTAGAGCCAAAGGGGTTTCCCAACAAACCCTACCAATACATACAAATTTCTGAATTTATTTTCAAACCGTAAGCACATGAAAATTGCAGAATTCTGAAAGTGCCAATTTAGGGCATGAAAACAATATTTAATTCCTCAAATAATTACCAAAATTAGGAAATATTACAGCCAATCATTATCCTTTCAAATCTGATTTTAGCATGCACAAATAGGTTTGAAAATTCACAAATAATTACCATTTATTTGTTTGATGAACAAAACATCAAAATATCCAAAATCTGCCCCCAAAACATGCAGATTAGCTTCCCAAAGTGGGTCGCCACCCTTGGAAAAGCCCTCCAAGTGGGTCACTGACCTATAAGGGGCCGGGCCTTCAAGGTCATTTGCCACCCTCCAAAAGGGTCTTCAACACTACGCTTCATCCACAGAGCCCTATAAACTGTTGCGCTCCACAATTGATGCCCTAGAAATCCACCAACTGCTCAAACCTGCCCTTTGCAACCTCTGAAATGAAGTTGCCCAAATGAGGTTAAGGTTTTCCGTCCTTAACTTCAGGTTTATAGTGAAGGTGGTTGTCTTCAATGGAGATAGCCAAGCATTTTGTGCCCAAAGTCAAAATTCAATTCATTAAAAAATCACATGCCTTACAAAATGAACGTCCTTCCCCTTTTTATGTTCTTTCCTCCAATATACTTTCTAAATTAAGGACTAACATATATCAAATTAGAGGAGTCCCCTTTATTACAAATCAAAATAGAAAGGAGTTGCCGACATATTCACTTTTGAAAACTAAGACATTATTACTTTTATTTGAAGTATATAAAAATACTTTTTATTCTAATAATAATGTTATTTTATTTTTAGAAAAGGGGACATTACAGGCATAGAGCATTGTCCTGTGAAAAGGGGCGCTGCACCTTAACCCCGCACGGTTAAGCCTTTGAAGAACATGCCTTCTGTGCCTGTTGGGGTGGAGGTAGTAAGTTGTTGGAATCTAACGGTAAAATGTAGTGGGAGTTGTCCTTTGCGGTTTGGCATGGAGACCTGTTAGACTCTATTGAAGCCGATAGTAGGTACTGCAAAAGGTTTGGTGCATGCATGGGTGGCATCACATCCAATTTGGACAGATAGCATTGCACCACTACTAGAGTGTGTGAAGCAACTGTTAGTGACGGGATGATGATCTTAAAGGTACCATGAACCTCTGGATGTGGTTTTGGAGTACCACAAACCATTGAACATGAACCACAGTTAGCGCATGTTGTGAGAACAGGTTTTGCGGTGATACTGGAACCGTTGTTTTTAGATCCTCTTGGATTAGAGGAGGTTGAGAAAAGGTTATGGTAGTTAAAGGTGAAAGCCCTAATATGCAGATCTATTAAAACGTATTAGAGGCCCGAAACACTAAAAAATGATTTATGCAAATTGGAATCAAACGGTTGCATAGATATAGTGATGACTGCAAAACACTATTTCATGCTTGTTTATTTCCCAAAAGCAAGAAATGATATTATATTTCAAGGAGGGCCATGTTTCATAAACAAATACAGCTTGTTTATGGAACATTGGATTCTATCCTTCAATCCTACCAAAGAATTATCTTCCATGGTTCTAGTGTGGTTAAAGCTCCTCCTTTGAAATGAGTTATTTGGAGAAGCCTCACTCAAAAGAATTGAAGATGGTATGGGAGAATACTCTACTACATCATGTTTAGTTTTGCAGAAATCTGTGCTGAATTATGCAAGCATTTATGTTAACATAGATCTTGAAAAACCTATGTTGCAAGAAGTATGTTAACCATGGAAGAATTTGTGTTAAGATTGATCTTTTGAATTTGAATTTACAGTGCTCAAATCTACGTATGACATTCAATACATAAAGTTTGATCAAAGAATATCTGATTGATGTTTTTATGCATTGACATACTATAATATTAAAATTTTAAGTATGGGCGGAGCCCTAAGCATTTCATTCTTTGGTATGGATAATTATTTGTGAGATTGATTGAAGATTTGTTTTTTATTACTTTGTTGAATTTTTATGCCCACATGTGCCGTCAGTTTCTTGTTTCTATTGTTTTTCTTGTCCATGCTCCCTTCCCTCCTTTTATGCATGCTATATTTGATAATATCTGTTGTGTGTATTCACCTAAAATGCTAGGTGCCATTTTGAATTTCTTTTGTATTGATTTTTAGAGAAAGAAAAATTTCCATTCTTGGAATGTGTCTCATTGTTTGCCTTTTTGTTTAAAATAGGGCTATGCATGTGAGGGCATTTTTATACATTTCTTTGATTATAATTGTACCCTTTTTAAATTGCACTACTACATTAATTATATGCTGAATGAATTGATAAGTTTCCTGTTTTAACAGCTTTTGACTCTTGATCCCAAAAGTGTTATTGAGCGAGGTAAAGCCATCTTATCGCTTCAACAAAAGCTGATTGATGAAGCACTTGAACAATCTTATGAGATAAGTCTCGGAAATGGAAAGTTTGGAAATTGCTTGGTATGTATACTTGTTCTATATATCCATAGTGCAACATTAACTGTAATTGTTTTCTCTACTATAATTTTTTTCCGTGTAATCTTTTGATTTTTGTGTGTATTTACATAGTAAAATTTCTATGGGAAGGTTACAGAGTCTAGTTTTAGTACAGTGATAAGTGTTGTTAGGAGAACCTAACTAGAGGGTGAAATTGGCAACAAATCTATCGATCAAAGTGTTTTGCATTGGGTCTTGGATGAAATAAATTCTAAAAATGGACTTTATCAGCCATAATGTAGTCTTTTAATGGGAACAGTTTCGTGCATGCTAGAAGAAACAATTATAAATAATTTGCTCGGCAAGAGTTTTAAAGTGTGTAATCTTTTCTTTAACCAATATGAAGAAAAGTGGAAGCAAATTAGAGGGTAAAAAATATGTTTTAAGCTGTCTGTGCAGAGTTATCATAAGATCTGGACTTGTTAAGCCCTTCCTCCTTAGGGTATTGGAGGCTTATTCTATGGTATTCCTGAATGATATTTCTCATACCCTGCATGTGTAGATAATGCTGACCATTTTTACTACACCATCTTATTTGTTTGGTTGCAATATCACTACGTTTTCAGCAATTAACTTTTTGATGCCTTGACAGTGAGCCATCCTTTTTGCTGCCTGTACCATCGAATACAGATTATCACAACTTACTTACCTCGATATATGTGATATCAAGAAGCAGATCAGGTGTCTTGTATGGCATACTGCTATGCCAAAGTTGTATTTTTGTTGACTCGTAGCGGTTAGGTTGACAACTTACATAAGCCCAACATACATGTGGAAAAAAGTAGATTTTTAAGAAGACTGTATAACTTAAACGTATGTGGTCTGCAGTTACTTATATTATGTGTATTAAATTTGAAATAAAAAAAATTTATATACCAGATAAGATAAGAATGTTGCTTTGGTAATTTGAGCAATGCTTCAATAGCTAAGCACTAGATGGGTAGAAATGATATATACTTTGGGATAAGGATGTGACATGTTTGTTCAGCTTATGATGACAAACCCTACTAAGTCTGGTGCAAGATTTTAATATGATTATTTGAGAATCATTAATATTTTCTTGTCCGTTAAGCATATTTTGCTTGACTAGATTCAAGGAGGAAGATAGATCTATGAATGAATCATGTAAAGGATTGTTGAAACCTGCTTCCCTGCACTTCAGAGGTGTGCTATATAGCCAATTCAAGCTTCCCATGGGGTCCCTTTTCAACAGTCAACACCATGTAGTAATAGGTCACATTGCCTTTGGCTCAACTTTACTTGAAAAAACCTTGCATGTAAGTTCACTCTTTTGCATACGAATTGGTGCAAGAACTTTTTATGTAGTAGATCCCTCCTCATTAATGTGGTTTAATCACAATCATTTGTGATCTGTGAGCACAATCGACAAATGAGCAATGAAATTATTAAACACCAGTTGTGAAGGGTTTAGTGCATTAATAACATTTATGAGGCTCTAAATGTCTTTGGACATATGAATGTCAGTATAAAAGAGTTTCAAGGGATCTTAGGGTCTCATGAGCTCAAACATGCCTTGCAAAATCAAACCTCAATGACCTAAACCACATCAAGGACAAAATCATATCATAAGTACTTCAATTATCCTTATTATGCAGAAAATAGGGCTATGATTCTGCGATCATTTAACACGAAAGAATTGAGTTTCTCTCAATAAACTTGTGTGATAGAAATAGTTTCACTGCTGTACGTGGTATCTAATTTGCTGAAAATAGCAATCAATCTGCTTGTAACTCAACTAGAAGGGCAGCTCTATACTCTTGTGATCCAGGATACCTTGGAGAGACACTTGGAGACTCGGAAGCTCAATGTAATGTCCCCTTTTCATATAATTTTAATAATTAATAAAATGTGCAAATAGTAATTTTAATCATTCAAAAATATAAGGCTATTTAATTATTTATTAAAATAAAACTATCTTGGATAATTATTTGAATTACCGGAAAAATAATTTTAACCATTTGAAAAATTAAGGTAATTTTAATGATTATTCTAAGAGGTTTTATAATTAATAAATTGCTTGAAAATTAATTTTTATCACTTCAATTATTGGAGCAATTTAATTAATTATTGAAGCAAGGACCTAATCTAAAATAATTATTTAATTTTACCAAAAGTAATTTTAATTTACTAATTTATTGAGGCAAGTTATTTAATTAATTCAAAAAGGCTTAAGTGAAATTAAAAGGAATCCCAGCTTGGGAGCTAAAACAAAGAAAAGGAAAAGATATCTTAAAAGTTGGCAAGAGAGGGTTATGAGGTATTTTACCTCCTCAAGGTGGTTCGGCTCCTTTTAGAAGGTAAAAATACAAGGTGAAGATTACAATTGAAGACAAGTTGAATTTGATATTATTTCTTCATGCTTGAAGAAGATATTGGGATGTATGCCTAATAGGTGTTTACAAATTTGGAGCTGATTTTTCTACAAAAAGTGGTTTTTGATGCCACCTTTGCTAATGGAGGTTTTGTTACTTCCCTTAGAGTGGGGCGATTTGCTCTGAGAGGATATTGATAGGGTTTGGTGGACAATTTGATGTCCAATTGGAGCATAATAATTCTAATTATTATTTATATTAATTTTTCAAGTGTGGCGACTTGATTGGGATTGAGGGTTTGATGTTTGAAGAGATAAATTTTGAAAACTAAGGTTTTCAGAATTTTATAGCAAATTTTGGTGACCTTTTAATGGAAGGAAAATTCTGATTTTTTTAATTTGATAGGCATTATTTTTGTGATCAGTTTGAGCTCTTATTTGCATTATATTTTGAAATATTGAGGGAGTTATGAATTTTTGAAGTTTTCAGATGTTTAAAGAGGTAAATTCTGAAAACTAAGGTTTTCAGAATTTTAGAGCAAATTTTGATGACCTTCCCATGGAAGGAAAATTCTGATTTTTTTAATATTTGATAGTCATTATTTTTTTGATTAGTTTGAGCTTTTATTTGCATCATAATTTCAATATTGAGGGAGTTATGAATTTTTGAAGTTTTCAGTTCATAGAAAATAATATTTGTTGAGGGCAGATTTGCAAGCGTTTCGTTTTGGTTTAATTATTGCAGTAATTTTATGAATATTGACGATTGGATTGGAACATGGTTTGATCACTTTGAAACCCTAACCGTTGATGATTCATGGATGATATGACTGCTGTGATTTTTGTATAATTTTGTCTACAATTTGTGAAATCTTGAGTAGGGATTAGAGTGGGAAAGGACATCAATTCAACTAGTGTGGTGTTAGGGTTTGGAGGATTGAAACATTAATTTCAAGCTCTTTCTTCTTTGTGGCAAGAGCTATTGGTGGCCAAAATCACAAGGTATTTACTTATCATTTATTTCAAGGTGAATTGGAGTTAAATTTCAGTTTGGGGGTGCAATTATAGCAGCTAGGGTTTGCTGATTTTACTAAATTTAGAATTCAAAAAGTTGTAGATTTTGGGTGAAACCCTTTTTTGCTTCAATCGTCTCATTTGGTGACATTACACTCAACTTTCAAGGGAAGGATGACCTCAAAACCAAAAATTGAAGAGTATGGGGTTGTCGTAGTGGGTGTGCAAATATCGGTTCTATAGGCCCACAAGGTAGGATAAAGTTGAAGGTGCTAGTCCTTGTTGTCCTTGATAGTCTTTTTAAAAAAAAAAAAAAAAAACCAAAATTATTTTATAGAAAAATCAAAGTGTACATATTTTAATATGCCAAGCCTGGGCAATAAACATAAAAGAAGACATATGGGCATTCATTGGTACATATCAAAATCAAGAATCTTTCTCAAATCTGCAAACCATAACAAGGTTGTGGTTGTCAACAGCCCAGTTAGCCAATCCATCTGCTATTTTATTAATTTCTCTATGAACATGGCTGAATTGGACTTCCTGGAACTTATCTTGCAACCTATGAATTTTCCCAATCTCTGTAGCTATTTGCCAATTTTAACTAGGATCTCCCTTTGGATCAGATAACAAGCTTACAATTACCTTGTAGTCAGATTCAATTTAGAGTTCTTGCCACCCAACTTTCAAAGCTTCTTCCATCCGTTTGTAAACAACTAGGATTTCCGCCAAGTTATTGGTTATATATTCCACCTTTTCAGCAAAAAAGAAGGCAACAGACCCATCAAAAGATCTACCATTACCTCCGATATTACCCTGCCCTGGTTTACCTCTTGAAACACCATCCGTGTTTAGCTTCTCGTGCCCAATTGGAGGGGCTATCCAATGTTTATCCACTCGAGCCTTCTTCCTTGGTTGATAAGTAGTCATTGTTGAAGTCCTAGGTTGCAAAGAGAGAGCTAGTGGCATAAGTGGTCCCTTCCAACGTTAGAATTTGAGGCAAGCAAATCTTATACTTGATAGATTCTACAATATTGTTTTTGATTTTCTCCCAAACATAAATGATATCCCTTCTTTCCTGTCGGAAACTTCTACGGTTTTGTTCCTTCCAAATGTTCCAAAGCAAAAGGGAGATGCCAAACCAGAAAGCTGGAAGGGGGTTTTGACCCTTGCGTAGGGGGCTTTGCCATTCTCTAATCAGATGTTCTAATGACTGAAGACTCACCCAGGGAAGATTAAATTTTTTGGATAAACGCTGCCATAAGCTGACCACCAATGGACATTGGAGGAAAAGGTGAGTTATGATTTCCTCATTATCAAAGCACAAAACGCATCGAAAGGGACCATAAAAGCCATATCTCATGACGCTGTCTCCAGTTAAGACTCTCCTCTTGAAACCAACCACACAAAGAAGCTCACCTTGGGCCATAAAGTAGGTTGCCAAATATGGCTGAAGATATCCTTAAGAGGATGAGAATTACGCCTAGTTAGAGAAGCATAGCTTGAAGAAACCGTATAGACACCTGTAGGTTTTTTCCCCCAAGCCAAGGCATCAGGGAATGGAGATATTGAAAGAGGGGGAGCCAAAAGAATATTATTAATCTGTGATTGTTGCTCTTGTCCAATTTGAATTGGCCATTGAAGAATAAGAATCCAACATTTTTCAATCTCCCAAGGGTGATTGGTTACCTTACAATAATGAGCAATCTTAATCCATCCCTTTTCTTGCATCGCCTCCATCATTATCTTTAACTCTGGGTATTGAGTGATGATTGGCGGAAACCCATCCCATGAATCAGTCCAAAAGTTGGCATTTTGACCATCATTAACAATCCAAAACAAATGCTTTGTTATAAGATCTTCCCCCACCTTAAGAACTGCAAGAATAGGTGATCCTTTAGGAGGAATGGATAACCTAATGATTCTCTCAGGAGGATTATTTTCAGCATATTTGTCTCCAATATTGGCAGCCCACATATTAGTAGGAACCGCCAACAATCTCTAGTAGAGTTTGGCTGCTAAAGCCTTATTGTGCTTGGAAGAGGAATGGAATCCCCAACCACCTTCCTGTTTGGGTAGACAAAGCATCTCCCACTTAACTAGAGACCACTTTCTTTTTTGCTGCAAACCACTCCACAAAAATTTCTGGTAGAGAGAATCCAATTGTTTTAGAATTTTCCCTGGGATGTTCAAAATAGAGGATACATAGATTCCCAATGTTTGGAGATTTGCCTTAACCAATAACATTCTTCCTCTCGTAGAAAATCATTTATTAGTCGATTTTTGAAGTTTCATTTCTGCATTATTTGTAATCCACTGTCAGTCGCTGATTTGTTTAAGTGCAAGAGGTACCCTTAAATATTGAAGTGGAAGAGAGCTGTTGAACACACCTATCTACTGAGATGGGGGGTGGGGTGAATTAGTAGATTTCAAAAACCTGATTTTTATACCTTTCACGATGAATGGAAAACAAAAACACAAGAAAGAGAAATAACACAATCACAAAAGCACAACACACAACACAAGATTTATACATGGAAACCCATAGGGAAAAACCACGATGAGAAAGCTGCTAGAATCTATTGTTCTAATCCAGCTTCACAAAATTTGTCTCACTGACATAATCTCACTAATTACATTTCAGGACACCCATCTCATAGAGACACCAATCCCCTGTTTTAAGAGCACCAACTCTCAGGAAGCACTTACTCCCTATTCTGAGCACCAACACAGTTCAATCTGATGGCACCAACCTATCAGACAAAATGAATTACAATTCTGGTTAGATTCTTAAAAGAATCCAAGTCTATTATTTGTTGCAAGTCCTATCTGCAACTGTTCATTTCTTCTTCAACACACTTTTGTGTGATCTTCATTTCTCTTGCACCCCTTTGTGTTTGAATTTATTTGATTGACATTTTGAAATATATCAATTCAATCTTACTTCTCCATGGTTAGACGAGTTGCATATCTTTGCATCACAGGCTTAAACTCTTCTCATTCCAAAATGTGTATAATCGTTTGTCTTCCCTGCTCTTCGTCAATTTGAAATTTCACATCATCTTAATTTGAAAGCAACCTCTGAATATATATAAGGGATTCAAAGGAATAACCATTTTTACAAGAACCGGTTATGTTCTTGTTGTCAATCTGGAGTTGCACCCTGATCGAAAACGTGCTGAAATGGCTAATCCTCGCTCCAGTTGAAACAATGAGATCTTCTCATGAGGGTGGGTGCCTGAATGATGAGAAGAACTGCCAGAGAAGGTTGGTTCCTGTAAGATGTATCAATTAGATCTGAACTATTTTTTGGGATTTTCTCATTTTGGGGGGATGAAAGGGAGAAGGAAATTGAAAGGGAAATTCTATTTAATAGGGGTGATACACCTGAACAATTTGATCCACTCAACTCGAGCTTCTTAAAACTGATTCAAATAAAGGAAATACTGAAACCCAACTTCAAATGGCTATTAGCATAAGTATTTCATGAAAAGGTTCTACCAAATGACAAAGCTTGAGGGAGAATGATATGATAGGTCTGTGAGATAAGACACTAACCAGCCACTAATATCCATTGTAACTCAACCAAAAGACAATCAAACACATAACACGACCTGCATAAAACCAGCTAGTAACTAGGTACGGATCAAGACTTGCTAAGAAAGAGAATTCTATCACATATGCAAATCATCGACAAAAGATACACTATACCAGCTTGCTGGAATTGAAACAATCCTTCTATTAATCAGAAAAGGTTACACAACTTAGAATTTTGGTCAAGTCAAAAGTCTTGCCAATGAGAGGGATCCTTTTTACAACGCTGAAAAGCCATTTATATAGAAAGAATATGCCAAAACAAGAGGTGGTGCTGAAAATAGAAGAGGAAGATCAACTATCACTTCATGTGAGTCTAATTTTGGTTCAAGGAGATAACTAAGCCTTAAAAAAAATAATATCTATTTTGTCTTCTTCCTCTTTGCATGAAAGCTCCTTGGTGCTAGAATTAGACAGCGAATTCATACGGTTGACTTTGTTTGTGCATGTTCAGTTGAGCCATGTCTAAAATTAGAGACTTCACTTTGCTAATCTAGGAATGAAATGATGGTTACTTTGCATGATCTTGCTTGATCATCTGAAGGTATATCTATTTCTGACAGTCATTTTTGGTCGCTTGCATGTATTTTCTCTTATTTTGGTCTGTCTGTGTTTGACTAGTCAAACCATGGAGAAGCGTGACTTTAACAGCCAATCAACTTGAGATTTGACCAGTCAGCCAAAAATAGCCTTTGCTTTGTAAAATATTCCATGTTGATTCCGTCCTTTGCATGTATTTCCTCGGATTTTATCTATTTTTGGCCCTTTTAAATTATGCAGACTTTATCTTAGTGACATTCCTGTGTTCAATTTCTTTCATTCTCTTCGGGTTCTTCTGTGGATTTTATCTATTCTTTCGGATTATTTTGCTTGCCCCTCTATCATTCTCTTCTTTTTGCACAGTCGAGCTTCCATTTCTTTCGAATTTTTTGTCATCTCCCTTGGCTTTATTTCCTTTAGATTTTCTTTCCTGTGGACTTTTGTTTTGTCTGTCTTCCTTTCCTTTGGATTTTTCGTTTTACCCTTGGTCTTTATTTCCTTCGGATTTTCTTGGCTTCTCCTTTGTCATTCTTATGCTTGGATTTTGACTTTTCAAACCTTCGGATTTCCCTCGGACTTATTGTCCGCTTGAATTGCCCTTGTGTTTCATCTTCCCACGAACAAAAAGTCCGCGGGAATTGTCTTAGACTTTGCCTTGGTTGATTTCTATTTTTGCGTATTTTTCATTGACCAAGTCTTCTGAAGGAATCCTTTGGACAATTTGTCTGAAGGATATCCATTTTCTTTCCTTGTTCCTTGACACTCCTTCGGATTTTTGCCTATCGAAAAAAATGTCTAAGACTTATTTCTGTGGGTTTTTTGTCTTTGCCATGTTTTCGGAAGGAATCCTTCGGACTTTTGTCTAAAGGATATCCTTCCACGGGAACCACCTTCTTTGGAATGTGACGTTTCCTTCCTTCGGAAAAGTATTATGTTTCGTATTTTTATGTTTGAATTTTCCTGCGGACAATTTGTCTGCGGGGATTTGTCTCTTCTTTTCCTGGAATGACCTTTGCCGAAGGGCACCTTGGAAATGAACCTTCCTGAAGGGCACCTACCCTTCGGGATCTTTGTATTTGGCCTTCCCGAACTTTGAAAGAGACCTTTTGAACTTTCCCGAAGGGTACCTACCCTTCGGGTTTTCCATAATGTACTTTTCCGAAGGGCAAGTGTCCTTCAAGATTCTTGAATGGATCGTTTTCTTTCCTTTAGACTTTTTGTAAAGTCCTTTTCCAAATGACAAGCCCTTTGGAATTCGTCCTTTGAACTTTCTGAAGCTATGTAAAAACCCCTTCTTTGATGAACCATTCCTTTGGATAGATTGTCTGAAGGAAATCTTGTTGTAGCAAGGTCCCTTGCAAATGAGTATTTACAATTGGTCTATACAAACCCAATGTATTCTTTCCTTTGTAGTCTTTTTTCCTTGCCTAGAGATATGAACTTTCCAAATGGCAAGAGACAATTTGACCTGTGGAAGAATTGTGAACAGTTCCTTCAATCAACGCTTCAGACTTTTGTAATCGACTCACTTTGTCGGGTTCTTGAAAATGCAAGTTTTAACATTAAACACTCCATCTCTTGTCGGGTTTTCGAGAATGCACAATTTAACTAACTACATCAGGTTTTGAAAGTGCTTGACTTAACTTACTTCGATGTTATCCTCCGACAACTTTGTTAACATCTCGCTCTCTATGACGTCCTTGAATGCTTTCGCTTCGTCGATCTCTTCTAGACTTGCTCAATGTTTATCTTGACACTAGCTATTATCAATCGAGCACCTTTCAAGCTTGGAAACACTTCGCACCGTTAGATCTTCACTGCACTCTTGATCGTGAGCCATCGATCTTATTAAAAGGCATGACTTTTAACCCACTGAACAAGCACGAATGTGACACTTGTCATCTGTGCATTAGCTTGGAGCTTTACTCTACATTTCTTCCGACCATATCCTTTGGCAAGTTTGGAAAAATATCCTTTGGGAAGTTCTTCGAATTCACTCGAAAGTGTCCTTCGGAAATTTTTGCAATGGACTACTTACTTTTCGGGTTTTTGCAACATACCCTTCGGCATTTACTAAACATGCCCTTAGAAGTCTTTGAATGGTCCATATACCCTTCGGCCTTTCTGCAAACTACCCTTTGGCTTCTCTGTAAAGGTCCTCATACCCTTTGGCATTTTTGAAAAGATCCTTTAGGAATTCTTGAAAGGTCCAATTGTCCTTCGGATTTCCTGAAATGATCCTTCAGCTTTCTTGAACGGTCCACTTGCCCTTAGAACTTTTTGAAATGTACCCTTCAGGAACTTTGCAAGTGACCATATACCCTTTGGACTTTTTAAAACCATCCCTTCGGCTTTCTTGATTGGTCCACTTGCCCTTTGGACTTTTTGAAATGTACTATTCGGGAACTTTGCAAGTGACCACATACCCTTCGGACTTTTTGAAACCATCCCTTCGGCATTTTGTTGAGGACAATTTTCCCGACGAGGACTTAACACTTTTTCCGAAAGAATTTTCCAAGACCATTTCGGGTTCTCCAGATTGCATGACTTATAAGCTTGAAAGAAGTAAAGTCATTCCAAAACCCCGATTCTCTCATCTAGACCAATTCGGGTTCTTCAACCTACTTAACTTATAAAAATGAAATAAGTTAAGTCACTTTGCAACCCCGATCCACTCGTCTTGACCAATTCGGGTTTTTCAACCTACTTAACTTATAAAAATGAAATAAGTTAAGTTGTTTCGTAAACCCGATCTACACACCAAGACCAAATCGGGGTCTTTGAGTTGCTTAGCTTATGAATTTGAACAAAGTAAAGTCGTTCTTGAAACCCGATTAACACCAGAAGACCAATTTGGGTTTTCAAATGCTAGTTAGTTATTACTTATGAAATAAGTAAAAGTAGTGGAGGTTTACAAACCTGATTTGCACTGCAAGATCCATTCGGTTTTTCAAGGGCTATTTACTTATTACTTATGAAATAAGTAAAAATAATTGAAGTTTACAAGCCCGATTTGCATTGCAAGTGACTTTTGCAAGACTTAACTTCTGCCTTATACAAAATCCTTGGGTCAAAAGCCTTCCGCAAAACCACTAAGCTATTGTCATTAAAGATTGCATTTTTGACATCCATGACAACCTATGATACTGGAGCACTGAACCTTCCACTGGAATTCTGGACATCAAAGCATCTCAAATTGCCAACAAGAGCATCGTCTAAAGTGGAGTATGTTAAGAATTTGTTCCTCCTATCTACTAGAACAATGAAAGAATATAATGCTAGATTTAGCATGGTTAATTAACTGACCCGTATCTCTAGAGAAAACCTGAAGCAGTTTCTGCAATTGTTGAGCCTCCAAGCAAGTGGCTTTGCCTAGAAGCGTAGAATCATCCACAAACTGTAGATGAGTGAGAGGACGAGCTCCTTTAGCCAATTTAATATCATTAATCTTGTGCCCTTGACAAGCTGTACTTACCAATCTCCAAGGCACTCCGCCAGGATAATAAATAAAAAGGTTGATAAAGGGGCACCTTGACGTATCCCCCTAGTAGCCAAGAAGATTTGAGGAGTGTCATTAACTAGGACGAAAAAAGAAACTGAAGACAAACACGGTCTCACCCAAGCAATCCAATGTCTTGAGAAACCAAACTGAGCCAAAATTAGACATAGAAAATCCCAATCTACTCAATCATAAGCTTTGGAAAGATCAACCCTGATAAACATAGGAGATTTCTGGATATCCATGGAATGTAAGGCTTCTTGGGTGAACACAGTGTCATCATGAATTTGGCGCTCTAGAACAAGTCCCCCTTGTTCAGGAGATATGAGTTTGTTGAGAAGAGGTTTCAGGGTTTTTGCCATGACTTTAGTGATTATTTTATACAGAACATTACACAAAGCTATAGGTCTGAAACCAAAAATTTCATTTGCTTCACAAGCTTTAGGAATAAGAGCTATGAAAGTTTAATTTATTTCCTTCAGCATTGTTTTTGTTGTCCTCACCTCTTCTACCACCTGAAGATCTCCCTTGATAATGCCCCAAAATGTTTGGTAAAATTCAATGGGGAATCCATCCGGCCCTGGAGTTTTCCCTTTCTTCATGCCAAACACCACTTTCTGCAGTTCACCTTCTGTAACTAGGATAGTAAGCTTCACATTATCTTGATCTAGGAAGGGTATGTAACACTATCTGTTGCCTTGACTCATCAAGAGATTGGGCAATAAAAAACTGTTGGAAAAAATGTTTTGCAATTTGCTGCATACCTTCCAAAGAATACTCTTTCTTCCCATCCTCCATGGTAAGAGAGCCTATGTGGTTATGAGCACGTCTAGCCAGCGGTGTTTTATGAAAGAAGACAGATTATTTGTCACCCTCTTTTAACCATTGGATTCTAGATTTTTGCTACCACATAATCTCTTCTCTTGTTTCCCATTCATGGAGGGTGGTTTTCAACTGGAACTCTTTTTTAAGAATAGCATCATCACAAGCAGATGTTCGAATGATATAATTGAGCTCTACTAGTTGATAAAAAATTTGTTTCTTTTTTTCTTTTACATCTCCAAACTCAGTCCAACTCCAATTTTTTAATTTGACCTTTAGATAATGCAATTGTTTGGTAAATGAGAACATTTGTGTCCCATACTTGGATTTTCCTTCCAACCACCATTGTTGAATGAGATTGCTTAATATTTCATACCTGAGCCACACCAAATGAAATTGGAAAGGAGCATAACAGGGAATTGATTTATCCATCTACAAACATACTGGCCAATGATCAGAGCCAATGTTGTTTAAAATGCGAGCCTTAGGGATATATCCCTTCAACCACCAATCTTCATATAATAGGAACCGATCCAAGCATTTTAGGATACAATTTGGACCTTGCCTTTTGTTGGACCATGTCATTAGCCTATTTCTAGTCTGAACATCCATCAAATGAAGAGACTGTATGGATCTAGCCATATTGGACGAGCTAGAATCCAAGTGTGAAGTTCCTCCCTGTTTTTCCTATGAATTAAGGATTGTATTGAAATCCCCTCCAAGAATAACAAGAACATCAGGGTAAGACTGGATCATAATAGCTATATACTGCCATTGCAACAACTTATCTTCCATAGTAGTGGGTGCATAGACATTTATGAGTAAAAGTTGCTAAGCGTCCACCCTAGATTACAAATGCACTAGCAAAACATCTTTGTTACCACACAAACTTAACACTGTAATTAGTTTCTTATTCGAGATGCACATGACTCCTTGTAATGCCTCATTTTGAAATTAAAATAATATTATTACTAAAATAAAAATTATTTTTAAATACTTAAAAATAAAGTAATAATAATCTAATTTTCACTAAATTTGGGGCCTTTTTAAGGGTCATGGCTACTTAAGGCCTAAAGTGAAATTATAAGGAGGTTCTTTAAATATTTTTAAAAGAGTTTCTCTCCTATTTTGGGCACCACACTTGGGGCATGGATATAAAGGAAGGTGAGATGCTTATTCAAAGATTATGCATTTTTTGGCTATTGAAATTTTTGTGCAAGTATGTCAAGCTTGAACAAGTGACTTGCGGATGAAAACCTTCAAGTGCATCAAGGAGTTTGGGGAGGAAAACCTCCACTCTTTCACATAGGGCAGCTCTATTCAAACGCTGTAACTGAGCTTCAATTTTGCATAGTTATATGCAAGTGGATCTACAAAGGTGATTTTGGACACCACCTTTATCAAGGAATTATTGCAAACCCTTGAGAGAGCTGGAAATTCATGATTTGCAGGTCAAAGAGGTGGAGGAACTTGGTTTCAAGAGTTTTTTGAAGTTTGGAAGCATCTGTGGTTGTAACTATTATAGCACGGAATTGCACCCTTGTGGGAGAGTTTTTCAGGTTCTCCCACTTCTGGCTATAAGCATGGGAACAACCTCAGGATGTGGGTGTCCTATGGTGAGGTTGAGCCTCTAGGCTTTTTTAAAGAGGCTAGTTCCTCTTGGTGGATCACCTAAAACTATTGGTAAATTAATGCTTCACGGGGAAAAGGGTTAGAAGGGAGATAAGGGGCTCCTAAGAAGGCTAATCAGACGATGCACCAAATTTAAATGATCACTCATCTATGCTTGAACCCACACTAGATCAGTCATGAGACAATTTGGACTTGCACTATCTCAAGATCAAGTAAACACACGTTGGAAGAGGTTCATGTAGAACACTAATCCAGACCTGCAAAAGCTTGAAAATACTTCAAAGGGGCAAGCAAAAGGCTAATGGATTAGGAAAACACTTATTGACGAATCCACCAAGCACAAGCATACTAAAGCACTAATCGAAGACAAGAAATAGGCAAATAAATTGTCTCATTATATTCAAGAGGTAGTTCTTAAAATATCTCGACAGAGTTTAGCCTGGTCGAAGGACCACATTTTTGCAAACGTCTCAATGAGCAACCATCTCCCATCAAGATGACAAAATTCTAAAAAACTAGGGGGGGCTTTACAATGACAAATCGCGAGATATTTATAGAGAAAGTGGGAGAGAGAGAAAGGGTCGTGTGAGAAGATGGGAAGAGGGAAGAAGTTGAGTCGTTGATGACTGCTGACTACTGCTGTTACCACTACCTTGACCATGAAATGCGTTGCCCAGGATCGTCGCAAAATCTTCTCGAATCCGTCCCACATTCAAGTCTCTCTTTGGTGGATATTGAGAAGCCATGTCGCGGGTAGCAGGATGTCTTTGTTTGGCACGATTGAGTTGATCCCTTCATTAGAAATGGCATGTTCTTCTCACCTGTGCGTACTGCATGTAGGCTTTTGACCACGTCATTAGAGTCGAAAGGCAAAATCCTTGTCTTTTTCTGTTGATTGGCCGTCAAAATCCCAGCAGGACCCTTTGAAAACTTGACCTTTTCTTATCCATTGATCTGTTGAGCCTGGACTCCCTGAACCGTCGGTCTTTTACTAGTTGGATGCCCTTGTGCCACTTGTCCTTGATCGATTAGCCCTTCGGATTTGCTGACCATTTGACTTTAACGCTCATCGACTTTTTTGCTTTGCTTGGCCCTTTTTTCTGCGGACTATCTTCCCTCAACAATTTCTTCGGGCCTTCTTTCCACCACTTTTTCGAAGTTATTTCTTTGGACTATTTGCCTTGGCTTGCCTTTTTGAAAACCCGAGAAGCTCTTCTAAGACCAAATCGGGCTTTTGATGTCTCATTACTTATTTCGTGTTTCTTACTGCTCACAACTTATGAAGTAATTAAGTAGTGCTTTTTGGAGAACCCGAAATACACTGCCTAGACCAAATCGGGCTTTCCAAGCCCTACTACTTCGGATTTATCATAACTGATTACTCATGAAGTGAAATAAGTTGTGTTGCCCAGGAAATCCGAAGTTGTCTCCTTTGGAAAACCCGAAGACTTCCCAATGAGATAACCCGAAGCCTTCTGTTCAAGACCATTTTGGGTCTTTAACACCTTGTTACTTACTACTTTGGAGCTTTGTAATTGTGTAACTTATAAAACCATTTAAGTCATGCGCTGTCGAAAGTCCGACGTCTTTTAAAGACTTTCCATTTCCTGCTTGAAAGTCTATCTTCTCACACTTGGGCAAAAATTGGTATGTGGGCCAAAAAATGGCCAACATTTCATGCGACTCGCAGGGAAGCATGCTTGCTATGCTCGAGAACCCAACCACTTGCCTTGCTTAGTTCGTTGGGCATGGAGTCATTAGCGTTTGCAATTGGGCTGGTCTGAAACTGGATACAACGTTGACCCTTTCTGGAACTCCCTCTTGAAGCAATGAGGACATCACAAAACAACACAAAACAAAGTGCCCAAGGCACCAAATGAAAAGAAACAAGCCTAGAACAAAACAAAAAAAACAACAAACAAATGTGCCTGAAACAACACTTGGAGGAATTTGAACAAAACGAATCTAATATATACATCCCAAAGCTATATGTAGCCTTTCTTTTAGGATCAAAAGGAAAGTTTGATACTTTTCTTGCGTAATGAGATAGGGATTGAATAAGGCATACAACTATTTGACCTTTGGCCTTGATGCCTGCCTCTTCTTTGCTACAACTGTCAGCGTCTTCGTCATTATGCTCAATGAGAACCAAGCAGCTCCAAATAGGTTAGCTATGTGAATCCAGACAGTCCCAAACTCTTCATATGGCTCCTTAACTGCAACCTCCAATGGTGATTCAACAAGGCAAACCTCTTTGATTTCTATGGCCTCCTCAAAAAGACTGGACTTGTCTTTTATTTCATGTTTTTTAGGATCATCAAGGAGTTGATAGCCTATTCCGAAGATCTGAAACAAGTCCATATCAGCAATGCACTCTTGGGGTGGTAGAGTTGAAAAATTGCCCACTCCATGCTTGACAAAGTTGCTCTCCTTGGTTGTAACCAGACCATAGTTGCCTTGGAGAAGAACATAGCCAGCTCCCAAAATCTCAAACAAGTCCTCAAATGAGCCCTCCAACTGATTGGGAACCTCTGGCTGCTCCATAAGTTCATCAGTTTGATCAGCTACTTCATTCATTTCCTCATCCCTTTTATCACGTGGCAGCTCATTCAAGGAATTGGCAGCCTTGACCCCTTCATTCTTAACATAAGGTGGTAGCTTTGCATCCTCAATGGTGCAGTCTACTTCATGCAATACTGCAAAAGAGTCTTCAATATGTTCTCCTTCATTCAAGAAGGTTGCTTTGATCTTTTGCAGACCAAGGGGGGACCCTATGGTGATTTCTTCCTCATAGTTGCTCATGATATCCTCCTCAGCGTCTTTGGTTTTCCTCACAGAGGAGAGGCTCTTTCTCAAAGAGTGGCATAATAGGCTCTTGAAAATTCTCAACAAGGTGAGAAAGGTTCAAGGAAGCTACCATAGGTTCCTGATTTTGTTCTTGAAGCTGCTCTACTTGGATCACCCTCACCTCCTCTTCCTGATTCTTTGTTTCTTGAATGGCTCTCCATGAAGGAAAGGCTCTAGGCTTTTGAGGGGAAAGGAATGGAGGCTGCAAGGTTTCTTGTCTGATTTCAGGGAACTCCACCTCCTCCTTCTGCCCACTGCTTTGAATGGATTTCCAAGATGGAAAAGACAGAGGCTCTTGAGGAGGGAGGGATGGGGGTTAAATGACCTTGGATTTACCCGGCTGCATGACTTGGCTCCAAGATGGGAAAGGTAGCAGTTCTTCTTTCATTTGCTGATTCTGCTTTTCTTCTTCTTTCCTTGGCTTCAACTCCAACTCTCTGATTTGCTTTGCTATATTCTCTTGAAATAGCTCCTTAAAGTGGTCAGGAACACAAGAGGGCTCCTGAAGAGGGATGAAGTCTTGGGCCCAAAAAGCAGGCTGTTCCACAACAAAAACTTCATTTTTTTGACAGCCCCCCTTTGGATGGATTTTTTGACCATTTTGGTCCTACAGGCCAAAAATCGGTCTCCTTTCCCTGCTATTCTGAGCTGTCAGTTTTGGATGCATCCACCTTACTACAAATGCTCCATTTTCCTTTGCAATAGCTCTGTCCTTATAAAAAATTGAAAGATCTAAGACCTGTAGGTTCTCGGCTTGATATGGGGCTTATTTCGCTTTGGGCAATTGCCTTGGACAAACCTTTTGGCAAAAGGATGGGCCAGTTCAAAGAACGCAAGTCTTTCTACAAAGCTCCAAAGACAGTGCCCTTGCGGAGGGCAGGCAGGGGACCAATTGGACCTTTCAGTAGGCTTTGAAGGGCAACTTGGGGCCCTAAGTGCCCTTGCGGAGGGAAGTGAACACTTGCAGAGGGATTAAAGAAGGCCGAAAGGTAAGTTTTCGTTCGGAGAAAGACCAAGGCAAATGACAAAGATTTCCTTTGGACTTTTTGTCCGAAGGAAATCCAAAGGAAAAGACAAGGGATTCCTTCGGAATTAAATCCAAAGGAAATCCAAGGAAGAATCAATGGATGAATTCCTTCAGACAAAATGCTTGAAGGAATTCCTTCAGACGTTTTGTCCGAAGAAATTCACAAGGAAGAAACAAGGCATAATTCCTTCGGACAAAAGCTCGAAAGAATTCCGTCCGAAGGAATTTCAAAGGAAAAGACTGAAAGAAAGGGCGTCAACTATTGAAGGAAAGACTTCCTTCGAGCAAGAAGACAAGGAAGCCCGAAGGAGCCCGAAGGGCAAGTGCCCTTGCGGGGGACTCCCAACGACCCAAAGGGGACCTTTTCCATTTTCCGAAAGGGCACCTTCCCTTCGGGAAGGTTCAATTGCAAAACGTTGAAGGTTAAGTTGCAGAAAGCTAAAGGAATGACCAAAGGGATGACAGGCTCGAGCACGTCAACCTTAACATAGTGAACTAGCCGTTGGAGTTCAAACATTCGGTGACGGGCGCGCGAATGTCAATTTTAAGGCAGCTAAATAGCCGTTGGTTTTCAAATAATGAGGGGCTCGTAGACGTCAATTTTGATGGGATGCGTCGGTCGAGAAAGGAGCTCAAAGAGCCAGGAGGAGACGCAAGATAGCTCGAGAGTTCAAAATTGCCAGAAAGAGACAAGAAATAGCAAGGAAAGAGGAACAAACAGAGAATTCAGAACACGGCCATGCACACATACGACAATATTTGGAATGTTCCAAAGGACGCACCTAGCGAAACACAGACACAAATCAGATCAGCCCAGGGGGCAAAAGGTGTCGGCAGGAGAAGTTATTGTCGCGGATGAAATGGTCCTTACGAAATGGTCATCAAAGAGCGCAAACAGTGAGAGCGCGGTCTATTTTCTTCGATTTTACATTAATGAGCATACAATGGCATGAGCTTCATTTAAGAAGCGGCCTTGTTGTTCAAATAGACAAAGCGACCCATGCTCTTGCAGTGACATTTAATACAGGTTGAGCGCCAAAGTCAATACTTGCGGCATCTACAGCATGGTTATTTCAGGGCTTTCGAGAAGGATGACACCAGCATGATCAAATTCCTCCCCCCTAGGTGTTCAACGCAGCATGGGCTGCTTATTCTGGAAAGCGCCAAAGTCTTTTTCTTTGATGCTATATATTGTAACCTCTCAGTAGAGGAAGATATGTCTCATTTTGTAAGGCGAAGCCCTGCCAAATTTCACCTTTGATCAATGAGAATGTGTTTTACCTCTATCTGATTGGTTATGCTTTTGAGTGTGTTTGTGTATCAATTCTGTGTTTAGTCATTTTAGCTTGATGCTTTCACAAGATTGACACCAACATATCTAGTGTAGTCAAAGCCATTTCTGCAAGTTAACTGGAAGTGCTTCATCTAGAGCATAGAGACAGAGGAGTAATTATTAGACAGTGTGTTTTTTACAGCTCCTATGGTAAGTTCCTCTTGTATCTTCACCAAGCCTCCCTGTTAAAGCGCCCTACAGTCTGTCAAATAAAGTGTCTGTTCGCCCTTCTCTTGGTATGAAGTGTTGATATTGTTGAGTAGATCAAAAACTTGTTTGGTTGCATCACCGTTTAGATAGTTTCTATCCTAGTAGCAGTAAAAAACTTCAGAGATGCATCAAAGGGAGCTAGCCTTTATTTAGAGATTCTCCCCTCAGTTTTGCCAGACCCACAACAAGAGGGGAGTCTCCATTGTGTCGCGTGGAAGAGAGAAGCCCAGCCTTTTTTCAAAGGTGCAATCCATAGCGTCAATAGTTTTTGGCATGCCCAGTTGCAACGCGTGACCAATGAATTAGTGGCTCTCAAAAGGCAACAAGCTCAAAACTATCGGCCAAATCAGGGATACCAGCAGTAGGGACAAGCAAATAGACCCCCTTTTCAGAATTATAATCAAGGACAGGGTCAGTTTGCACAAGCCAAGCCTTATCAATGGTATAATCCAAACGCTCCATCCTCCAAATCTTTTAATTTTCGCTCAAAATAATCTAGTACAGGAACAGTCAAATTGCCCACTCCTGGGATATGGTCAAGAACAGGTTGCTTATAGAAATGAGACGCCGAGTCAATATATGAATGCACAAGACAATCAGGCTGCCCAATTCCCAAGCTTTGAGGTGCCAGTACAATCTGGCATGGACAACAGGCAGATTTACTCTGATTCCACTCATGAATCATCTGGAAGGTGAAT
Source organism: Torreya grandis (assembly GCA_037957365.1). Taxonomy (NCBI): domain Eukaryota; kingdom Viridiplantae; phylum Streptophyta; class Pinopsida; order Cupressales; family Taxaceae; genus Torreya; species Torreya grandis. Next base: position 6,871,330 of record JARHVA010000165.1, on the reverse strand, counting down.
TTTGTGCAGTCAACTATGTGGGCAGTATGAACAACCAAGGTGATTATGTTGCAGCAAACACAAAGTCCAAAAGAAGAGCTATGGAGGAAGCTCAGGCAACTGTCCAAACGTCCGCAACACCACCATCACATGAGAACCAGAAATTTCAAAATTATAGGCTGTCGGTTGCGCCCTCAGCTCCTCGGCCTGCGCCTCAGTCTGCAAGCGTCTCCAAAGAAAACTTAAAGGGCAACAACCCTCAAATCAACGTGGTGAACTAGATGAAGAAGCTGCACATGAATATCTCTTTTTGGGATTCACTGGCAATGTCGGGACAAAAGGACCTACTCCAGAAGGAGTTGCACGAGCTATATGAACCAACTGTCCCAACAAACGCTGATAACGTTTTGATCATGAATAGGCACCCCTCCACAACAGGGCAAGTAAAAAAAGAAGAAAAGGTTCCTCCTTTCTATCTATCCTTAGTCATAAGAGTTTTCCCGGTGCACAATTGCATTATTGACAATGGGGCAAGCACCTCAGTAACGCCAAAATGTATAGCGGATAAGCTGGGACTCAAATACGAAGAAATGACCAAGGGAGTCTTGCAACTAGATGGATCCCTAGCCAAGACACTAGGAGTAGTACGAGGCTTGAATCTAACGCTGCACGCTTGTCCCACTTTCTCAATTCCCCACGACGTGGTAGTGGCGGATGTTCCTCCCTACTTTGCTATCTACTTGTTCAGGGATTTCACATCCAAAATAGGCGGGTACCTAGTAGCAAACTGGTCTTACATGGTTTTTAGAACCAAATATGGGACTAAGGTCAAGATTGAGTCGGAGCCAATCCATAGAGATCATTTGGAGCTGTACTCACTCAAAGCGTCGAATGTCAGCTACGCCATTATTGATTAAGAAGAATTCCAAGTGGATCAATCTCCGCCCTCTGCCCTTGAAAGAGTTGTTGACTTGCTCTTAGACGAATGGGTAAGTGACAACATCGAACACGACCCATACAAGTTTATAGAAGAGGCAGGGCTGGGAATTTACTATATGCATGAAGAAGGTACACTTGTGCCCAATTTGATGAGAGCAAATCGAGAGAGCTTGGGTTTATGGTAACTCTTCTTTGATGGCTCAAGAAACAAACTGGGCGCTGGTGGTGGAGTGGTGTTAATTTCCCCCGCAAAGGAGAAATACTTTTTGACTTTCTGGTTCCAGTTTTCTTGCACTTGCAATGTTGCAGAATATGAGTCTCTCATCCATGGTTTGGAGTGGGCAAGGAAAAGAAGAATTAAAGAGTTGCAGGTTTTTAGGGACAATGAGTTGATCGTAAATCAAGTTAGATGCCGAAATCTGACCAAGAATTCCTTGCTTAAGTCTTACAAGCACAGGGTATGGGACTTAGTGGAGAGTTTCCTTGCTTTCAATGTTATTTCCATAACAAGAGAGCAGAATAAGCAAGCGGACAGACTAGCAATAGTTGGTGCTCAGTTTGACATTCCCAAGGAGATAGGCCGAGACAACAGTTCGTGCCATTTAAAAGTGGTAATTGGACCCTTTGTCCCTGATAACATCACTAACTGACAGGTGTTTGACAGTGATCAACAGATAGCGTTCTTCTTGCAAGAGGACGCTGAGTTTGCCTCTAGAAATCAAGCCAAGCTACAGTAGCAGTATGGCAGCTAGATTGTTCAGCTAAAGAACAACAAACTTTCCAAAGGCTTGGTCACTCTTGAAAGTATCTTCAACGAGGATGACCAATTGAAAAATGACAAAGCAAGCATCACAATGAAGAAAGAAAACTACGAAAAAGTTGAAATATTCAAGAACAGGCTGCTTGCACTTGGGAAGGTATGTACAAATCATGAAAGGCAAGGTTTCATCTTGTTGTGCCAAGAATTCGCCGATGTCTTCGCTTGGGAGTATAGCGACTTGAAAAGTTTTGACCCAAGTTTGGCCCAACATACCATTGAGCTGGAGTAAGGCGCCAAGCCCATCAAACAAAAACAAAGGCCTGTCGACTCGAAGATTGAACCTCTTATGTGGAAGGAACTCACCAAGCTGATTGAGTCCAGGATCATATTTATGATCAAACACTCTTCTTGGCTAGCCAATCTAGTCCCTGTTAGGAAAAAGAATGAGGAGATCAGACTGTGAGTGGATTTCAAAGACCTCAATAGAGTCTCGTTGAAAGATCACTATCCTCTCCCAAGTATGGGCAGATCTTCCAAATGGTGACAGGCAACGAATGTTTTTTCCTCCTGGATGGGTATTCAGGGTACAATCAGATTTTAGTGCAAGACTGTGATCAATACAAGACAACTTTCACTACCAAGTGGGGAACGTTTGCTTACCGAAAAATGCCATTTGGACTATCCAATGCTGGAGCCACTTTGCAATGAGCCATGGACATGGCTTTCCAAGGCCTGATAAATAATGTTGTACTGGTCTATCTTGATGATGTGACAATATTTTCCAAGGAAGTAGGCCAACATCTGAAACACCTTAGGCAAATCTTTTAGAGGTGTAGAGAGTTTGGTATCTCTCTCAACCCAAAGAAATGCGTGTTCGCTGTCCATGAAGATAAACTCCTTGGCCATGTTGTTTTGAAAGGGGGCTTGACCATTGATCCAGAAAGAGTTCGTGCCATCCTAGTGCTATCCTTGCCTAAGCATAAAAAAGGTCTGTAAAGTTTCTTTGACAGAATAAACTTCATTAATAGATTTATCCCAAATTTTGCCGAGATAGTCAAGCCATTGACCTTCATGCTGAAGAAAGATGAGAAATTCGCGTGGACAACACAAAGGAAGGATAGTTTTGAAGGGAGCAAGCAGGGTATCGCCCAGGCTCTTGCCTTGATCAGTGCTGACTTCACCAAAGATTTCAACCTCTACACCTTCGGAAATGAAGAGGTAATCTCCGCCATGCTTACCCAAGCAAATGACGAGAACCTTGAACAACCGCTTGCGTTTTTTAGCCAAGGTCTAGAAGGTTTTGAGATCAGGTATACATATGTGGAGAAGCAAGTCCTTGCGGTCATACGAAGCTTGAAGAAATTCAGACATATGCTGTCCAACAACATGGTTCATCTCATGGTGCCACACCTCAGCGTCAAAGATTTCTTGATCAGTCATGATCTAAATGAAAAAAGAGCGGGATGGATCACCAAAGTAATGGAATATGACGTGGACATAAAAATCACCAAGCTGGTAAGGGGAAAAGGCTTGTGTGAACACGTTGCTGCAAACCTTAAACAACAGAAAGAGGACATTTTGCTAATCCATGATGAAGCTACAACAGAAGAACCAACATTCATCAAGGATTGGGCATCAGACATGAAACGTTTCCTTCTCACCGGTGAGTGCCCACAGGTCCTTGATAGGACCAAGAGGAGATATTTCAGACTCCAATCTCTCCCTTATGTCCTGATTGATGTGGTGTTGTTCAGAAGGGATTTTTCAGGAGTACTCTTGAGGTGCATAGACCTAGGTTAGGTCGACAGGGTGCTGTCCATGTTTCATGATGGGCCGGCTGGTGGTCACTTTGCTCCTAAGCCTACAACGGCAAGGATTATGGGAGTTGATTACTTCTGGCCCATTTTATTCAGAGACACTCGTGCCTGGGTACGAAAGTGCCAGAAGTGTGCGCTCTTTGATGGGAAACAATAGCTGGCTGCAATGTCTCTACAGCCTATTCATGTGGAACAACCATTCATGCAATGGGGCCTAGACTTCATAGAGATGATCAACCCTCCCTCCAGTGCTGGACACAAATGGGTCTTGACCGCCACAAACTACTTCATGAGATGGGTAGAAGCTGTTGCTTTGAAGGAGGCCAACGAAAGTGCAGTCCTGGATTTTTACGAAAGCTTGGTGACAAGGTTTGGAGTTCCAGCTACCATCATCTCAGACAACGCATTGGCTTTTTTGGGAACCAGAACGAGCGAATGGGCGTTGGGATACGGCATCTATCTTAGCATTTCTTCCAACTACTACCCACAAGGGAATGCACTAGCTGAGTTTACCAACAAGAATCTGATCAGAAGGATAATGGAGGAGAATCAAAAAACTTGGCATGCTAAGTTGAAAACAACTTTGTGGGTAGACAGGGTTACTCCAAAGAGGGCAGTTGGCAATTCACCATACATGCTTGTGTATGGAAGGGAATTTAGACTTCCTATTTCACTTGAATTGCCAGCTTTGGATCTTGCTCACCAGTTGCAATTGGAAGAAGGCAACAACATGGAGGTTAGGCTGTGTGAATTGATGGAACTTCAGGAGACAAGGGACCAAGCCATGGTTTCTATGATCAGCGGTCAGTAGCAAATGCAGAAGCACTTTGACAAGAAATCCTCGTCAAAAGGCTTCTCTGAAGGCGACATCGTCTTAAAATGGGATGAAGACCGAGCTAAGTCTGGAAAGCACACAAAGTTCGACGCCTTATGGAGTGGTCCGTATGTCATCACTCAGTGCAAGCAACACAATGCATTCCAACTCTCTAGGGTGGATGGTGAAGAACTGCATATCCTAGTTAATGGGATATATCTTAAGCACTGTCATTGAGCCTTCTCTCATCATGTATATATTTTTCTTATTTTTTCCTGTTTTCTCTAAGTGCTCTTGTGCATGTTCGTAGTTTTTTTTAGCCTTGTGTGTTTTGTTTACCGTTTGGGGTAAAAAATTTCATGATTGATTCTTGGATCCCTCAAGGTTATTGTCTATCTTTCGGACTGTGTTTTGACTCCATGCCCAACGAACTTGTAAGCTACTAGTTTTCCTAAGCATAGCAGGTATGCTTCCCATGGGAATCCCCAGATTTGTTGACCATTTTGGTCCTGTAGGCCAAAAATCGGTCTCCTTCCCCCGCTGTCTTGAGCTGTCAGTTTTGGATGCATCCACTTTACTACAAATGCTTCATTTTCCTTTGCAATAGCCTTGTCCTTATTAAAAATTGAAAGATCTAAGATCTGTGGGTTCGCGGCTTGATATGGGGCTTATTTCGCTTTGGGCAATTGCCTTGGACAAGCCTTTTGGCAAAAGGATGGGCCAGTTCAAAGAGCGCAAGTCTTTCTACAAAGCTCCAAAGACAAAGTGCCCTTGCGGAGGGCAGGCAGGTGACCAATTGGACCTTTCAGCAAGCTCCGAAGGGCAACTTTGGGCTCTAAGTGCCCTTGTGGAGGGCAGGGAACACTTGCGGAGGGATTAAAGAAGAAGGCCGAAAGGTAAGTTTTCCTTTGGAGAAAGACCAAGGCAAACGACAGATTACCTTCGGACTTTCTGTCTGAAGGAAATCCAAAGGAAAAGACAAGGGATTCCTTCGGAATTAAATCCAAAGGAAATCCAAGGAAGAATCAATGGATGAATTCCTTCGGACAAAATGCCCGAAGGAATTCCTTCGGACATTTTGTCCGAAGAAATTCACAAGGAAGAAACAAGGCATAATTCCTTCAGACAAAAGTCTGAAGGAAGAATCAATGGATGAATTCCTTCAGACAAAATGCTCAAAAGAATTTCTTTGGACATTTTGTTTGAAGAAGTTCACAAGGAAGAAACAAGGCATAATTCCTTCGGACGAAAGCCCGAAGGAATTCCTTAGGACTTCTGTCCGAAGGAATTTCAAAGGAAAAGACTGAAAGAAAGGGTGTCAACTATTGAAGGAAAGACTTCCTTCGGGCAAGAAGACAAGGAAGCCCGAAGGAGCCCGAAGGGCAAGTGCCCTTGCGGGTGACTCCTAGCGACCCAAAAGGGGACCTTTTCCATTTTCCAAAAGAGCACTTTCCCTTCGGGAAGGTTCAATTGCAAAAGGCCAAAGGTTCAGTTGCAGAAAGTTGAAGGAATGACCAAAGGGATGACGGGCTCGAGCACGTCAACCTTAACATAGTGAACTAGCCGTTGGAGTTCAAACATTCGGTGACGGGCGCGCGAATGTCAATTTTAAGGCAGCAAAATAGCCGATGGTTTTCGAATAATGATGGGCCCGCAGACATCAATTTTGATGGGATGCGTCGGTCGAGAAAGGAGCTCAAAGAGCCAGGAGGAGATGAAAGATAGCCAGAGAGCTCAAAATTGCCAGAAAGAGACAAGAAATAGCAAGGAAAGAGGGAACAAAACAGAGAATCCAGAACATAGCCATGCACACATACAACATTTGGAATGTTCCAAAGGACGCACACAGCCAAGCACAGACACGAATCAGTTCAGACAGGTGGCAAAAGGTGTCGGCAGGAGAAGTTATTCTCGCGGATGAAACAATCCTTACGAAACGGTCATCAAAGAGCGCAAACAGTGAGAGCGTGGCCTTTTTTTTTTGATTTTACATTAATGAGTAGACAATGGCATGAACTTCATTTAAGAAGCGGCCTTGTTATTCAAACAGACAAAGCGACCCATGCTCTTGCAGTGACATTTAATACAGGTTGAGCGCCAAAGTCAAGACTTGCGCCATTTACAACATGGTTATTTCAGGGCTTTCTAGAAGGATGACACCAGCATGATCAAATTCCTCCCCCTTAGGTGTTCAACGCAACATGGGTTGCTTATTCTGGAAAGAGCCAAAGTCTTTTTCTTTGATGCTATATATTGTAACCTGTTGGTAGAGGAAGATATCTCTCATTTTGTAAGGCGAAGCCTTGCCAAATTTCACCTTTGATCAATAAAAATGGTTATACTTTTGAGTGTGTCTGTGTATCAATTTTGTGTTCAGTCATTTTAGCTTGATGCTTTCACAAGATTGACACCAACATATCTAGTGTAGCCAAACCCATTTCTATAGGTTAACTGGAAGTGTTTCATCTGGAGTGTAGAGACAGATGAGTAATTATCAGACAGTGTGTTTTTTGCAGCGCGTGTGGTAAGTTCTTTCTTGTATCTTCACCAAGGCTCCCTGTAAAAGCGCCCTACAGTCTAGTTTTTTCTATCAGATAAAGTGTCTGTTCGCCCTTCTCTTGGTCTGAAGTGTTGATATTGTTGAGTAGATCAAAAACTTGTTTGGTGCATCACCGTTTAGATAGTTTTTGTTCTAGTTATTCCTTCTCCCTTTTCACTCCCCCCTCGCAATATTAGCAATAACAGTAAAAGACTTCAGAGATGCATCAAAGGGAGCTAGCCCTTATCTAAAGATTCTCTTCTCAGTTTTGCCAGACCCACAGCAAGAGGGGAGTCTCCATTGTGCCGCGTGGAAGAGAGAAACCCAGCCTTCTTTCAAGGGTGCAATCTACAGCATCAATAGTTTTTGGCACGCCCAATGGGACCAATTTTAATACTCAAAAAAGTTTCAGGATTGGTGCTGGTCATGTTACAGCAAGAATGAACCACTAATCCAGCATCTGGCGACTCTATTTTCAAGAACATCAGTCTCTTGTTAAAGATCAGTCTGACATTCCATGCCTAAGGTCACCACAAGATCTCCTGCCAAGGGTGTCCCTTTTGAATTCGTTGAACTACCATTAAACTTAGCAAGGCGATTGAGATTTGCAAGGACCCATCTCTATACAGCAAGTCATTTTCCCAGACTTGCTATAAAATATACTTATTGTTGAGGCTGTGGATTCCACCCTTGACAGAAAGGCTGAGCCTCTGTCTTCCACGCGACACAATTGAGACTTTCCTCTTGCTGTGGGTCTGGCAAAACTGAGGGGAGAATCTCTAGATAAGGGCTAGCTCCCTTTTATGCATCTCTGAAGGTTTTCTACTACTACTGCTAACAATGGGGGGTGAAAAGAGAGAAGAAATAACTAGAACCGAAAACTACTCTAAGTGGTGATGCACCAAATGATGTTGATCTACTCAGCTGTTTACACTTCAAACCAAAAAGGGAGCGAACATACACTTTATCTGACAAAAGACCAGATTGTAGGGGGCTTTAAAAGGGAGGCTTAATGAAGACACACAGGAAATGTAACTTACCACAGATGCTGTAGAAAACACACTGTTTGATAGCTACTCTTTTCTGTCTTTGTATTCCAGATGCAACACTTCCTGTTAACCTGCAAAACTGGTGCTTTGGCTACACTAGGTGTGTCGGTGTCAATTTGTGAGAGCATCAAGCTAAAATAACTGAACATATAATTGATACACAGACACTCAAAAGCATAACTAGTCAGATAGAGGTAAAACACTTTTTTATTGATTCAAGATGAAATTTTGGCAGGGCTGCGCCATACAAAAATGAGAGATATCTTCCTTGGATGTTACAATATATATATCATCAAAAGGAAGACTTAGGCGCTCTTCAGAATGAGTGGCCCATGCTGCGGCAGTCCAAGTCTTGACTTTGGCGTTTAAATCATATTAAATATCATTGTAAAAGCATGGGTTGCTTGATCGTTTGAATGACAAGGCCGCCCCTCTTTATGAAACTTACTCGATTGCCTGCTCACCCATGCTCAAATGAAGAAAAACAAGCCGCATCATTGAATGCTTGCGCTCTGTGATGACCATTTCTTAAGGACTGTTCCACCTGCAGTAATAACTCTTTTGCCGATGCTTCCTGTGCCACTTGGACTATTTTGTCTTCTTCTGCGCTTGGCTTATGTGTGCGTGGTCACACTTTCATTGTTTTTGTCTCTTTCCTTGCAACTCGGCTCTCGGGCTATCTTTTTGTCTTTTGCTGGCTCCTTTCTTGGCAGGTCGCTAAGTTTACTCGAGTCTGTGCCATGAGCCTTCAGTCGCTTATCGTGAAGGCCTTAGTCCTTTGGCTTCTCCTCAACGGTTGACGCATCCCGTCAAAAAATGACGTCTGCGGGCCCGTCGCTATTCGAAAACCAAACGGCTATTTCATCATCGTAAATTTGACGTCCGCAGGCCCGTCTCCATTTAAAAGCCAACGGCTAGTTTGATGCCTTGAATTTGACGTCTTCGGCCTCGTCTCCATTTGGCCATTTCTTCGGCCCTTTTTGTATTTTTTCCTTCTCGAAGGGAAGGTGTCCCTTCTGAGCTTGGAAAAGGTCCCCCTTTTGGTAGCCGAGAGTCCCTTGCAAGGGCACTTGCCCTTCGGATTCCTTTGGGCTGCCTTGGTCTTTTTAATTCCTTCAAACAAAATGTTCGTAGGAATTCCTTTGAACATTTTGTCCGAAGGAAATCTTTCTTCATGCCGTAGACTTTCTCTTTGGAGTCTCGGCCCTTTCTCTTCTTGAATTCCTTCGAACAAAATGTTCAAAGGAATGTGCCTTTGGATTTTTCCTTGTATTTCGCCTTGACCTTTGACCTTTTTTGCCGTGGATTTCCTTCGGACAAAAAGTCCAAAGGAATCCTTTGCCTTGCTCACTTTTCCAAAGGCAACTTTCCTTTCGGGTCTTCTGCCTTGGTCTCTTGGAATGCGCTTCTGCCCTTTGCAAGGGTATCTTGGGCCCAAAGTTGCCCTTCAGAGCCTACTGAATGGTTCGATTTTGTCCCCTGCCTGCCCTCCGTAAGGGCACTTGCCCTTCGGAGCGTTTATAAAAGACTTGTATTTTTTAGAACTGGCCCATTCCTTTGCAATAAAAGGCATGCTCAAGGTAATTTTCTGAAGTGAAACAAGCTTCAGATCAACCAGAAACCTACAGGACTCAAATCACTCGGCTTTTTCGTGAAACAGGTCTATGACAAAGGGAAAAAACCATAATTTGCAGCAAGGTGAAAGGCATCAAAGACCGGGATAGCAAGGAAAGAAAAGGGGGGACCGATTTTTGGCCTGCAGGACCAAAAATGGTCAACAAATTGGTGATTCTCAGAGGAAACATGCATGCTATGCTTAAGAAACCAGTGACTTGCAAGTCCGTTTGTCACGGAGTCAAAACTTAGTCCGAAAGGTTGACAATAGCCTTGAGATATTCAAGAATCAATCATGAAGCTTTTACCCCAAAAAGTAAACAAAACACACAAGGTTTAAAAAAAAACTGCAAACATGTGCCAAAGCACTTAGGAAAAACAGGGAAAAACAAGGAAAAAATATACATGATGAGAGAAGGCGCAGTGACAGTGCTTAAGATATGTCCCATTAACTGGGATATGCAATTCTTCACCATCCAACCTGGAGAGTTGGAATGCATTGTGCTGCTTGCACTGAGTGATGACATATGGACCACTCCATAGGGTGTCAAACTTTGTGTGCTTTCCAGGCTTAGCTCGGTCCTCATCCCATTTTAAGATGATGTCGCATTCAGAAAAACTTTTTGACGAAGATTTCTTGTCAAAGTGCTTCTTCGTTTGCTGTTGAAGATTGGTCATAGAAATCATGGCTTGGTCCCTTGTCTCCTGAAGTTCCATCAATTCACACAGCCTAACCTCCATGTTGTTGCCTTCTTTTAATTGCAGCTGGTGAGCAAGATCCAAAGCTGGCAATTCAAGTGAAATAGGAAGTCTAGCTTCCCTTCCATACACAAGCGTGTATGGTGAATTGCCAATTGCCCTATTTGGAGTAACCTTGTCTGCCCACAGGGCTGTTTTCAACTTGACATGCCAAGTTCTCTGATTCTCCTCCATTGTCCTGATAATTCTGATCAGATTTTTGTTGGTGGACTCAGCCAGCCCATTCCCTTGTGCGTAGTAGTTGGAAGAAGTGCTAAGGTAGTTTTTGTATCCCAACGCTCACTTGCTTGTTCTGGTTCCCAAGAAAGCTAATGCGTTGTCTGAGATGATGGTAATTGGGACTCCAAACCTTGTCACCATGGCTTCGTAAAAATCCAGGACTGCACTTTCGTTGGCCTCCTTCAAAGCAACAGCTTCTACCCATCTCGTGAAGTAGTCTGTGGTGGTCAAGACCCATTTGTGGCGAACACTGGAGGGAGGGTTGATCATCCCTATGAAGTCTAGGCCCCATTGCATGAATACCTGTTCCACTTGAATACGCTGTAGAGGCATTGCGGCTAGCTGTTGTTTCCCATCAAAGAGAGCACACTTTTGGGACTTTTGTACCCAGACATGGGTGTCTCTAAATAAAGTGGGCCAGAGTACTCCTGAGAAATCTCTTCTGAATAGCACCCTGTTAATCAGGACATAAGGGAGAGATTGGAGTCTGAAATATCTCCTCTTGGTCCTATCAAGGACCTGTGGGCACTCACCGGTGAGAAGGAAATGTTTCATGTCTGATGCTCAATCCTTCATGGTTGCTGGTTTTTCTGCTGTAGCTTCATCATGGATTCGCAAAATGTCCTTTATCTGCTGTTTAAGGTGTGCATCAAGGTGTTCACATAGGCCTTTTTCCCTTATCAGCTTGGTGGTTTTGATGTCCACGTCATATTCCATTACTTTGGTGATCCATCCCGCTCTCTTTTCATTTAGATCACGACTGATCAAGAAATCTTTGACGTCGGGATGTGGCACCATGAGATGAACCTTGTTGTTGGATAGCATATGTCTAAATTTTTTCAGACTTCGTATGATCACAAGGACTTGCTTCTCCGTATATGTATACCTGATCTCAAAGCCTTCTAGACCTTGGCTAAAAAGCGCAAGCGGCTGTTCAAGTTTCTCGTCATTTGCTTGGGTAAGCATGGCGGAGATTACCTCTTCATTTCTGAAGGTGTAGAGGTTGAAATCCTTGGTGAAGTCAGAATTGATCAAGGCAGGAGCCTGGGCGATAGCCTACTTGATCCCTTCAAAACTATCCTTCTTTTGTGCTGCCCACTTGAATTTCTCATCTTTCTTTGGCATAGAGGTCAGTGGCTTGACTATCTCGACAAAATTTGGGATAAATCTTCTGATGAAATTTATTTAGCCAAAGAAACTTTGCAGACCTTTCTTATGCTTAGGCAAGGACAATGCTAGAATGACACGAACTCTTTTTGGATCAATGGTCAATCCCTCTTTCAAAACAACATGGCCAAGGAGTTTACCAGGCATTTTTTTGTTTTGAGAGATACCAAACTCTCTACACCTCTCAAAGATTTGCCTAAGGTGTTTCATATGTTGGCCTGCTTCCTTAGAAAATATTGTCACATCATCAAGATAGACCAGTACAATATTATTTATTAGGCCTTGAAAAGCTATGTCCATGGCTCGTTGAAAAGTGGTTCCAGCATTGGACAATCCAAATGGCATTTTTCGGTAAGCAAACGTTCCCCACTTGGTAGTGAAGGCTGTCTTGTCTAAAATCTGATTGTACCCTGAATAACCATCCAGGAGGGAGAAACGTTTGCTGCCTGTCACCATTTGGAGGATCTGCTGCATACTTGGGAGAGGATAGTGGTCTTTCAACGAGACTCTATTGAGGTATTCGAAATCTACACAGAATCTGATCTCTCCATTCTTTTTTCGGACAAGGACAAGGTTGGCCAGCGAAGAAGAGTGTATGATCGAAAATATGGTTCTGGACTCAATCAGCTTGGTGAGTTCTTTCTGCATGAGAGGTTCAATCTTCGGGTTTACAGGCCTTTGTTTTTGTTTAATGGGTTTGGCGCCTTCCTCCAGCTCAATAGTGTGTTGGGCCAAACTTGGGTCAAAACCCTTCAGGTCGCTATACTCCCAAGCGAAGACATCAACAAATTTCTGGCACAACAAGATGAAACCCTGCCTTTCATGATTTGTACATACCTTCCCAAGTGCAAGCAACATGTTCTTGAATATCTCAACCTTTTCATATTTTTCTTTCTTCGTTGTGATGCTTGCTTTGTCATTTTTCAATTGGTCATCCTTGTTGAAGATACTTTCGAGAGTGACCAAGCCTTTGGGAATTTTGTTGTTCTTCAGCTGAACAATCTGGCTGGCATACTGCTGCTATAGCTTGGCTTGATTTCTAGAGGCAGACTCAGCTTCCTTTTGCAAGAAGAGCGCTATCTGCTGATCGCTATCAAGCACGGAGGGTCTAATTACCACTTTTAAATGGCGCGGACTGCTGTCTCGGCCTTTCTCTTTGGGGACATCGAATTGAACACCAACTGCTGTTAGTCTGTCAGCTTGTTTATTATGCTCTTTTGGAATGGAAGTAACATTGAAAGCAAAAAAACTCTCTACTAAGTCCCACACCCTGTGCTTGTAAGACTGAAGCAAAGAATTCTTTGTCGGATTTCGGCCTCTCACCTGATTTACGATCAACTCGTTGTCCCCAAAAACCCGCAGCTCTTTGATTCCTTTTTTCTTTGCCCACTCCAAACCATGGATGAGAGATTCGTACTCTGCAACATTGCAAGTGCAAGAAAATTGGAATTTGAAAGTCGAGAAGTATTTTTTTTGTGAGGGGGAAATTAATACTACTCCACCATCAGTTCCCAATTTGCTTTTTGAGCCATCAAAGAAAAGCTGCCATAAACCCGAGCTCTCTTGGTTTGCTTTCATCAAATTTGGTACAAAAGTACCCTCTTCATGCATGCATTAAATCTCGAGGCCTGCCTCTTCTATGAACTTGTATTGGTCATGTTCAAAATTGTCACTTCCCCATTCGTCTAAGAGCAGGTCAACATCTCATTCAAGGGTAGAATGTGGAGATTGATCCACTTGAAAATTTTCTTCATCAATAATGGCGTAGCTGACATTCACCGCTTTGAGTGAGTATGGCTCCAGATGATCTATATGGATTGGCTCTGACTCAATCTTGACTTTAGTTCCATATTTGGTTTTAAAAACCATGTAAGACTAGTTTGTTGCTAGGTACCTGTCTATTTTGGATGTGAAATCCTTGGACAAGCAAATGGCAAAGTAGGGAGGAACATTCACCACCACCACGTCGTGGAGAACTGAGAAAGTTGGACAGGGGTGGAGCGTCAAATTCAAGCCTCTCACCACTCCTACTGTCTTAGCTGGTGATCCATCTAGTTGCAGGACTCCTTTGGTCATTTCTTTGTATTTGAGTCCTAGCTTATCCGCTATGCATTTGGGCATTACTGAGGTGCTTGCCCCATTGTCAATAATGCAGTTGTGTACCAAGAAATCTCCTATGACTAAGGATAGATAGAAAGGGGGAACCTTTTCTTCTTTTTTTACTTGGCCTTTTGTGGAGGGGTGCCCATTCATGATCAAAACGGTATCAGCTTTTGTTGGGACAACGGGTTGATATAGCTCGTGCAACTCCTTCTGGAGTATGTCCTTTTGTCCCTGTATTGCCAATGAATCCCACAAGGAGATTCATGTGTAGCTTCTTCATCTGGTCTACCACATTGATCTGAGGGTTGCTCCCTTTCAAATTTTCTTTGAGGTTTCTTGCAACCTGAGGTGCAGGTCGGGGAGCTGAGGGTGTAACTGGTGGCCTAAAGTTTGGAAATTTTTGGTTTAAAAGTTGTACTGTTTCTTTTTTTTGAGATCTTTTCTGTAGCTGCCCCTTTCTATGTCTCCCTTCCACACTTATCGCCCTTTGACATCAATTGAAAAGGGACTACATAGGAGCTAGATAGTGCAATGCTTAGCTCCCCCTTAATCAATACTTCCCTTCAGTGGCAGGAAGTAAAAGAGATTACTCCCAATTTCTCATGTAGGTATTCAAATGTGTCCTTTGGAAGTGGCTTGGTAAAAATGTCCGCTATCTGCTTTGTGGTGGCAATATATTCTAATTTTACCTATTGTTCTGCAACTTGTTCTCTCAGCAAATGGTATCTGATTGGAATGTGCTTTGTTCTGGAATGCATCACTGGATTCTTTGAGATGCTGATATCACTTGTATTGTCGTAGTAAATTGAAATTGGATGATCATATTCTACCTTGATGTCTTTAAGGGTCTGCGTCATCCAAAGATCATGAGTGCAACACAATACTGCCGCTATGTACTCTGCCTCTACTGTGGATAAGGAAATTGAATTCTGCTTCTTACTCAACCAAGACACTAGGCTATCTCCAAGGAAAAGTGCTCCTCTGCTTGTGCTTTTTCTGTCATCTAGGCATCCTGCCCAATTTGAGTCTGTATATTCTATCAATGTGGAATCCTTCCCTGTAGGATACCACAATCCATAGTCCAGGATCCCTTTTAGATATCTAAATATCCGTTTCATCGCTTGCACATGTGTTTCTTTAGGAGTTGCTTGATAGCGTGCTACCATGCCCATTGCTTGCATAATATCCGAATTGGATGCCGTTATGTACAAAAGACTGCCAATCGTTGATCTGTAGAGGGATTGATTTGCATTCGGCGATTCATCATCCTTACTCAACTTGTTTCTTGGAGCCATAGGCGTGCCAACTGGTGCACAGTTTTCTATTTCAAGTTTCTTCAACTTTTCTTTAGAATACTTGGTCTGGGAGATGAATATTCCTTTACTGGACTGAGATATTTGCAATCCAAGAAAGAATGATAGCTCACCAAGCATGGACATCTCAAATTCCTTCTGCATGTCTTCAGCGGATCCTTTGGACAACTTCTCACTATTTCCTCCAAAGATTATATCATCAACATAAACTACAACAATTCGCTGATGCTCACCTTCAGTTTTGATGTATAAATTTTTGTCGGCAAATCCTCTCTTGAATCCTTGGTCTTGCAGGTATTTGTCAAGTTTTGAGTATCAAGCTCTAGGGGCTTGCTTCAATCCATACAATGCTTTCTTCAGTTTGCATACATATTTGTTATTTTTTGATGGGAGGAATCCTTTTGGCTGCTCAATGTACACTTC
This sequence comes from Torreya grandis, assembly GCA_037957365.1. NCBI lineage: Eukaryota > Viridiplantae > Streptophyta > Pinopsida > Cupressales > Taxaceae > Torreya > Torreya grandis. The sequence continues at coordinate 6,855,835 of JARHVA010000165.1, read as the reverse complement.
CTCTTCTAATTTACCATTCAAAAAGGCAAATTTACATCCATTTGATATGTCTTGAAGTTCTTGAATACAACATAGGCAAGAAACATTCTAATTGCCTCTAATATTGCCACAGGAGCGAAGGTTTCTTTAACGTCAATACCTTTGATTTGAGCATTTCCTTTGCATACCAATCAAGCCTTGTTTCATGTCACTTGACCATCCTCATTTAGTTTGTTCCTGTATACTCATTTGGTGTCGATCACATTCTGATCCTTCGGTCGGTTACCAGCTCCCACGTCTCATTCTTCTCAATTTGGTTTAGCTCTTCTTCCATTGCTTTTATCCAATGTTCATAATGGCTCGCTTCTGAAAAATTCGTAGGTTGTATTTTAGATAACAAAGAAAGATTCACTTGTTCAAAATTACTAATAATCCTTTTTTTGGTCTGCACTCCAACATTTATACTGCCAATGATTTGGCTTTCGGCATGGTTCTTCTGAACGAAACGAGATGGTGCCTTGGTGTCTTGCCGTTCATCTTCATCCATCTTCTCTACTTCAACATTTTCTTCAATGATATTCGGTTTGTCTAAAGGATCACTTGCCTTTTGAGTTCTAGTTTCATCTACTCTGACACTGACACTTTCTAAAATAGTTTGCATTCTCTTGTAGCATTTGTAGGCCTTGCTTTTGGTGGAATATCCCAGAAAAATTCCTTCGTCGGCTCTTGAGTCAAATTTCCCCAAATCATCTTCGGTCCTCTTAATGAAGCACTTACTTCCAAATACTTTGAAATATTTGATGGACGCTGGTCTTCCCGTCCATAACTCACATGGGGTCTTGTCATTGTTGACTCTGATTTGCTCTCTATTTAGGATGTATACAGCTGTGTGGATTGCTTCTCTCCAATATTTTATCGGATAACTTGGATTCGTTCAGCATTTTCCTAGCCATTTCTTCGACAATCCTGTTCTTTCGTTCTACTACCCCATTCTGTTGTGGGGTTCTTGCAGCTGAGTAATGTCTTTTTATCCCAGGGTCTTTACAATACTCAATGAATTCATTTGACATGAACTCATCTCCTCTATCTGACCTTAAGCATTTGATCCTTAAACCAGTTTCATTTTCAACTAATGCTTTAAAAGCTATGAATTTGCTAAAGGCCTCAGAGCTTTCTTTCAGAAACACAACCCATGCCATTCTAGTGAAATCATCAATTAGCAAGATAAAATACCTCTCACCTTGTATACTTTGCAATCTGGTGGGTCCACACAGATTTGTATGAATGAGCTCTAATTTCTTCGAGGTGGAATATTTCTTCATTCTGAATCTTGTCTTGGTTTGCTTCCGATGCTAGCATTGCTTACAAAGCGTGCTTGATGGCTTTGTTATCTTCAGAATGTCCCTTATAGCTTGTTTCTTGCTGATATTCACAAGGTTATCAAAATTTATATGGCCCATTCTTATGTGCCATAGCCAACTCTCTTCAATTTGACTCAGACAACACTTCATTCCTTTGACTTCTGCAAGCATGTATAGATTGTTTGTTGTCTTGTGGGCATCTGTAATTAGCTCTCCCATGTATCTTTTTTCTGATCTCGCAACCTTCGACAAAGAACTTGAGTGTGTCCTTGATCACACATTTGGCTCACACTTCGAAGATTATGCTTTAATTCTTCCACATATAACAAATTCTCTATTTTGTTTTTTCCATTATCGAGACTAAGCGTACCTTTTTTTGCTATTCTGGTTGTAGTGTTGTCTCCGAACTTCGCCGTGCCTTCATTGACTTTTTTCAACGAGATAAACTTGCTTTAATCTCCAGTCATTTGTCTCGAACATCCACTATCAATAAACCATTGTTGTCCTTCATCTCTAGCGTGGAATATTGTTTGAACGATCATGGATTCTTCCTTATTTTGCTCGTTGTCTTCTTGCCTCTTCTTCCAGGGCTTTGTTGGTTCCCTTTTCTTTATCATTGGAACCTTGAACTTCTGATCCTGTCTTACAGATTCGAACACACTTCTACAATAGCATGCTATATGTCCATAGTTGTTGCACTTGTAACTGACTATAGCTTCTTCATCAAAGTTCGATAGGGGAGCAAACGAATTGTAGCTTCTGTTTGAAGCTCTATAAGTTCCTTTGTTTCCGCCCTTGACTTCAATATCCTTGGCTCTCTTTCTACAATCTAATTTATTATGCCAAAATGATTACATTAATAACAATATACATAAAAATAATTACCAAACTTGGTTTTATTGGTGTATCTTGGAGCAAGTGGTTTCCTGAAGTTTTGTTCTCCTTTGCTTTCTTTGTTGATAAAGCTGGTTTTTGTATTATGGCCTTCTTCCTTCTTGGTCTCCTTCACAGGTTCCTTAAGAGCTTCAACATAGCTCTTAGCCATCTCTTTTTCCTTCCCATACCCACTGCGTGACTTGTTGGATGGTGATCCTTGACTCTCCAGAATCTCATTCAAAACTTGGGTGCTCTTCTCAGATTTCAAGTCACTTGTTTTTTTAGTATTCGCCTTTTCTAGATCCCTTTTCAAAGCAACAATCTCAGATTCATATCTTTCACAGTCTTCTTTCTTCTTTAGCTGATTCATTAGATCTTCAATTTTCTTTGCCTCTTCGATTTGGACTTTTAGATCAGCAATTATCTTTTTTGAATCCTCAAGACCTTGTGATATTCTGGGTTCTGAGTCTTGATTCTCTTTTTTGTATTTATGAATCTAAAGCTTTTGTTTCATGTTCTTTTTCTTAAGAAATTTTATCTCTCCTAAGGCACATATAAGCTCTTCTTCGAGATTTACCTCGCGTTCATCTTCTTCTTCCTCCAAGTTTTTTTTGCTTGTGGAAGCATTGTCTTCTATGGCCATGAACAATATTTTCTCATCGTCGTTGTCAGAATCACTGACTCTGCTTTCCTCAGATGAGCTATAGTCCCTCCTGGAGTATAAGCTTTTCTTTTGCTTCTCAAATCTCTTCTTGTCTTTATTTTGCATGAATCCCTTCTTGAATTTTGATTTGCTCTCCTCTTCATCACTATTGTCTTTATTTGGGCACTTAGCTGCAAAATGACCAATCTTACCGCAATTAAAACATTTGAATGCTAACTTACCTTTATATTTTCCCGAACCTTTCTTCAACTTTCGAATGAATAGAGCCTTCTTTTCATCTTCTTCGCTGCTTGAGCTATCGCTTGGCTCAGGTTCCTTGACTTTCTCCTTCTTTGAGGCTTTGAACGCTGTGTCTCTTTTTGATGGTCTTTTGGGGTTAGTCCTCATTTCATGTGCTGTGAGGATTCCGTGTAGCTCGTCCATCTTTAATTTACCCAGATCTTTCATTTCTTCAACAACAGAGACTTTCGTATCAAACCTCAACGGTAAGGACCTTAGCACCTGTTAGGGAATAATTAGTCCTCATAGTAATTTCTATACCGTAATATGAATAATTACAAGAGTAATAATTCATTATTACGTATAGGTTGTTTGGTAGTTATATTTGGTAGCAATATTGTTATAAACAATATTACAAATATAGGTTAGAATATAATATTGTTTAGATATATTGTTACAACAATATATCGTAATAGAGTTTGTATAATCTGTGAGATTTTGGGTGAGAATTTAATGGAGAGATAATCTCCAAAAATATAGGAATGGTTTTCTTATATATATGTAACACCCGAATGATGTATTAATTAGAGTGAAGAATAATATATTATCAGTGTTTGAAATTATTATCTGTATTTGGCTCTTTTAATTGCTCAGATCTGCACCAATGTTATCATCTGTTATCAGAGAGGGTAGATCTTGCAATGGATCAGTGATTTTTTTTAACGGGTAGTCTTTCAAGCCTTCGCCTCTGAGAATGATAGTACTTTGTGGATAAGTAAGATAATTCAGTAAATACTAGTGTATATAATTTTCAGTATTTTAACATTTTGTGTGCTTAATGCGCCAAGACTCTCTTGGGAGCGCATTTTATTGTTATTCCCATGCATATATAAATCTGCTTTGTTGGACGGATTTCGTAAAGGTTGAGATCACTGATACTTAGTCAACTGTTGATATCCATGGTCAAGTTGTATCAGTGGAAGAAATCTGCATTCATATCTTCATACATTCTAGTTGCAACCCAGGTCAACGTGATTCTATGGAAGACTGCATATCAAAGATCAGACCACCGTGTGCTTGCTAAAATCATTGATAATTGCGTGGAGAATAACCTGACTTTAAACCTGCTGCTTGGCTTATACGACCAACTAGACGACATTTCTAAACGCTTCTACGTTGAAAAGATTTGCACCAATTTGTGTAGCGACAATATTCTCTTTTTCTAGCCATGCATATTCCACTGGTGCACCTAGACAACTCGGTGAACATGCAAAAGGTTCTGTGGCATGCATCGTCTTAAATTCTGTCATCTTCTCTGTATCTGAAGACAGTGTAGCAAATCTGAAATGGGAGAAGTATGGAGTGTGGATTTGGCGAACAAATAAAAACCAATTATTATTGGCTATGCAAGACCTTGCTGTGTGCAAATAATGTAGCAGTCTCAATTATCCATGTAGCTCGTCTTTTCTCTCCTCATATTCCAAAGTTCGTGTACCTATTCTGGGTTGTACGTTGCCATTTGTTTGCTGAGCATCACTGTTCTAACTACTGTATTGTTCCATGCATCCTCTGATTCAATTCACCTCATACCCAGATCAACGTTTGACTTGTTCAAGCAGTCCATGCACCGAGACTCATGCCATCAACATGGCTAGTCCTTATTTGTCATAGTTGGGTCTTTTATTTTCTCATTCAAGAGTTAAAGATGAATAGGTGTCAATATTTTTATAGTTATTTAAGTCGATTTGTTTTTAGCTATTTGATTTAGAGTTTCGAGCTTTATTTAGCTTAATATTAGTAAGTTTTGAAAAAGTCATGTCTTTTTAGCCTAAAGAGAAGTCGTGTCATAATTTAGCTGAAAATCATTTTAAAGTTTTTAGCTTTAGTCATTATAAAAGTTGTCTTTTAGACTTAAAATTCGTTTTACGTCAAAATATATTGATCATTATGTTTTTGGTCATCTATGTCAAAAATTCAAATGTTTTAGTATTGTGGGGGGGGGACCTCATTTTCAGTCAAAGCGACATGTACCTGAGCTTCAAGGACACTTCATCGGCTGAGTAAGGAGTAACTTACTGGAGGTTGGAGGATACTGGAGGATGGAGACTTTCTATGTCTCCCATTAGCCACTAATGAAGGGATGTTTCTTGCAATAGTGACACTCATCACAACAACGAATCCCAATGACAAGGGACAAAGTGCAAATCAAGCCCACTCGTCATTCAACATAAATCCTTACATCCTCAACCCCTCCTATTTAATTCCCAACTCCTCTCATTCAATGAGGATTTTGACTCAAATCTAGCCATCCATTTTGAATCAGATCTGACCATTCATTTCCCATCAGAAAATATATAAATTGGAGTCTCGTCCCCCACTTTCAACAATCTTCATTAACCTAACAAGACTTTGTGAATTGAGAGAACAAGCCCTTCAATCATTCAATCACTCCATCAAGCAAATCATCAATTCAACCAATGGGACATGCTACCAAATTGGTTGCATGCATTTCATTGAGTAACCACATTTGTTTGCAATCCAAGCAAAATTTGCACGATGGGGAGCTCCTTATGGTAAGTGAAGGTGCATTGTATTTCCCTTTAAGCTCAATCTGAAGTATGATGCATAATTAGAGTAGAAATTGGTGTCATTTGCTTATTTCCATTTGCTTTGCTCTAACTTGCATGTGTACAAGAAGTATATGCTCATCTAGGAAATTGTCAACTAAAGGATTTGAACTATCCATAGGTGAATCAGCTAACCAATCGGCTATGATCTGAAATTTAATAGATTTTTTACTCACATAAGTGAGCTTGAACTCTCTGATCGATGTGATAAAATGACCCGCTCTCTTGAAGAGCAAATATTGGGAGAGGAAAGTGCACAATTGCTCGGATTTAATGATATGCCGAGTCTCTTGATATAGCATGTAATGTCTCAGGTGCTTAGTGGCAAACACAATCGCTAGGCACTCTTGTTTTGCTTGGGTATAATTTTTTTCATAGTTTAAGAGATTGCGACTAATAAAAAAGACAGTGCGTTCTTTTCCATCATTGTCCTCTTGGGCCAACATGCTTGCTATTGAGACATCTATCGCTCTAAGGTAAAGGATAAGTGGCTTGTCTAGCGTAGACAACATGGGTTTAGGGGGGCATTAAAAACTTGCTAACTGCATCAAAAGATTCTTGGCAATGTCGAGTCTAGGTTAAGTCTATCTCCTTTTTGAGTAATTTGTTAATGGGATGGACAACAAACGCGAGGTTTGGAACAAACCTCCAAATGGACCCGAGCATACCAAGGAAATAGTGAATTCCTTGCTCATCCTTTGGGGGGAGCTTGTATAGAATGGCCTAGATCTTCGTAGACACAATATCGATCTTGCACCTAGAAACAACACATCTAGGGAGTTTTCCTGCAAACTCTGAAGACACACTTTTCAGTGTTAAGCTTGACTTTGAACTCCTTTGAAATATCCCCAACCAGGAGATATTGTTCCAAACTTGCAAAATTCTGATTTTTAGCTTCTAGGTGTTTTGCCAAACAGTTTGTATGCAGTCTACTATGAAGGAAATTTGATTTCAATCACTTAAACGGCTGCAATTATATTATTGATCAAGGGCATATTTACAAATAGATATCATGCATGAAACAATTCATTGACATTTTAACAAACACTTTGTCTTGCTGAATATATTCATTATTAAACCATACTAGAATGACTGATATATACATATGCTGTCTCAGAAAATCAGAAGTACAAGATTGAAGAATACTAGTTTGTGACCTCCAGGATACTTGTGCACCCACTGGTGATGCGGCAGCCAACAATATATGGGTTCGGGAAACCCCACGATTTGTACCCTAAGCTCCCACATTGCCTCCAAATCAACACGCTGCTAGTCCTCCAGCGATGGCGTCGACCTTCAGGGCCCCTCTCTGACAAATAACTTGTGATATCTTCCCAATTTGTACGGCTAGTACCAAAATAATTGCCAGTATGCTGAAAATAATCCTCGGTCCTTGTGAATGCAGCTACAAGGGTTTGATGATAAATCCTTTCACCGAAATAACACTTCCAGCTAGGGTCCAAAGTTTCCTCTGCATCGAAACGACGGATCCCAAGGGATTTGACTCTTTGAGCAATAAGAATGAACACGCAAGCTCACCGAACTTTTTCAGAGAATAAAAACCATAAACACAATGATCCTCATTTTCTCCTTTTATAACTCCTCCAAACCCTAAAATCTCCACCTTTTCCAATGCCACCTTTAAAAAATAATAATTAATAAGTAATAAATACTCGTTTAGGGTCCAACGCCCATAGAGGGGGGAAATAACATTTTTTCTAGTCATAAGTTATGACTTAAAGCACCTCAACGTGAAAATATAACATAAAGTGCATTAATGGCATCCTCAATGTAAAAATATAAAGTTAAATGCACCAAAGGGTCCAAATATTCCCTTTATTCCTCTCACACCCCAATTCCCACGGGAATAAATAAGGAAAAAGGGTGGAGTAGGCCAGCTAGGTCTCTGAATATTTGGAAAGGGACATTACAGTCGTCCCTTCCCATGATTGCTTGTCCCCAGGCAACTATAGAATAGGATGCTGCAATATCTGTTCACCTTCCCACGTAGCATCCTCTAATGGCAAATCCTTCCACTGCACCAAATACTCTTTGATGATTCAACACCTGAGCTTCTTCTCTCGCACCTCAATAATTGATTCTGAAACTAGAATCAACTTGCCCTCATCCAATGGTGGCAACTCGGTAGATGGCTCAATATGTTTTCCAAGTGCCCTTTTGAGGCAAGAGACATGGAAAACATTGTGGATCTTCCTATGCTTAGGTAACTGTAACTCGTATGCAACCTCTCCATTCCGTCTCAGAATCCTATAAGGTCAATAGAATCATGCTTTCAATTTCTCTGCACCACTCTTCTTCAAGGAGGATTGCCTATAACGCTGTAAGTGAAGGAACACCAAATCTCCCACATCAAATGGTCTCTCCACTCGGTGCCTATCAGCATACATCTTTTGAATTTGTGCCTGTTGCATATTCTCCTTGAGGGTTTTCATGATGCCTTGATTTTCTTGAACCCAGTCACAAGCTTTGGGAGCTCGATTGTTTGATATTACCAAATCAACAAATGATGAAGCATCATACCCATAAAGTGCTTGGAATGGTGTCATGCCGATGCTCATATGATAGGTCGTATTGTCGCAATGCTCGCCCAAGTACGACTACTTAACCCATGCCTTCTGATGCCCTACCACATAATTCCACAAATAACTCTATTCGTTTATTTATGGTCTCGGTTTGACCATCGGTCTGTGGACAATAATTGGTACTCGACGTCAACGCTGTACCGACTAACCTAAACAGCCCCTGCCAAAATGTACTCATGAATCTGTTGTCCTGATCACTGACTATGTTCTTAGGCAATCTATGTAACCCAAAAACCTCAAAAATAACGCTACTACTTGTGCATTGTTCTCAAACAACATTGCAAAGAAATGAGCATAATTAATCAATCTTTCGACCACCACATAAATGCAACTCTTACCTTGAACCCTGGGTAAGCCCGTAATGAAGTCCATGTATATACTCTCCCATTTTTGGTCCGGAATGGGTAATGGCTGAAGTAATCCTACAAAGAATGAGTGTTCGGATTTGTTTTGCTGACTAACCGCACACTCTCTAATATGGTTAAGGACATCGTCCTTCAATCCTCTTCATGCAAATCTCTTCCGTATATATTTGTAAGTCTTGAAGTACCCTGGATGCCCTGCTAATGGTGTGTCATGTACAACACTCAAGATCTTCTTCATCTTCGACTCAGGGACAAGGTATACTCTACCCTTGTATCACATCATCCACAACCTTATACCTATCATCCTGTATCAATCCATCCATAATCTCACAAGTAAACTAGTTCTTGGAATACTCAACCAATATATGAGCCTTCTAGTCAGTTGAAATCTCTGACATAGAGCAAAGGGATGGTTGCTTGGATAAGGCATCAACGGCTACATTGTTCTTTCCCTTCACATACTCTATATCAAAATCGTAGGCATGTATGTTGCTTACCCATTTTTGCTGACGATCATTGAGGTCTTTCTGCTCCATGAAATACCTCAAGCTATTGTGATCTGTTCGAGCCACAAAATTGTTGTCCACCAAATATTGTTGGAATTTGAAAAAGGCGTGCAAATTAGCCAGCATCTCCTTGTCATAAGTAGAGTACCCACGCTCTACCATACTCAACTTCCGTCTCTCATAGGCAATGGGATGCCTATTTTGCATCAATATTGCATTGATACCCACCCTCGAAGCATCACATTCAAGAATAAAGGGTTGTGAAAAATCCGGTATTGCTAATACTGGGTATGTGCTCATCACCTTCTTAAGGTGATCAAATACCTACTTTGAAGATTCTAACCAAACAAATGCCCCCTTCTTGGTCAAATTTGTCAATGGTGCTGTCAACTGAGAGTATCCCTTCACGAACCCCCTGTAATAGCAACAAAGTCCTAGGAAGCCTCTCAAATGAGTCAGAGTCCTCAACGGTGGCCACTCAATAATCCCCTATATCTTCGTTTGATCCACTTTGACTCCTGCTCCAATCACATGGCCCAAATAGAGGACCTCCCTCATTCCAAACTCACACTTGGAAGCCTTCGCATAAAGCGAATGTGCTCCAATAATAAACAAGACCTCATCAAGGTGTCTAAGGTGATCCTCCCATGTTCTGCTGTATATCAGGATGTCCTCAAAGAACACTAGGACAAAATTACGTAGGTGGCGATTGAACACATGGTTCATACAAGATTGAAATGTAGTTGGAGCATTAGTCATCCCGAACGACAACACCAAGAACTCATGGTGTCCATAATGGCACCTAAAGGTTGTCTTGTGCATGTCTTGCTCCCACACTCTAATCTGATGCTATCATGAACGTAGATCGATTTTGGGGAAGTGCTCTCCATGTAGCTCATCAAGTAACTCATCGATCTTAGGAATGGGATACCGGTTCTTGATAGTCTTCTTGTTGAGTGCACGGTAATCAATACACACCCTCAAAGTCCCATCTTTCTTCTTCACCAACACCATTGAAGAAGCAAATGGACTAAAACTAGGCTTGACATGTCCTATGTCGAGCAGCTCTTTGATAGTCTTCTCAATCTCTTCCTTAAAACGTCGAGGATGACGATAAGGAGTAGTGACAACTGGGTCGGCCCCCTCCTCAAGCTCTATCACATGCTCAAACCCTCTATCAGGTGGTCTCTCTGGAGGCATCTCACCAAAAACCCCACTATGCTTATCCAACAAGGACTGTATGTCAATGTGGTAATCCTGCTCACCACTACCTGTATCCTTCGTTGAAATGAAGCAATGAACTGCCCAGTCTATGTCACCATGCCTAAATGTCCTCTCCATCCTCTTGGCCGTAACCACTCTCAGAGCCCCATTGGACATTCCCCGCAACACCACATGTTTCCCATTCACTTTGAATTTCAGCTCCATAGTCTGAAAATTCTGAGTGAATTCCCTAGGTGAATTTAGCCACTGAACACCCAATACAACATTGGTATTCCCAATACCAACCACATAGAAATCATCGGTCACCATATGATTGCCCAATGCAATACTGAGCCATGGGACATGCTTGGTGCATGTCATAGTAAAGTCGATTGCTACAACCATGTTGAAGCCCTCAAAGTCTTCATCCTATAGTCCCTGCTGCATGACTAACACCTCGTCAATGAAGTTGTGGGTCTCCCCACTATCAATCAATACTGACACCCGTTGCTCTTGAAGTACACCACGAACCTTGAATGCATTGTACTTGGTAGTACTAGACAATGTAGCAATAGTATCTCTTGAAGTGGGCTCCTTTGTTTGTGTAGGCTCCAATTCCTCAAGCTCACTATGATCATCTGACACATCACTATTTGAAGCCTCACTGTCCTCTTCCGAAAACACCTCAATGTAGTGCATTTTTCCCCTTCCCTTGCACTTGTGTCTTGGTTCCCATGGGTCTTTGCATGTGAAGCATAGCTTCTTCCTCTACAACTCATCTCTAGCCTCATTTGTCATGTAAGGCTTCTTTGACAATTCAGGTTCCTTGTCTTGTTTCTGTGGAAAAATCTTAGCCGGAAATTTTGATGGGAATCTTGCCTTGGGAGTAGAGAGCTCCAAGTCTTGTGCTCTCCCGATAGTATCCAGTAGTGAAGGTGGACCAAATGCCTTCACTAAACCCCACAAAGGCTCTATCAATCCCTCGATAAATAAGGAGGTCAATCGTCTTTTGGAAACATCAGAAACCATGACTGACAACCTCTGAAATTTTGCAATGTAGGCATCAAGCATGCCAACTTGTCTTAGATGTGTTAGCTCTCTAAAAAACATCTCAGGCTCCTTATCGAACCTGTCTATCAACTCTATGTGAACTCTCCGTACGTATCAATGAACCTGTGCCCTTGGGTTACCAACCCATGGTGCCACCAGTCATGTGCCTCTCCTTCCAAATGAAGGGTAGCGAACTTAATCGCCTCTATCTCATGCATGGGGTTTAACTCCAAGTATGTGTCCATCTTTTGGACTCATGCCCTCACTGTGCACTTCCGTTAACCATCAAAGTTTTGGAGGGTAAGTTTTCCCAAACGTCTCTACATATCCGGATTGGGACCACCTTTATCTTGTCGTGGTCTAGTGCTAGACTTCCACCTACAGTAATCTAGAAAAGGCATAGTTGCCTGAAAGTCAGGTCTCATTTGCTGGTAAACTCTCCAAAACACAGCCTCCTTTGGCTGCTTTAGTCTATTTGGTGCTACCCCTTGCAAAAAGGTAGGCATAAACCTCAACACCTCCGTTAGCCTACGAGAATACTGAATAGGCTTATCTTCATAACTGAGTGATCTCCTTAGGAAAGAGGGGACTTTATAAATCATCACATTAGCCTATGAGGTCCCAATGATAGGCTAATCCAATATAAAATTGAGATTGGCTAAGAAGGGGACATTACAATCCGCCCTCCCTGAAATTGCTTGCCCACAAGCAATCTCAACTCTGGATGCTGCAAGATGTCCTCACTCTCCCACGTCGCGTCCTCTATCAGCAAATTCCTCCATTTGATCAAGTACTCCCTGATAACCGGTTTCCTCAACTGTTGCTCCTTGGAGTCAATGATGGCCTCAGGCGCTAATGTCAACTTCCCCTACTCATCAAGGGGTGGTAGAGTTGTAGAAGGAATATTCTCGTGTCCCAACGCCTTTTTGAGGCATGATAAATGGAACACATTATGAACTCTGCTATCTGCCGACAACTCTAGATCATAAGCCACCTCTCCCACATGCTTGAAAATCCTAAAATGACCATAGTATTGTGGCTTGAGATTTTCGGCACCACTCTTCCTAAGAGTGGATTGGCGGTATGGCTGCAAATATACCATGTCACCAACATCAAATGACCGCTCAACTCTCTTCTGATCTGTATATTGTTTTTGCTGATTTTGTGCCTTTTGAATATTCTCCCTTAGAGACCTCATGATATCTTGGTTCTTTTGAAGAAGATCCCGAGCACTCAGCACTCTACTGTCACTCAGCAACAAATCAAGAAAGTTGGGTGCATCATACCCATATAGAGCCATAAATGGTGTCATTTGAATGGACATGTGGTGAGTGGTATTGTAACAATACTCACACAAGTGAAGCCACTTCACCCACGCCTTCTGCTGCCCTGCTATTTAATTTTGGAGGTATCCTTCCACCCATTTATTAATGATCTCCGTCTGCCCATCTGTCTGTGGGTGGTAGTTAGTACTTGGAGTAAGCTTGGTACCACTAAGCCTGAATAACTCTTGCTAGAAATGATTCATGACATTGCTCTCCTTGTCACTGACTATACTCCGAGGCAATATGTGGAGCCTGAATACCTCACGAAAGAAGACATCAACACCCTGTGTCGTTGAAAATGTAGCTGAGATCGGAAAGAAGTGGGCAAATTTCATAAGCCGATCGACAACCACGAAGATGCAATCCCTGCTTTGGGCTTTGGGTAAGCTCGTAATAAAATCCATGGATAAACACTCCCACTTCCTGTTTGGAATTGGAAGACGCTGAAGAAGTCCTACAGGGAATGTGTGCTCTTGTTTATTCTGCTAGCAAACATGACACTCTCTAACATATTGAAGAACTTCGAACTCGAGTCCTTTCCATGTAAAGCGTTCCCGAATCTGCTTATATGTTTTGAAGTAATTGGGATGTCCTGCCATGGGTAGATCATGAAAGGCCCTCAATACCCTGTTCTTCATCTCTAACTTTGGTACCAAAAGAATCCTCCCCTTGTAAATGATGAGCTCATTTACAATGGAGTATCTGCTGCCTTGTACCATACTATCAATGATGCCTGAGGCCCATGGGTCCTTGGCATACTCAGGGAAATCAAGTGTCTCTAATCAGCGGTAACCTCAACCATGGAGCTCAAATGTGGTCTGCGAGATAATGCATCAACAACTACATTTTGCTTCCCTTTGACATATGCTATGTCAAAGTCATACCCCTGCAACTTACTCACCCACTTTTGCTGACGATCATTAAGATCTCGCTCCCCAAGGAAATGTTTCAGGGTATTGTGATCTGTTTTCACACAAAATTTGCTGCCCACTATGTATTCCTTGAATTTAGCCAATGCGTGCATGATGGGTAACATTTCCTTATCGTAGATATTGTAGCTCCTCTCTGGCCCCCTGAGTTTCTTGCTCTCAAATGCTATGGGGTGTTTATCTTGCATCAACACTGCACCAATCCCCTCACCGGAAGCATCGCACTAAAGCTCACATGGTCTCGAAAGGTCTGGAATGGCAAGAACTGGGCAAGTGCTCATCAAATGTTTGAACTTCTCAAAACACTCTTGTGCCTGATCAGTCCAAATGAAGGCTCCTTCGTCAAATATGTGAGTGGTGCTGCATGCTGTGAAAACCCACTGATGAAGCGTCTATAGAAGCCACATAATCCCATAGATCCCCTGTGTTGTGTGAGATTCACTGGATTAGGCCAATCAATAATAGCCCGAACTTTATCCGGATCCATACGAACACCCTCTGCACCAATGATGTGCCCAAGGTACAACAACTCTGATAAACCAAATGCACATTTGGACTCCTTGGCATACAAGGACCCCCTCTCCAGAATACCCAACACTTCATCCAAGTGTGCTAAATGCTCCTCCCATGTCCTACTATAAACCAATATGTGATCAAAAAATACAAGGACAAATCTCCTCAACTGGTGCTGAAAGACCCTGTTCATGGTAGACTGAAATGTAGCAGGTGCATTGGTTAAGCCAAAGGGCATAACCAGGAACTTGAAGTGACCGCAATGACATCGAAAGGCTGTCTTCTCTACATCCTGCTCTCTCACCTGAATCTGATGGTATCCGGATCTCAAATCAATCTTCGAAAACAAGCAAGCACAATGTAACTCATTGATCAGGTCATCTATGTGAGGTATAGGGTATCGGTTTTTGATGGTCCTCTTATTCAAGGCATGATAGTCAATGCACATGCATAGAGTTGCATCCTTTTTCTTCACGATTACCACAGAAGAAGCAAAAGGAGATTTACTTGGCCTAATATGCCCCATGTCAAGTAACTCCTTAATAGTCTTTTCTATTTCATCTTTCAACATTTTTGGATGCCTATATGGTGTGATCGTCATGGGTTTAGCACCCTCCTCCAACTCAATTATGTGCTCAATACCTCTATCTGGAGGTCTACCTGGTGGTATATCACTAAACACTTTGGTATGTTTAGTCATCAAGTCCTCAACATTTGGGGGATAACTTTGTTTTTGCTGATCCAATTGTGAAGGCATCTTAAGGCATTCTGCTGCCCATTCGACTTGCTCATGACGGATTAATCTTTCCATCCTCCTCAAAGATATCATTCGTAATCCACCGTCCTCTATAGCCTTCAACACATGTCTTCTTCCATTTGCTTTAAATTTCATTTCCATCTTGCGTAGGTTGAGGGTGAATTCACCTATGGCATGAAGCCATTTCATGCCCAACACAACATCCATGTCCCCCATACCAACAACATAAAAATCTGCTTTAAAGTCATAATTATTTAACTTCATGGGAAGATCAGAAATCTTTTTGTTACACGTAAGTGTGTAACCATCTGCAACTTTCACCTTAATTCCTTCAAACTCTTCCATTTGAATACCACACCTAGCCACCAATTTCTCATCAATGAAATTGTGGGTAGCACCTGTGTCCAACAAAGTAATTACGTTTTGAGCTGCTAAGATCCCACCCATCCTAAAAGATCCCTCACGCTGCATGCTAGAAAGATGAACTTCTGGGACCTTCAACATCATTTTCAAGCTCTTCTGATGACTTATCCGCCTCGTGATCAGATTGCTGATCAGAATTATCAGAACTGTCTTCACCAGCATAAATCCATTTCATTTGCTTGGCTTTGGCCTTAAAGGACAATCATGATCTTGAGTATAGGGAGCCTTGCACCAAAAACACAACCTTTTTCTACGCAAATCATTTAGTGTTTCTTGGTCTGGTCTAACTGCAGATCTATTATTCTGATCTGATTTTTCTGTTTCTTTTGGCCTACATCTGCTATCTTTACTTGAGGAAGAGACTTTTGGTGGAAACTTGCTTCTAGGGGCTGCAAGTTCCATACTTCCTGTCTTTTTCATTGCTTCTTGTAATGTGGGAGGATCAAAAGCCTTGATCCAACCTCTGAAAGGCTTAAACAACCCTTCAATAAATAAGATAACCAATCTCCTTTCAGAGAAACTAGGCACCTTCATTGACAAACGTTGAAATTCACTAATGTATGACTCCAAACTGCCCACTTGTTTGAGCTGAGCTAGCTCTCTAAAGTATAACTCTGGATCTTTCCAATCAAACCGCCCAATCAACCTATTAGTGAACTCATGGTAGGTAGTGATGAGGTGGTGCTGCAGAGTAACCATGCCATGGTACCACCATTCGTGTGCAGGTCCATCTAAGTGCAAAGTAGCGAACTTAATTGCCTCATCCTCTGGCATGGGCCTCAATGATAGGTAATTGTCTAGTTTTTGGACCCATGATCTAGCAGTGCATTTATCACTGCCATCAAAGTGTGGCAAGGTGACTTTGCTCACAACCTGCTGAAAGTCATGAGTAGCCTGTGGTACTGTTAGTAATTTGGCTTGTCAAAGCCATGTTATTACCCCTATTATTTTAAACTTTCCTACAATGGTCTAACCCCCTTTTCAGCTGGGCAATCTGTGGTCTAAAAGCATGAATGCACTTACAGCAAAGGTATTAAGAAAACTTGGGTGAAGACCTACAACCAACATATAGATCATGCAGTCCGTTCGAGGGAAAGACACCTACAACAAGTTCAAAGGCCACATCTCTTGTTCACTTTCATTGGAAGCACGGAGTTAAAGGCAACATCATGCATATGTTTATTTTCACGGGTTTTTTCTAGTCAAGGGATAGAGGATTTCAAGGGATTTACAAAACCCTTGGGTACTTTGCAATAAAGCCGAGAAAATTGCAAAGGGAAAGGTCTTTCAAAGGGCCGAAGGGTAGGTACCCTTCGGGAAGGTACATTCTAAGAATCTCGAAGGGTATGTACCCCTTTGGGAAGGTTCACACTACCCTTCGAAAAAATGACATCTTCAAAGTTCGGAAAAGTCACTCGGCTATCCGAAGGACCAATTGCACAAGTCCGAAGGGCTTTTCTTAAGGATTAGGGGTCACAAGATTTCCGAAGGGCACTTCCGCTTCGGAAGGGTCGTTTCATAAATGGACATCTTTGCGACTGGACTAAGACAGGTTGTTCCTTCAGACTTTTTGTCCGAAGGAAAAAGTGAAGGGACGTTTTTAAAAGTCCCGAAGGGCGCCTGTCCTTCGGGAATATATACTTAGGGACAGTTGGAAGGATCATGTCAAGCGGGTAAAGGACTCCTTCAAAAAGCTCAAAGGGCACCTACCCTTAAGGAAGATACATTGCTGGAGAATGTAAAGAGACAAAAGGTCCTAAGGATTCCTTTAGACATTTTGTCCGAAGGAATACCTTCGGAAAAGTTGCTGCAGGGTTTTTACAAAAACCAAGGTGCTTGACAGTAAATCCGAAAAAATTCAAAGGGGTAGTTCTTTGGCAGGAAAATTACAAAGGACTCTTTCAAAAAGCTCAAAGGGCAATAACCCTTTGGGAAGGTCCATTCAAAAAGCTCGGGGGCCCTTCAAAAAGCTTGTGTACCCTTCAAAAAGCCCGAAGAAATTATAAACAAGGCAAAGGAAAGAAAATAAAGAAGGAATTCCTTCGGACTTTTTGTCCAAAGGATTCCTTCGAGAAAATTGAAATCAAAAAGTCTGAGGAAAAGTCGAAGGAGAAAAGGAAATAAACAAAGTCCGAAAGAATTCTTTCACGCATTTTGTTTGAAAGAATTCTTTCGGAAGATAAATCCGCGGGAAAATTGCTAAGTAAATCCCGAGACAAATAACCCCGATATAAAGCATAAGACAGGGAAAAGATCCAAAAAAATTGACTGTGCAAATAAACCCGAAAGAAGTAATCTCGAAGAATTTCTAAGAGATTTGATTGTGTAGAAAACCAAGGGGAAAATTGCCGAAGAAATACACAGTGAAATCCGAGAGAATGAACAATGAAAGGCACAGAGTTTTGTTTGGATAAGCAAGGAGCAAACATAGTCGAAAAAGTCATAAATAGAGAAGTTTGAGATTATAAAGCTTGGCAAGCAAGCAAGACAAAGAATATACATGCACAGGAATTAGAAGTCATAAATAGAAAATGTCAAAAATAGATTCTTATCTATGCAAACGTGTTATTGGACTAGTCAAAATTGTTGTTGACTGTTTCACCATGCCACATGCTTCTCTCATGTGTCCAAACGTTTCAAATGTTTTAGCAGTTCGTGTGGAGTTCATCTATTGGCTTTCGGCGTAACATTTCATGCAAAAGAGTTGACTGGTCAAACTTGAGTTCCTTCGCCCACTTCCATGCCATCTTGGTCATGCATGTTTGGAGTTTTCTTGGAGATTTTTGTTTATTTTAAGAATCATTTTCTGAATTTGGCTCCATTATCTATATTCTACGCCAAAGTTTGGAGAAGCATGCAAATTTTTGTAAAGGAGAATAATTTTATTGAATATTCAAAGCATTGTAAAAGAGGTGAGGTCTTGAGTTAGCTAACCAAGACTGACCTTTTCCCTTTTTTGGACTACACTTAGACTGATTTAGACTATTTTTTAAAGCTTATTTATTGGCTTAATCAAGCCATTTAAAGGGGCCCTAAAGTTTTAAAAAGAAATTGTACGCTAGATCGGTGATCAATAAGGAGTTTATTTTTTTGAATCTGATTTTTGACAGTAGCATAGTGTGTATTTGATTGTGCATCAGCATATAAGAGAGAATTTTTCTCCTTTTGCAGGTCCCTTCCTCACCTATCTCTTCTCACCCTTTTTGCAGGTCATTTGAAGAGGTTTTCAACCCTTCCTCTGAAACACCTTTGCTTAGGGACAGAATATAAATTGCATCTTGGTTATATGTGTGCTTTGATTTCAGTAACTTCAGAGGATCTAATCAATTCGGGGGTATCACCCCACTTAGATTTTTTTTCAAAGTTTTCCCTTACTCTTTTCACCCCTAAAATCACAGTTTCAGACTTAATTGCAAAAAATCATAAGGGAACCAACCCTCTCTGGAGGTTCTTCTCAAACAAAGAGTCACCCACCCTTTGAGAAGTTTCCATTGTATCAGCTGGAGAGAAGTTGTGCTTTGCACATCTTCAAACAGGGTGCAACTCTAGATTGACAATAGGTACTTGCTGTGCTTTGTGCTCTTACTTGACTGCTCCACCACCTCTAGGCCTCTT
Source organism: Torreya grandis (assembly GCA_037957365.1). Taxonomy (NCBI): domain Eukaryota; kingdom Viridiplantae; phylum Streptophyta; class Pinopsida; order Cupressales; family Taxaceae; genus Torreya; species Torreya grandis. The sequence goes on along the minus strand of JARHVA010000165.1, from coordinate 6,836,820 downwards.
TTGATCTAAAAACTGATTAAGCGTCAATAACTCTCTAATCTCTTCAGGTAAAGTCATATACACTGCATAATGTCGAGTGATATCCCGCGCATTGAGAACATGTGGCTTTGACACTTAAACCTGTGGGATCTGCTGATCCTGTGGTGCCTCTTTGGGAGTGAAGATGGGTTGGTTGGGCTTAAGGACTGAGCCCATAGACGATGAAGACTGTTGAACTGCCACATTGGGTTGACTAAAGCCACTGCACCACTAGACTCACCAGGATTACCTATGTGCTGAGGTGGTATCAACTGCCTCATATGTCCTAACAACTGAGACTTCATGTCTATCATATTATCAAACTTCCTCTCAGCTCGGGAATCAGGGCTCGCAGAACCTGTTGGTGCCTTATCCCTCTCTGCCATAGCACTTGTGATGCCCTCACTATCACTAGAATCACTCCTGTGTAAACCCAAATATCTTGATACCGTTTCACCCTCTGGTACCTGTGGTGGCTCCCACACTTTTGATCCTCTAGTATAATGAATAGTCTTTTTGCTCATAAAACTGAATTACTAGCATAGGATGGCAGGAAATCGCTCTGATACAATTGAAGTGTCCCACCCCAAATTTGCCTTGAATTACCTGATTTCTAGTGTCTTGACATTTTGTCAAACACTTGTCATGCAAGTTGGTTATGACTGATTTTCTGAGTTTCCTTAGTCTAAATGCTTGTTTGTATGGGTTTGGTTTTGTTTTGATTTTCAAAGAGATAAATGCCAGGTAATATATAGAAAAGCAAACCAACATATATAAATTTGCAAAGGGTAGGAAATAGGGTAGGAAATAGAGGAATCAACTTCAACAACCAATGCAATTCAGATTTATAACTTCTTTTCAAATACAAATATATGTTCATAACAGATTTATTATTTCATTGCAAATACAAGGTAATTATCCTCGAAAAAGCCTTAGTCAATTATTTTGCAATTTTAGAAATGATGATCAGCAACTGGGAAAACCCTTGAATGGTCGATTTACATCCAACATTGTGTTCTCTGCCAAATTAATGCAACAGGATTATTTCAGACCTTTAGCTGCCCCCAAAGATACCAAATAGTACTCCAAACAAGAGGCGTTTTAGCCTATACTCCAAATGCCAAGCTTAGAGAATGTACGGCATGGCTGTAAGAAATTGTACGGCTTGATCAGACTGAAAAGTACGGCCCAGCTAGGTACTAACAGCAGTAATATGTGCAGCAATACAAATTCTTCTGATTCCTGATATTAGTCTCTTCAAACCTCTTTCAGAAAACTCTCCAATCTGCTCAAATATGACCATTGGATGTAGCCACCTATGTAAGCAACCTTCTGATAATCTCACTCCTTCAGGGCGCTGAATCAAGAAGATGCTACGCTCTCCAAGACTCCAAATGCTGAAAACCCCTGTTTTTTTCCCTTTTTCCAAACAAGAGCTCACAAAAGTCTAAAGTGTAGAATAATAAAAAATGAAGCTCAAAACTCTTTTAATGCTCTCATCCAAAAAAGCATGACCCCCAAGGCTCAAATTAATCATTAAAAATATATTTTAAAACCTTTGCTTGATGTGACTTAATACTATATCACCAAGGTGGGCGCTTAAACAAGGTATTTTATAATTTAACTTTTAAATCATTGACCCCCCTTTTATTATAAATTCACTCATCATTAAAATATCCACTTATAATAATTAATTATTATTAAAGTATTACTTTAATTATAATTAAAAATATCACAACTCCATCAATTATTATCAATTCCGTCTGCGCCAAGGGGTAGCCCATTGCATTCTCTGCTCACTCGGGTGCCTTACTAAAAATATTAAGGTTGGCACCCTAATATCCCACTGACTTACTATAAATAGTAAGTGCCTCAAAACGAAGCTAGAAAGCCTCTGAATGACAACCTTTGAAAGAGCCAAGGAACTGGAGATACTAAACTCTGCAAACTGCTTCCCAGAGAACCAAATAACTTCCAAACTGGGCCCTCTAATCATCACATTAGCCTACGAGGTCCATATGATAGGCTAATCCAACATAAAATTGAGACTGGGTAAGAAGGGGACATTACATTGAGCTAGGCCTGATGAGTCCCATGTCCAGTAACTCATTAATCATTTTTTCTCTCTCCTTGAATCTTATTCGATGGCGATAAGGAGTGGTGATAATGGGCTTAGAGCCCTCCTCTAGCTCTATAACATGCTCAAACCCTTTGTCAAGAGGTCTTCCAGTAGGAAGGTTAACAAAACCCAAACTATGCTTATCTAGTATCGATTGGATATCCACATGACATTGTTCATTACTATCAGAAGGATCTTTAGAGGAAATCAAACATTGGGCTGGCCAAGCAACATCACCATGTCAGAAGATTCTCTCCATCCTCTTAGCCGATACGATCCTGGGTGCACCATTTGACATACCTCTCAGAACCACCTTTTACCCATCGGATCTGAATTTCAATTCCGTTGTCTAAAAGTTTTGTGAATACTTTCCCAAAGAGTGTAACCATTGAATATACTAAATAACATTAGTATCCCCAATATCAACTATATAGAAATCATCAGTGACAGTGTAGTTGCATAAAGCAATGCTCAATTGAGGGACTCGTCTGATACAAGCCATGTTGAAGCCATCTGTTATAACCACATTGAAGCCCTCAAACTCCTTTGCCTGTAATCCCCTCTTAGCCACCAAAGCTGAATCAATAAAATTATGGGTTGCCCCACTATCAATTAGAATTGTGACCCTCTATCCCTGTAAAACCCTTCACTCTGAGTGAATTAAATCTTGGGGTACCAGAAAGGGCAGCGATGGTTCCTCCCTTTTCTTTTAGGGATGTGTGCCCCTCCAAGTCTACAAATTCCTCATCTGAATCATCCTAAATACCACCAGTGCCCCTTCTTCCTCCTCACCATTTGACACCACCTCAATATAATGCTCTTTGCCCTTTCCCAAACATCTATGGCTTGGTTCGCAAGGCTATTTGCAGCTGAAATATAACTTTTTCCTGAGTAGTTCATTTCGAACCTCATCATCCATAAAATTCTTCTTGGGCCATTCCTTTTGGAGAGGTTTTTTATCTCTCTTAGGTTGAAATGGTTTAGGCTGGAATTTGTTTTTAGGGGCTGAACTCTCCATGTTACGAGCCCTCTTGATGGCATCCTGTAAAGTGTTTGGATCAAATGCCTTGATCCAACCACGAAGAGGTTCTGACAATCCCTCCATGAACAAAACAATCAATCTATGCATAGATATGTTTGTCACCATAACCGAGAGTTTGTGAAACTCTGATATATATGAATCAATTGAACCCACTTGTCTCAGCTTTGCCAATTCTCTGAAATGTAGTTCAGGGTCTTTCTTGTTAAATTTGTCAATCAACCTTTGGGTAAAATCGGCGTATGATGTGATACTAGCATGACCCAAAGTGACCAATCCATGGTACCACCACTCGTGCACTTCTCCATCTAGGTGCAATGTGCCGTACTTGATAGTATCAGTTTCCATCACAGGGTTAAGCTGGAAGTACATGTTTAACTTCTGCACCCTTGAACATGCAATGCACCTGTTAGAACCATCAGAGCTAGGAATAGATATCTTGTAAAGTACCATGAAGTTCTTGCGATTGTTTTCAGTTTGGTAGATGTTCCATTTTATCAAACTCAGGCCATAAACACATTCAATAATAAAGAGTTCAAAAGAGATGATCAAAAATTCTAATAATCAACCATTAAATTTCATTTCTGATATAGTTGAATGTACATGACCATGTGAGAACAGAAATGTGTTTCAGACTTTTAACATTTGACTGATATACCAAGGTATTTACTTGCTGATAACAAATATAGACTCATTCAAACCCAAACTGAGTGCTAGGTAAGACTGATATACAATTATGAAAACTCAGAAATCCACTACAGTAAGGTATCCTTTCAGTTACTTAACAAACTGAGTACAGCAGCATTTTAACTACCAACATGAGTTATCAAATGGAGCAGATATACATGTATCTATACTCAGAAATTTACTTCAGCAATATGTCTTTTACAATCTATTCTCGGACTGATCATAACAACAAAATAACAATGTAGAGATTGTTTTATCTCAGACTTGGAAGTGATTGTATATGAGTCAATGAAGCCTTCACACACCGTTATTGCCTCCTATGAACATTTTGAATCTTCAGCAGAGGTCGATATAGGCTGTAGCAACATTGCAATCACTGTAGCAGCAAGAACATATGCCCAGCTCTAAGAAAACTCTCAGAAATCTTCACGCCAGAGGTTGCTAATGAACAACAACACTCAAAAAGAAGGAATACAGCAGTATGATACCCTCAACCTATGCTCCTATGCATCCAAGACTTCACAATTTCACCTTCAGACTTCCTGTAGCAGCTATGTATGCAATCTCAGACTCACGTCCAGCTCTTATGGCCTCACCTTTGCTTGTGAATACCACGGCTAAGACCAGGCCTCCATTGCAACATGAAACTCAATGCAGGAACTCAGTTATAATCATGCTCTTGTGAACCTTCCAACTGCAGTATAATGGCGACCAAGATAAATGAGAATGAGGTTTCCGCAAGTGCTCACGCCAAACTTGGATAATACTTCTACAAACTCGTCCTGCAGGAAGATAGTCACCCAATCTCACCAAGCAAGAACTTCACCAAATATCTTCAAGATCCACGAACCATCAACCCTATTAAGTCTGATATCGTTTACTCCAAAATTTGTCTCCGCAGGAGACTCACAAATTTGCATTAGTCTCCCAACTAGAAAACCTAAGTGATTTTCCCTTCGAACCATCTAGGGTGGAATCGTTTCATCACCGAAACCAATCTTCTTCAAGAGGGTTTCCGTCTTCTCAAAGGCTGAGATTAACCAGGTTCAATATCAAGAACCACAAGAGTTTCAATAAGAGAAATAAAATAAACTTGACATCCCAAATGAGCTCCCAAAACCTTCATTTATATTTTTTCCGCCAAGACTCCAGAAGCTTCTATTTTGAAATTCAGTTTTTATTTTAAACTTCACTTTAGCTCCGAAAAGGACTTTTTGATTAAAATAATCATAATTTAACATGTAAGGCCCTTGTTTTATGCTTCCATGATTTAAAACATTTCTTCTTGGTTTTGACAAGCTATAACACTAAGGTGTTTTTTAAATTTTTTATTAATATTTAACAACCTTAGTAAATTAATTAAAATATAGCCATTAATAAACTCATTTCTGTAGAAATATCGGAATGCGTCTGAATCGAAAACTAACTATATTGGAGTGATCCTAATGAAGAATGATGACAAATGGAACCAATCGGGCAACTTTCTATAAATAGAGGCTCCCTCCAAGAATCTTGGAGCCCAAAACATAAACAGAAAATAACATTCGAAAGCATCAAATAACTCCTCTAAATCATCTAAGCTCATTGGTAACACCAAACTACCTTTCTGAACAAGCAGACACAAACCCAGAAACCCAACTCCATCTGCAAAGCAAGAGAACCCTAAAATGGGGACATTACAGTCTGCCCTTCACAAAGATTGCTTGTCCTCAAGCAATGCCAAGGTAGCCACAATAGCCACCCACTAAAACCAACTGAATCCAAGTGTAATCCCAGGATCCTAATGAATCTCTGCATATGTCCACCCTGCTGTCATTGCACTAGTCTAATAAAAACTATAAACTCATCATGCTCCAGCTGCACTTTCAACTCCTGAGACCCGAAAAGGTGATCATCACCAACAACCAAACTGAAATACTCGTGAGGGCTGAAATCTGAATCATGAAAAATCTCTTGCGAAGGCGTCCCAATGAAGCCCACGTCTGCAATCCCACTATCTGACACGATCCTAGGCAACACGAAGTATAATATTCTCAACCCCAAAGGAAGACTCTCAACATATCTTCTCACATTATCTCGGAAGTGATACCAATTAGTCCCTAACTAGAAGTTGATAACAATAGTGTCATCCTCGAAATCATACATTCTGACAACGCCATCCCAATCATAGATTGATAACCTCTCATTGACACCTAATTCGCAGGTGTCAATATGCTCATATCGAGCACACCAACTCAACCAATCGACCGCAATCACCACAGTAACATCTGCGGATATATCCATCAACAACTCGTATTGATTGCAGTATTCATCACTCATACTTGTGGGAGCTAGTAATAACTGTTCAAGCTCTGTAAATCCTCCCACAACCTATTGCCAAAAAGCTTGCAAGTGCTCAACGTCCACCTGCCCATAGACTGATGTTGACATACACTATGAAAACATGCTAAGGCAACAACTATCATAAATCGGTAATGCCTCATTAGCATTCCAATCCCAGATGGTATAGTGACAAACTCGTGCACACCAATCCATGCAATCAGCAACTATCATCAATGCAAAGTCTAAAAATATCATGATCAACACCATGGAATAGCCCTTACACATTAATGTGTAAGTAGGAAACCAAAGAACCAAGTCTGAACACCCTTCCTCAAATTGATGCCAATTGCAGTTATGCGTTTCCATGAAGTGAAGTATAATAAAATTATTATGAAACATCATGTCATGTGAATGACTTGAGCCAACAAACATGATTTCATGCTTAGCCATAAAAATTCGAATATCAACAAGATGAGGTACTTTACCAATGTCATCCATAAAATTTTCATCTATCATCTCATGAGGAATCAAATCATATGAAGATACTGGTTTGTTGTTAACAGTCAAAGAATTAGCAATTAGTTCATACCTTCCATCGGTGTCTTCATGAATTTCATGCATACCTTCACCCACTTCAAGATGGCTATCATTGTTTGCTGATTCCAAAGATGTATCATGGTGAAATCTGCCCTCATTACCTGAAATATCAGCTACCTCATGGCTGCAAGCTGCACCTTCATGTGAGAAATGATCCTCAAGTAGGTTCCAATCTTTATGAAAGTGCTGAAATCATCATTCAACATTTCATCCTTATGGAGTTCATCCATCTCTCCAATAATTTGTGTAATCTCGAAAGTCCTTGCATCCTCCTTTTGATCCATGGGTATGGCTGCAATAGAATTTTTCGCTTTGTATAAAGAGAAGTGAGCCATACTCAATCGTAAGCAAAGATCATCAATCTGATTTTCTGCTTCTTGAAGGGTCACTTGAGTGGACTCCAAAGAACCCTTAGTGTTCATAAGCTCGAAGGTGAGATGGTCAACTTCTTCCTTTTTCCCTCTCAATACACCTGAATAAATTTCAGAGAGGTTAAGGAGATGATCACGATCTGCAAGAAGATGTAAATAGTCTGATTTCATTGACTCTGGGGCTACTTTGATTACTTGTAAACTAGTATGAGACGATTCTTCTTCAATACCTTTTTGTCTTCTCTCAAGTTGAGCCTTCCAAAGGTGATCTTCAATCAGTTTGTGAATTCCATCATAATGTGTCAATGCTGCAACAATCTTATCTTCATTAACCTTCAATTGGTTCTCCAAATTATGTGGACTTTGGGGCTTATGAACAACTTCTGCTTCACATGAAAAATCATCAGATTGGTTTTGAAGCACTTGAGTCACACAACTGGTTTTTTCAATGTCATCATCCATGCACACCTGCTGATTTGGAACTAGGGCAGTGTTAGTCCCACACATAGAATCATCTTCAATACCATCATTAGGTGTTATGACACAAGAGGGCTCAATTTGCTCTTTACTCACCATCCAACTCAGCCAACTCATTGGATGATGTGATTCATTTTTCATATAAAGATGTTGGGACAGCGTTATGATCGAACATATTATCCTCAAAGGAATCCGTTTTCTCTTCACAAAGCTTATCAATGACAATCTCTAAATCACCCACATAGAGACTTGTGTATTTTTCACTTGTAACATCAATTGATTCCTTTTCCTTGCAACCCAAAGTGTCTTCTTTCTGGAACAACACAATGTTGGTTCCATTTTCCTCATTGAACCCACATGTGATTAGGAGTCCAATCCCCGTGACATGAAAAACAACGCTGCTCTTTTCTCATTTGGTATTTGCTCATTTTGGGTGATCCTGGAACCTGTATACCAAATGAGATTAGTTCTTCAGTCAACTGTCCCTTGAACTTCTCAATTTTCTGCTCAACCAATCTTTTCGAGAAATCATAAGCTGTGGTTGAGACATGTTGCCCCTTTCGCTAAATGACCAACAAATTTGAGTGCAACTGTTTGCAAATATCATCATCTTCATCTAAAATCAGGGACAAAATATTTAGCATACTTGTTTTAACATTGTCTGAATGTCGTCCTCTGATTCTAGTCAAGAAGCAATGGAACATTTGAAGAATCAAATCATCACACCTGAAATCAGTCAATAAGACACATGACCTAACCTTTGCCGTAATTTCTAAGATTTTAACTCTCCTTCCAAAGGTAGGGCTTTTGACATCATGTAATCCATGAAAGCTCTCCACAATCAGCTGAAGTATTTCCCTCATAATGTCATTATCATAAGGTGCTTCAGGCGCTGTAATTCTTGTGACTTCACTAATGCAAGTGACAACTGCAAGTCTTACCTCTTCATCCTAATGTCTCATAAGCTATGGCTTAACTAAAGAGTGCACCAATGGAGTCATAGCTTGACGCATCGATTGGGAAGGTAATTGATCAAACTTGCATAGACAATTTCCTGCTTCCTCCAATGTGCTGAGAAGAGCTACTTTTGACTGAGGTAAGTGTTCAAACGTCTTACCTATAAATTTCAACTTCTCTTGAAAGACTTTGGTAGCCTCTTGTTCTTTCCACCATGTACTCAATCTCTTTTCAATATCAATCTGATTTTGCTTCATAGATTCAAGCAAAGAGTTCATTTGGTCACTGGGAGTAGCCACTATGCCCAATAAAATAACCAACACCTTGCTGCAACTGAAAGGACTGAGTACTGGCCACTCACCAAAGCAAACAATTGTAAACCATTTTTCTGATCAGAATTTTCTGCTATAAAGATTTGGTGTTAAGACCCACCGGCTGGCAGAATCAATGGCTCTAATACCACTGTAAAGTACCCTCCCAGGAGTATGAAGTTTTTGCGTTTGTTTTCAGTTTGGTAGATGTTCCATTTTATCAAACTCAGGCCATAAACATTGCATTCAATAAATAACAGTTCAAAAGAGATAATCAAACAATTCTGATAATCAACCATGACATTTCATTTCTGATATAATTGACTGTACATGACCATGTGAGAACATAAATGTGTTTCAGACATTAACATTTGACTGATATACCAAGGTATTTACTTGCTGATAACAAATATATACTCATTCAAACCCAAACTGAGTGCTAGGTAAGACTGATATACAATTATGAAAACTCAGAAGTCTACTACAGCAAGGTATCCTTTCAGTTACGTAACAAACTGAGTACAGCAGCATTTTAACTACCGATCTGAGTTATCAAATGGAGCAGATATACAAGTATCTATACTCCGAAATTTACTTCAGCAATATGTCTTTTACAATTTATTCTCGGACTGATCATAACAACAAAATAACAATGTAGAGATTGTTTTATCTCAGACCTGTAAGTGATTGTATAAGAGTCAATGGAGCCTTCACACACTCGTTACCTCCTATGGACATTCTAAATCTTCAGCAGACGTCGATATAGGCTGTAGCAACATTGCAATCACTGTAGCAGCATGAACATATGCCCAGCTCTAAGAAAACTCTCAGAAATCTTCACGCCAGAGGTTGGTAATGAACAACAACACTTAGAAAGGAGGAATACAGCAATATGATACCCTCAACCTATGCTCCTATGCATCCAAGACTTCACAATTTCACCTTCAGACTTCCTGTAGCAGCTATGTATGCAATATCAGACTCACATCCAGCTCTTAAGGCCTTGACTCTGCTTGTGAATAACACGGCTGGGTCCAGGCCTCCATTGCAACAGGAAACTCAACACAGGAACTCAGTTATAATCATGCTCTTGTGAACCTTGCAACTGCAGTATAATGGCGACCAAGATAAATGAGAATGAGGTTTCTGCAAGTGCTCATGCCAAACCTGGATTATACCTTCTACAAACTTGTCCTGCAGGAAGATAGTCGCCCAATCTCACCAAGAAAGAACTTCACCAAATATCTTCAAGATCCACGAACCATCAACTCTATTAAGTCTGATAATTGTTTACTCCAAAATTTGTCTCTGCAGGAGACTCACAAATTTGCATTAGTCGTCCAACTGAAAAGCCTAAGTGATTTTCCCTTCGAACCAGCTTGGGTGGAATCGTTTCACCACCGAAACTGATCTTCAAGAGGGTTTCCGTCCTCCCAAAAGCTGAGATTAACCAGGTTCAATCTCAAGAACCACAAGAGTTTCAATTAGAGAAATGAATAAACTTGACATCCCAAATGAGCTCCCAAAACCTTTCTTTATACTCCAACACTCCAGAAGCTTCTATTTTGAAATTTAGTTTTTATTTTAAACTTCACTTTAGCTTTGAAAATGATTTTTTGATTAAAATAATCGTAATTTAACATGCAAGGCCTCCGTTTTATGCCTCCATGTTTTAAAACATTTCTTTTCGGTTCCGACGAGCTATAACATTAAGGTGTTTTTTAAATATTTTAATTAATATTTAACAACTTTAGTAAATTAATTTAAATATAGCCATTAATAAACTCATTTTTACGAAAATACTGGAATGTGTCAGAATTGGAAACTAACTATACTGGAGTGATCCTGAAAGAGAACAAATGGAACCGATCGGGCGACTTTCTTTAAATAGGAACTCCCTCCAAGAATCTTGGAGCTCAAACCAGAAACTGGAAATAACATACGAAAGCATCAAATAACTCCTTTAAATCATCTAAGCTCATTGGTAACATTAAACTACCCTTTTGAATAAGTAGACACAAACCCAAAAAATCCAACTCCGTCTGCAAAGCAATAGAACCCTAAAATGGAGACATTACATATCTTTTCCACCTTATGCTGCAAATCCTAGTTAGAACCGGCCCCCCTATCTCCTTGAGGCCTATTCGTGTACTTTACCTGACAATAATCAGCTAAGGACATGGCTGCATGATTGCTATTCTCTTAAATAATCTGCAAACCCTTCCTCAACTTCATGTTGTCTTGGTTGTACTCTAGTTGGTGCCTCTATGAAATTGGGCATTTAGGGCCTATGTGTAGTCTTGCTAGCTGCCCTAGAGTTATTCACCAGAACATTGGTGTTACTTGCTTCTCCATTATGCCCATTGGTGCCATTATGCCCTTCACCTGTATTTCCATTATTGCCATTGCCATTGTTATCTTGGTTATTGTTATTAGTGTTGATAGTTTGCATCATGTGTCATCAATTGTACCAACTGCTGTTGTCCTCTTGCCAAATAATTTAGGATCTGCATAGTGCTTGGTTCATTTCTATCACCCATAATGTCCTCTCCTTTAGATTCAGAGTCAAGGGGTTGTCTCCTCGTACGATAGGTAATATGTTCCCTGTCCTCTGGATTCATAAAAATACTCACAATTGCAACTGAAAATATTTTTTTTCTAAAGAAATATTGGTTCAAAACCCACTGTTTGGCAAGATCTCTTGTTCTGATACCACTGTAGTATCTTTTGCTAAATTCCTTGACAAATTTTTTTTCAAATTTCTCACTTCATATGCACAAACATTTCATCAAACAATTTACTTGCATTCTTACTGAACTTGTTTTTGATTTGTTTTGTCTCAAGAGTATTAGATTTTTTGGATTTCAATTTACAAAATATTCATCATGATATTTTTGGCATAATAAATAAGTGGCACAAGGACAAACAATTGACACTTTGCTTCACCAATAGGAAACAAATACAAATTTATATTCACCGCTGATGATAAAATATAAACTCGGAAATTAATACCAACACATTTAATAATATCCATTACAAACAATGCTGACCTGGACATAAAAATAAACCCAAACAATGTTCTTTTATTCCCCCTCATGTAGGTACGGTTGTCTCTATAAGCTGTACAACACCCAAAAGATGTGACAACACCCTTCCTTGACTCTATCTCCAATTGCGTTGTCTCCCCCTTTGCTCCTAAATGTGGCGCTGACCTTCCTTTACCTCCCATGTCACTCCCCTATTAATAACTTCACTTATAATATGAGCCAAAACATGTACGACTAGCTTGTAGATGGTACAACCCTTCTATAGGAAATAAGTGAAGTACGAATGGGTACACCAACACTTTAAATAAATAATATTCTATTTGTTCCAGCTCCATAGTGTGCACACAACAATAAAACAATGTCTATAATTTCACTTGCACACATAACACCCTCAACTATAAATATTTGCCTTAGAAAAATATTCTTTAAATTTCTTGCCTACAAGACTTCAAATTTATTTAATTGCTGAATCCAAATGTGAAACCTGAGTGGCTCCACCATTTACCAGCTAGGGTAGATTGTTTTCACTATCGAAATTGATTGCCCATAGGGATTTCGTCCTAGGGTTACTGCTCCACATGAAGCTCTCCAAATTTTAGAAAATGAGAATAACCAAGCATCCCCAAATGAGCTTTTTTTTTCACTTTTATATCATCCTTCAAAGAACTTTACCAAAGGGATCTTTTTAATTTCACCATTTTAAAATATTTCGTTAGGCTCGTTAATAATGTAACTTTTCAATATTTCCTTTTAAAAGTCACTTAAGTTACTTTATTAAATTAATTAAAATAAAACTATCCATAAAAATGTACTTTATTGGACAACTTTAAATTAATTAATTTAATTTATTCCTTGATATCTTGAATTTAGCCTACAGGAATAATATAGGCTAAACGGGCTCTTCCAACTACTCCTCGGAAGGGGACATTACAAAAATTCATCAAACTTTGAAATGTAGATTGTGCATTTTTGAGGTCAAAGGGCATCACCAAAAAATCATAGTGGCCCTCATGGGTTTTAAATGCTGTCTTATGCATACACTCATCTCTTATTTAGATTTGATGATAACCTAAGTGAAAATGAAGTTTTATAGAGTTTATAGCACCGAGTAACTCATCTAGCAGATCATCAATTACTGGAATTTGAAACATATCTTTATTGGTGTACTTGTTGAGTTCCATGTAGTCTGGACACATGCATCAAGTGTCATCCTTATTACACACTATCACCACTGGTGAGGAGTAAGCACTTGGCTATGCTGAATAATTCTTGCCTTGAGATTCCTGCACCATCTTCTCGATCTCACATTTTTATACATATGGGTACATATAATGTTTGATGTTGGGTGGTAGAGTTTTTGACATGTCACCAAAAACCACTTAATGCCCCTTGATAGTTTTCTATAGATCAGGTGGTGTAGGCACTTGTGTTGGTTGTGCTTCTAATAAGAAAAAGTTTTTCCAAATACTCGTCGACTCCCTTTTTAAGAATCTTCTACATTTGATGAGAGCTAACCAATTGTGAGGACTTTTTCACAAATCCCATGTGTTTCAAATGTCCTTCCTTTTGAATGAAAATGCATGAACAACTTCTGGAAATTTAACTCAACACAATATCTACATTACCCATGGGAATGGTGAACATAGGGAAATCTAGTAGGTAATCTCTCATGTTTAGTTTAATACCCACATTTTCCTATACAATTGACTATACCACCATCTGCATTCATGACTTCAAATTATGGAGATAGATAAATTAAACAATTCAAGTGAGCAGCCAACTATTTGTTGACGAAGTTGTGGGTACTTCTTGAGTCAATCAATACTGTTACCCTTTGTTTTTTAAGGAAACTCACTGCTTCGAGCGTTTATGGGGTGCTAATGTATGAAAGTACATTGCAAGAAATAGTTGGTTGGGTATCTATTGTCTCCTCATCTAGCTTATCAACAACCTCTAATTCTACTTCTTCCTCCTTTTCTTCTTCATTGGCACTTTCAATGTAGAAAAACTTCTTTTTAGTAGATTTATGTCCACAACTATATTTGCTATCAGAGTTAAACATAACCCTTTAGCACTTTTCACTTCAATTTGTTTAGGAGTCACTTTGGTAGGTTGGGGGAATGACAGAGTTGGAATGGTCCAATCTCTTATGCTTGTGAAGACCTGCCTTCTGTTGGGTAATGCTCTTTTCCTCTACCATGCATACCATGATAATGGAATCAAATATACTAAACTGATTCAATTGCATACCTCATGTTGGTGTGATCCTTGAGTCCCCTAAGAAATAGGTTCTTCAAGTTCTCATTCGTGATCATGTCTGCACAAATAGATTTTTGAATTGTTGAATATAGTCTCTCACCAATCCTATTTGTCCCATTTTTGTTAACTTATTGAAATAATTCTTCATCACATTGCTGTGATAGTGTGTATGAAATTCCTCAGTAAAAATTGACTAGGTGACACTGAGCGTCTTCCTCTTGGTTTGGACACCCAACCATTCACACCAAATGAATTGCCCATGTTCCAAATATAACTATGCCATTGTGACCTTATGTCCACATGGGATTTGATGTACATCAAACCTTTTTTTCTATTTGGTTGATCTAGGTGATGGGATCTTTTCTATCAAACTTACACATGTCCACTTTGGGCAAGATGTTTTGAGGCATCGAATTGGAACTAGCTGAGGGCAGCATGTGTGTTGTATTTGGATTTGGAATGGGTTGACTAGAAGATCCACCTAGGTAGGGTTGTGCATTGGTAAAACGTGGCTGGTTTTGTGGATTCTGTTGCGAGGCAAATAATTGATTGAATTTCTACCTGAGCTGATCCAATCATCGATTAATTTTGTTTGGATCTCGTTTATTGGCAATTTTAGACTATATGTTTTCCACATTGTAATCAATGTGGCTCACTTTGTGATCTGTCATATAAACCCGTCTAACAAAAGATCCACTAATTCCGGTTTTGAGCTCCATCTCTTCTTTGTTGGGCATTTTTCCTAGAGTGTCAGAACCCTTGGTTGCTAATGTGTGTCTTGCCATGCAAATATTTTAGGGTTTAGGGTTTATTGTGGTTCAAAAAAAGGGTAAGTGGGGAATTACATTGTTGCGATTGTCTCATTGAGATGAATTCAATTATTGCTATACTGTGCAAATGTATCGAAACCCTGAAAAAGCCAAAAAAATACGAAAATTAGGGTTGAAAGAAGTATATGCTATTTTGATCGCCTCGTTGAGATGATTCTAATGGCTGCTATATTGCACTACGGTGTGATAGCATCTAGACTATTTTATCTCTTTTATTTCCTAAAAAATACCTAAAGCCATATTCTGTAGACGGAATTCTAAATTCGTTCAAGATCAAAAGATAAGTTTTTTCAATTCTTTAACCACACCGAACAAACGTTGATCTGTACTTGAAAAAATGCAATGAAAAATCTTGTGCAAATCAAAGCTCTGATAGCACTTCTAATGAAATTACTTAGACAGATAAAGTAGAATCATGGCAATGGATCTCAATACAAATACAAAGAGCAGAATAACAATAGTAATAGGAAATAACAAGGGCATAAGAGAGCAGTTCTAGACAAGATGCTTGCAAGCAAAACATAATACTGGAAGTATATGAATGAGCCACTTAGAGTGGGCAATCTCCACAACCTTATAAGAATATAATTTATAATATGATCCTCTAATACTAACCACTAACTTCTATATATATACACCCTACTTAGGCTGTGGATACTCCATAGGTTGACACTACTACTAATTTGAAGATATACAAATTATCATATCACCAAGTAAAAGGTTATGCTAGGTACAAGTCAGCCACAAATATCCCAATATGCCCTAGTGGTAAGGGTGTAGTAGTAATGCAACCGTCGCTTGATAAGGTCGAAGACGCTTTGATTGAGTTTTATAAACAACAGAGACTTGATTAACTAATTGTGAGTCTCTGAAGGCTCTGATATTGATCCCCAACCAAAAAGCCTCATACTTAGCAATGGTATTGGTCTATGTTATTGGATACTACTGCCCAGGGGTGCAGGGAGCAATATAGGTACTGATTTGGATTCGATACACCCTGGATATGCCAAGGATACTATTGGGAAATTGTGGATATGTCTAGGTTCGTCTTGGGATGAACCTAGGTGTATTTTTAGTTGCCGAAGAATATCTTGGGCATATCCAGGGCAAAAAACATTTTTATGTGTTCACTTGACAAAAAGTCAAATATGGACTTCAAAAAACAATAAAAAATAAAATAAGGTGTAGTGGGAACTCTAAAGCCAACTTTCACACTCATTTTATTAAAAGAAAACAATGCCACCACCACATTTACCTCATTGCATATTTACCTCTCATTGCACATTTGCTCTCTCATCTTCATTTTTCAATTGCTTAGGACTGAAACTCCTTCCTTTTGCTAATCCTACGCCATGAAAACGACCTATTTGGTGCCAAGGAGTTTATGGAGCTTGCAATGAAGAGGATTGTTGATTTAAGGTAAGTTTTGTGGCTTATTTTTTAGTTGCAAACTTAAATTTGTTTGTAACTAGTTTTAACTTTTTTGGTTTTTCTTTGAAATATTCTTTCAACAAAAACCAAATGCCTTCAATTTTAATAGAAATAATTTTTTCTAATAGTGGGCTATAGGGATTTTATAGAATGTCTTGCTTTGCAAGTGCTTGTTCCATGGGCCAATGGACAACCTTGAAAGCTAATCCTTCCTCAACCCTTTGGAAGTATGTGACGATGTTAGAATATGTACTAGGTGGAGGGTGTTACATTTAGGTTTACTCAGAGTGTAAGGTCAAATATAAGAGCTCTTATAGTTAGGTGAAAGTCCATTTGTGTGTGATTCCTAACTTTGGAATTAGAGCTTGTCTTGGGCCAAACATAAATGGAAAACTAGGAAAGGGCTTTACGCCTGCAAAGATCCTCACATACATCAAAGAGAAAAAAGAGGTGGATGTCTTTGTGGTCCTAAGATCGAAGTATGCTTTTGCAAAGAAACGATCTAAATCTAATGAGCCACTTGTTGCTCCATCTCATGCTAATGTGATGATTCCATCGCACCCACTTCTTGCTACATCCCTTGCAGGCATATAGGAAGAGGATTCACCTCTTACTCAGAAGAGGAAAAAAGGTGCAGACCCCTTTGGAAAGAGCATTCCAGAATGAATCGAGGGACATAGCAGATTATAACATTGCACATTGTGCTTATGCATTTGACCTACTATCGAATGTTGTTAGATCACCATACTGACAGGGTATGATGAAATCTATCAATGAAGCCCCTAAAGGGTAGGAAAAGATGCACACCATCTTATTGGCAAAAGAAAGAAAACATATTGAATATGCATTGCAGTCAATTAGGGATTCATGGATTGAAGCAATGTCCATCATTTTTTTTGGATGAAAAGATACGACAAATAGGCCATTGATTAATGTAATTACATCATGCCTTAAATGACAATGTTTTTGAGGGTTGTTGATTGTGACGAGCAAGCAAAAAAATTTCAATGCATTGCCAACATATTGATAGAGTCCATTGAAGCGATAGGGCTTCAAAACGTTGTCCAAGTTATAACAGACAACACAAAAAGTTACAAAGTTGTAGGCATGTTGGTTGAGGCAAGGTATTTTGGACACCTTGTGTTGTTCATTCTCTCAAATTTATAATACAAAAATTGGGCACCAAAATTGACTGTATCAAACAAGTCTACGAGGAGGTTAAGTGAGATCCAAATGTTCATAAGCAACCATCACATGTTTCAAGGCATCTCCATGTTCTCAATGATATATTTGTTTAAGTTAATTATCTTTTTAATTTTTTTAATCATTCATGAATCATGTATAATTTTAATCAAATTTTGTGTTTGTTATTTTGAGGATTTTTATTTTTTGCACTTTTTTTTTTAAAAAAATTTTTGTATTAAGTTACTGAAACTCAGTTTGCCTCACACACACACCTCTTGAGATGACTTGTCAAGTTGTGTGAGGCATTGAACATGGTTATCAACCACCTTTGGGGTGTATGGAGGTAGACAAACGTTGAGAGGGACACAAAGGTGAAAGGGTTGATCTTCATTGATGGGTGGTGGCAACGTGTGGAGTATTTACTCAGTTTTACCAAGTCCATTGTGAGTATGCCGAGATTTGTTGATATAGATCATTCATGTTTGGGTGAGATTTATTATGGAATTGACTCAATGATTAAGAAGACTAAGTCCATAAATGCCAAAGAGAAATGTCATGCCCCCCTTTTCAACGTGATTCGTGAAGACCCTTCGCTTAGCCTTTTCCCGCTAAAAGCCAAGGGAAGAAGTGAGAGGAAGGGAAACATCGGTTTTAAATGCTTCTCATCAAAAAGGTAATTTATGATAAAAATTTTCACTCAAGAAAGGGACATTTGAGGGTCATGGCCACTTAAGTGATTAAGTGAAAGATTATAAGAAAAGGTCCTTTTAAGTTTTGAATTGTTTTCCCTCCCTTTTGGGCGCCACCCTTTGGGGAAGGCTATAAAAGTAAAAAGGGGGATCTTGTGAAAAGGTAAGTGCCTTTTTTGATATTTGATTTCATTAAGCCTTAAGCACGAAAAAGATGGACTTTGCCTTCAGGATGGAATTCCTTCAAGGTTGTTTGGAACAAGGACGAAAACCCTTGATTTCAGACTTAGGGCAACTTCACAAAGAGGCTGTATTGTGCATTGTTGATAGAAAAATGGTGTTTTCAACATCATCTCTTCATCTACAGGTTGGGCGACTAGCATTTGGAGGTTGGACGACATGGATTTGAGTTGTTCTTAGGGCAACATACCCTCTACAAGTGCAACGATTCACCTACAGGTGCAATGAACCCTTGTCTAGGGTGGGCAATGGGCTTTTGAGGCCTTTTTGGGCCTTTTCAAGGGTGTGGAACAATCACACAAATTTTTGAAATTTTCATAATATTTTTTAGCCATAAACATTATATAAAATCAGAGTTTTAACTGAATTCATTGGCTGTATTTTTGGGATATTTTCTACAATTTTTGGAATCATTGAATATTATTTCTGTGCCATTTTTGGGCACCTACAATAGTCAATTTATTTTCAGTTATCTAGGGTTTGAATAAATTTTGAAAATTGATTATTTCACTAGGGTTTGTTGGATAACCCCTTTGTTTAGTTTTTAGCCGAAAAAGGGATATTTCAATGATATCAAAGCTAATTTCTTGGTTAGCTGTGAGACAACCAGGTTTTCATGTCAAACGGTGACATGGATAGAGCTAGGCTTGAGAGGTTCTCTCGAGCACAAGAGCAGATGAAGTGATGAATGAATTGCTTCAAACAGTGAACGATATGAAGTGAGACGAAGCACATGTTGTGATGGACAGCGCCTTGGGTATAAGTGTAGGACCTACAACAAGACCGAATGGACCTAGGGTCCTTCAAAAAGAGGAAATTTTGTTGGGAAGGATGAAACAACCCTCCTATAGATCATATTTGATGGAAACATATGGGGAATACATGACATACTTCCCACCATTCAAAAAAGAGATGAGCTTCAATGGTTTCGTAACTTGGAAAAAGGGTAGAGGAAGCTCAGACATGGGACGAGACAACCACATGGAATTACATGATGAGATAAGGAAGGTTACCCTACCCACATTTGATGGTTTGCCAAATAATTCAGCCAAGGCTTGGATTAGCAAGGTGGATACCTACTTTTCATTGCATTATATGAGAGAAGATGAAGCCTTGAAGTTGATCTTACTACACTTGGAAGGGGCTGCCCATGAGTGGTGGCACCAAGGGTTAATAACCCTAGGGCGCAACCTCATCAAGACTTGTGAGGAATACAACATAAAGATCATTGATACGTTTGATAGAGCAAATTCAGAGTTGCACATCCGAGACTTGGCACACCTACAACAAGGACACTTCATGGGGAAGTATGTTGCAGAATTTAAGAGATTATCAACTTTGGTGATGGACATTTTAGAAAATGGACTCATGGTTTTGTTCATTGAAGGGTTAGCTAAACCCCTTAAAGGGTTGGTCAAAGCTTTTGACCCTCCTTCCCTCTGAATGGCCATCAAAAGGGCCATAGACCTTGAGCATGCAACACCTATAGTACAAGATCTGCCCCTTGAAAGGCAGGAAAACAATCCTTCGCCAACCGTGGGGCAGCGGAAAGAAGGAATTTCAAAGCAACGTAGGATTGCAAGCTCTAAGTTTCGAAAATCAGACCTTGGGCATAAAAAAGAGAGTTTCCAGCAAGAGGAAAGGTAATCAAAGGAGCTGCAAACAAATGACAGCAGCATAGAAAATCCAAGAGAAGAAGACCAAGGTAGAAGGGAAGAAGCAAAGGTGCTAGAGGCAGCCTCTTGTGGGAAGGAGCAGGCCATAGGCAAAGGAGAAACCAAGGTACTATGCACCTTGGCCACCCTAACTGGGATTCCAAATTACCACTCCTTTAAGGTAAGAGGAGTCCTGCAAGATAATAAGGTCACCATACTCATTGATAGTGGGGCCATATATAACTTTATTGATAAGAAGTTGGCTTCAAGGCATTGGCTGCAAACTACATCTTTTGAGGGGTTCAATGTGACTTTGGGGGATGGATTCTCTCCCTTGCCATCACAAAGTTCCGGAATTGAAAATCACTTTGGGGAAGCATGAAATGCAAGGAGACTTCCATGTGATTGACATAGGGGAAACCGATGTGGTGTTGGGTGTCCAATGGCTGCACTCCCTTGGAGAATACATTCAAAATCTTCAAACTATGAAATTGAAATTCAAAACAACAGGTAAAAAAATAGTCATTCATGGGTTGAGCAATGCGGCACCTATGGTGGTGACCTCCAAAAAGATGGAAAGAGCTTTCAACAAAGGGTAGGTTGTGTGGGCAGCCAAATGTTTTGTGAGAGACATGAATGCTGATCCAAGACAACCACCCCTTCATAAGGATGTTTAATTCATTCTTGACAAGCATGTAAAGGTTTTTGGTGACATTCCTCATGGGCTGCCCCTGGATAAAGGGTTTGAACACAAAATTGAGTTTGAGCAAGGTACTAAAGTGGTAATTAGTACACCCTACCGTCACCCAAGGATTTACAAAGAAGAGATAGAGAAAGCCATACATGAGCTCTTAGATATGGACCACTTAAGGCCTAGTTCTAGCCCCTTTGCATCTTCGGTTGTGCTGGTGAGGAAGGATGGAACCATGAGATTGTGCATTGACTATCAATTGTTGAACAAGAAGACAATCAAGAATAGGTACCCCATACCTAGGATTGATGAGCTTATAGGTGAGCTCCACCGATTGATTTATTTCTCCAAAATTGATTTGAAAATCGAGTATCACCAAATCTAGGTTAGAGAGGAAGATGTGCAAAAGACCGCCTTTAGATGTCATTATGGACACTATGAATATTTGGTTATGGCTTTTGGATTATCCAATGCTCCTGCCACATTCCAATCTTGCGTGAATCAAATCTTTAGACAATACTTGAGGAAGTTTGTCTTGGTCTTTTTTGATGACATCTTAGTGTATAACAAAACATGGGAGGAGCATTTGCAACACTTGGATATAGTTTTGGGAGTGCTGGAACAACAAACACTCTTTACAAAAAAATCAACATGTGAGTTTGCCACTTCTGAAATTCCATATTTGGGACGTGATCAACACCCAAGGGGTCCATGTGGACCAACAGAAAATACAAGCTATCTTGGATTGGCCACTCCCTACTAATCTAAAACAGTTGAGAGGATTTCTGACATTGTGTAGTTATTATCGGAGGTTTGTAAAGGGTTTTTCTCAGCTTGCTGCCCCCCTCATGGATTTAACAAAAAAAGGTGCATTCAGCTGGTCCAAAACAGCATTGGGAACATTTGAAAAACTTAGGGAAATCATGAATTTGTGCTCGGTGATTGCTGTTGCAGATTTTACTATTCCGTTTGTATTGGAATGTGATGCTTTGGGGGAAGGCATAGGGGCTGTCCTAATGCAAAAGGGGCACCCGATTACATTTGAAGCCATGAAGCTCAAATAAATTGAGTGAAAATTTTCAATTTATGGCAAAGAAATGTTGGCCATTATGCATGCATTGTCCAAATTCCGTCAATAATTGATTTGTGGGAACTTCATTGTGAAAACTGACCACAATAGTCTGAAATGCTTCCTTTCACAAATTGATTTAAGTGATAGGCAACAAAAATGGGTAAGCAAGTTGCAATTTTATGATTTTGACATTGAGTATGTGAAAGGGAAAAATAATGTAGTGGCTGATGCGTTGTCCTGGAAGCCTATTTTGTGTCATGAGTGAGATTACAGCGGATTGAAAGGCTGCCATAATCGTTAAGTATGCTAAGGATGTCTTTGCCACGACCATCATGAAGGAAAAGATGGATGATGAGAGATCTGTGATTGTGGATGGACTGATTTTGTACAAAAACATAATTCTTTTGACACCTAAATCCAAGCTTAAGGGACAAATAATAAGAGTTGTTCATGACTCCCCAATGGTGGGACATCCAGGGTATTTTAAGACTTACAAAGAGGTAAGAGAAAGATTCGTTTAGAAGGACCTAAAGAGGGTGGTACTTCAATATTTAAGGGAATGCCTTGTTTGCCAACATAATAAGGGAGAGCACACATTTCTTGTTGTTCTTCTTCCACCTCTACCTATTCCCCACCAAAAATGGGAGAGCATTTCTATGGACTTCATCACGGGGCTACCCATGGCACAAGGTAAGAATTCTATGTTTATGGTGGTGGATAGACTCACCAAATTCACTCATTTCTTTGTTCTTCCAGCCCATTACAATGCCCCTATGGTCGCTGATTTTTTTTTAGAGAAGTGTTTAAACTTCATGGTTTTGTTAAAAATATTGTAAGTGACAGGGATGACAGGGTCATGAGCCTCTTTGGGCAAGAGTTCTTCTGTTTGGTTGGCACTGAGTTGTCTCCAAGCACTAGCTACCATCTCCAAATGGATGGACAAACTGAAATTGTGAACGAGTGGAAGGCTACCTACAAAATTATGTTTCAGGGCAGCAAAAGGTGTGGAATAAGTGGCTGTATATGGCAGAATTTTGCTACAACATGACATACCATATGTCAAAAGGTATGTCCTCCTTCAAGGCCTTGTATGGATATGAAGGTTTTTCCTTCCTATACCTGATTTGGAGTGACAAGAGAGTTCCCAGGGCTGCTAATTTAGTACAACAAAGCATGGAGATTTTTAGAACAGCTCAAGAAAAACCTACAACGAGCTCAAAACCAGTAAAAGGCATATGTGGATCAGCACTGAACGGAAAGGCATTTCAAGATAGGTGACATGGTTTTTCTAAAGTTGCATCCTTATAAGCAATCATCTATTAAGCAAAGTGTGGTGGAAAAATTAAAACCACGGTTCTATGGTCCCTACAAGATCTTAAGCAAGGTAGACAAAGTGGCTTATGAGTTGGAGCTACTTGAAAATAGCAAGATCCATAATATTTTTCATGCATGTTGCCTCAAAAGGGCACTTGGTAGCACATCACTCTATCCATTGATTTGCCACCCCTTGATAAGGAAGATAAGTTGGGTCTTGATTCGAGATTCTATTGTTGAGACTAGAGAAAAGAGGCTTAGAAACTGAGTCATCACTGAATACTTGGTACGTTGGAAAGACTTGCCTTTTGAAGATGCTACTTGGGAAGGGGCAGACATCTTTCAACATTCTAGTTTGCAATTGCTTGAGGACAAGCAATTTTGGGAAGGGAGGACTATCATGACCCCCTTTTCAATATGATTTGTGAAAACCCTTAGCTTGGCTTGTTTTCCCAAAAAGCTAAGGGAAGAAGTGAGAGGAAGGGAAACATTCGAAACATTCGGTTGTAAATGCTTCTCATCAAAAAGGTACTTTATGATTCTAATTTTCACTTAAGAAGGGGACATTTGAGGGTCATGGGCACTTAAGTGATTAAGTGAAAGATTATAAGAAAAGGTCCTTTTAATTGTTGAATTTCTTTCCCTCCCTTTTGGGTGCCACCCTTTGGGGAAGGCTATAATGGTAAAAGAGGGGATCTTGTGGAAAGGTTCATGCCATTTTTGATATTTGATTTCATGAAGTCTTAAGCATGAAAAAGCTGGACTTTGCCTTGATGATGGGATCCTTTCAAGGTTGTTTGGAACAAGGACGAAAACCCTTGATTTTAGACTTAGGGCAACTTCACAAAGAGGTTGTATTGCGCATCGTTGATAGAAAAAGGGTGTTTTCAACACCATCTCTTCATCTACAGGTTGGTCGACTAGCATTTGGAGGTTGGGCGACATGGATTTGAGCTGTTCTTAGGGCAGCATACTCTCTAGAATTGCAGCGATTCATCTACAGGTCTAAGAAACCTTGTCTAGGGTGGGCGATTGGCTTTTGAGGCCTTTTTGGGCCTTTTCAAGGGTGTGGAATAGCCACATGAATTTTCTATAAATTTCATAATATTTTCCAGCCATAAACATTATATAAAACCATGTTCTTAACTGAATTCATTGGCTGTATTTTTGGGATATTTTCTACAATTTTTGGAATCATTGAATATTATTTCCCTGCCACTTGCGGGCACCTACAACAGTCAATTTATTTTCAGGTATCTTGGGTTTAAATAATTTCTCAAAATTGATTATTTTACTAGGGTTTGTTGGATAACCCCTTTGTTTAGTTTTCAGCCCTAAAAGGGATATTTCAAGGAATATCTTACAAAGAGGTTCTTCAAGGAAGTGCAATTGTATCTCATTAATAGGTGGAACAAAATAACTATCCCATTGCATCTTTTTGCTTTTGCCTTGACTCCTAAATACTGCACCATGGAGATCCTTTCTTTGCTTAGGAGGGTCCCACCATACAAGGATGTTGAGATTAGTGAGAGATAGAAAGCAACATTCTCTAGACTCATCCCCAATCCAGAAGTAGAAGACACATTTTTGGGAGAGTATGGGCATTTCATAAAATTTCAAATGGTCACTCCCTTGTTGCTCTTCATGACAAGTATCAAAAGGACACTTATGTGGTGGTATCCATATGGGCAAGCATCCAACCTACTCCAGCCACCTAGAGTAAATTTTTTATCACAAGTAAGATTTTAATTTTTTTTTTAACTCTCTACCTTTCTTTTTGATCTTTTGTTTTAACTTTTAGTTTTTATAAAATTTAATTGACTTTGCAGCTTGCCTCAATAGTTTGCGAGTTCCTCTTTAGTAGAGCAAAACTGGGGTACATACATTTTTATCCACTCAGTTAAGCGCTACAAGTTGGTAGCAAAAAAGGCAAAGGATTTGATCTGTGTGTATTCCAACCTGCGCCTTCTAACACACAAGTAAGATGAGTGGAAACAATGGGCAACAAAGTGTTGGGATGCAAATCCAAAGACCTTCGACTTGGATGCTTTCATTGCTCGTCATGGAGCTAGTGGGTTCTTCACACGACTTGCATAGTAGAGCTAGTAGGAGTGGAAGTGTTATTGCTTGTGGTTCTAATGAACCACATGATGATGTTGTCGATGAAGACATTGGAGACCAATATGATTATAATGATTACCTTGATTTGTTATTGATTTTTTTCTATACATCGTAACATTTGCACAATGTACTTGTTTTGAGACTAATCTAAGTTTGACCTAAATATCATGACATTTGGCATTGAATTATTAGTATGTGTTATACAACTTATTTTGTTTACTCTGCATATTATGTGGTTAATTTGGCTATATATTTTTTCTATTTTCTATATTATATATATTTTTGAATGGCTGTATCCAAAAATGTATCTAGGTCAAAACAAATCACCATACTAGCATACCCGAACACCATATCTGTACTCGTATCAGTGCTAGGATCGACTACTTAGGTGGTGTTGCATAAAAATTCTATATTGAAGGTGAAAGGCATAATCTTTCCCTCAATGGAAGTTAAGATCACGCTTGCACTTACACCCTCCATCGAATTGAAGGGTCCACAAATTATTACCATGTACATATATGTGATGCAATCTGTTGGGAGCCAAAAAGGGCCCCCAAAGACCTCAATTTTCAAAATATGGAAACTCTTATCACTCTTACTTGCATGATCAACATCTATGAAGGTTTGGACGGGGATGGACACCAAATCCTTGGGAGTTTAAGTCCCAACAACATGAGGATCAAAAGGCAAAAAGAGAGGTTGATCCTTTTTAAGTAATTGCACAATTTGAGATGTAGTGCTAGTAGAAACGACGACTACCGTCAAAGGATCTTCCTTGGGTTTGTCAATAGATGGTGCTTTTGGTGACTTGATGGCAGCTTTCAGCACTCACTTGGTAATGATGACGGGCTCCTTGGGAGGATCCTTAGGAGGAGAGGGAGGTTCTATATGCTGATTCGAAGGGAACAAAACATTTGAGTGCACCCCCAAATTCCTCCCGAGATTGGCTTGGTGAACATCAAATGGGTTATGGTTGCCTTAGGGCACATAAACTCTTAACAAATGCAACAATTGGATCTGCTGAAACAATGTGGATGGGATGCCCTTCATCATATGGATTTGAGTTCTTCTCAGAATCATGTTGTAATTTATATCCTTATCTATAATATAAAACTTTGTGGGAGCAATTTTAGGCCTTGATGCAATGGGTAAGACAATCTTCAAGATGGAAGTGATTAAAGGTTATCATACCCTCGAAGGGTATCATGCATGGGATTGGTCTCATCATAACCCATCTAATGGAGAAAATAAGATGGGACAATGTTCATGGCTGCCCCATCATCAGTCATTTCTTTCTTAGCATAATTAGTATACACCCAAACTTGGAGCTAGAGAATGTATCTTCCCTTTGGGAGATTTCAACATCCAAAGATGACTTCCTCATGTCAGAAAGGAAATCCGTGTCCCTTTAGTCTTGTCAATGTGAATGGATGTCAAAATCAATATGATTGATTTGCACTTTGGGAGAAGGGGTAAAACTGGGCAGATGGCCTTTTAACAAAGCCAATTGATGGACCACATAATTCTTAAACAAATCCTTAAAATAAATGTGGCTACCATCCTGGGAGCCCCTATACTATCATCATTGGTAGTGGAAGAAGGAATGGGTAGAGAAAGATAATATTGTATAGGGGTAGTAACATTAACTTCTTCCTCAGTATCAAGCTCCACTAAGCCTATAAGTATGGTTTTCCCTTTTTGGCCAAGGAAAGGAGCCATGTTAGGTTTCTCTAAAGTTGAGGTTTTGGGAGCGACCAAAAGTTGTGAAGGTGAAAAATTTGAGCATTAAGGTGTAATGTGGTCGGGAGGGGGAACCCCTTCTTGTTGATGATCAGGAAAAGCATTTTTGTAGTTTCCCAAATTGACATTTTAAGGAGTGACAAGGCTTGGTTGGTTTTGAGGAGAATTCTCAGGTGTAGTTTGGAAAAACATATCAATGAGAAGTTGCCTTTGATCCTTGGGCAGTCTCTAAATGAATTTGTTGTACTCCTTGCAAGCATGCATATTGTGCCCAACAACTTCATGTAAAAAAAAAAAACTTTTGGGGATGATGTTCTCTTGGCCTTTTGTATTGATCAAAATTCTGAAAATTGCTTTGGTATCGGTTTTGGCCTTGATATTGGTTGAGTCTAATATTGATTTTGGTTTTGAAATTGGTGTTGATGTTAAAATTGCTGATTCGGATTTTATTTTTATTTTGATAGTTTGGTCATTGGAAATCTATGACATTGAATGTGGGAACATTATTCATATTTTTAGGACCACCATTTTTGTTGCCATTGTTGTTATTAGGCTAAGCATTGTTGCATTTAGGCTGATTATTATCCGTGACTCCATCTGTGGTTGCATTTTGGTTATGGTTTAGAACTTTGGGGCCAAGGTTATTATTTTGTGTGATTCCCATTGTTTTGGTTATTTTGGTGGTTATGATTGGGGATAGAGGGCAATCTTCCCACTAGGCTTTTATGACCACCATTGATGGATGCCTAATCAATTTGAAGGGCATCGTCTAAAGCATCTTCATAAAATTATAGGAATAGTTTTGCACATCCTCTCTATTTTTTGGTTGACTGAAGGAATAGGTTGGAAAGTTTGAGGCAATCCATGTGAGCGAAACTAGTAGAAGAGTATAAAATATGGCGCCATCAAGTAACAAAATGGGCCACGAATTCATTTGGTTCTTGTTTGATACATAAAAAAATCCCTAGTTTCCATGCAAAGAAACTTGATCATGTGGAAATCCTTAACAAACTACGCTAGGAGTTAATTGATGCTTCAGGTAGATGGTAATACTAGTCTAAGGCAAATCTCTCTAAGGTTTTGGAGAAGATTTTGGTGACAATGGCATCCCAAGGTAGAAGTTCCCTTACAATCATAGCATAGGCTTTGATGTGAGCATTGCGATCGCCATCACCATTGCCTTTGAATTTAGGGAGATCAGGGAGAGGTCAAGGCAAGGTAATGCTCCTGACAACCATGATAGGAGGCTCTTTAAGGTATTCAAGATAAGCTCCTATGGCAATCGAACCTGCTAAAGGGTCTATGAAATATCTTAAAGACAATGATGAAGGATAAATAGGGAGATGAAAGGGCCTAGATGCAATAAAAGGACCTTGAATTAGGGGTAGAGGTTGAGTCATATAATGAGAAAGATAGTTCTTCGATGGAGTTGATTTGGAATACATATAATAATATGTTAGGACATCTCGAGAAAAGGGTGGGGGGGGGGAGCGAGTGGGGTGTTTATGTGGTGCACCCATAATTGATCTTGGGAATGTTGACTGGAATTCGTGGTGTGGTTGGTCGACTAGGATGAAGAGAAGCTTGCCTTGGCTGTTGTGGAGCCACATGTCAGCGATTGGTGGGATGTGAAGGTTGTGGCATGGCCCCATGTGTTATAGACTCAAGGGAAGAGGTAGTATGATTGTCCTCAATATTGCGAATTCCATCTATAAGGGTAGCCATGAGAGCACTAGCTGCACCACTGATCCGAGATGGTGTGGTGTTTGTTTGATTTGGCATCTCCTTTGATTGGTAAATGGGTTGAGCTAGGGGTTCAAAGGAAGGTAGAGGGGGATAGCTAAAAATCATGATGAATTGTTTAGGCTACGAAGATTAAATAGGCAGAGGGTTGAAGTAGTATTGATATTGCTAATAGACTATATGATTTTCATGTAGGCAATGTCTTTCCGTTTGCTTAATTCTCTGTTTATAGTTATCAAGTCTAAAGTCTCCCTTAAAAATAGGGTTTTGAAGTTCAATATGTAGGAAGTTGAGAATCCTTGGATACCCATGCTGCCAATGCCAGTGAGAGACATCATTAGATCAATGTTGGCTATGCGAGGTAGAGGAGCTAGAGTCATTAGTTGAGACATTTTTTTTTCAAAAGTATGCCTCCCTCATGATAGACAATAGAATAACAAATAGCAATTCCAGTGGTTTGATGATAAACCTTGGTCGGAGAAGTAGAGTGAGTCCAATCTTTTGGGAGACTTGATTGGGATCTCACCTGAAGTTGGAGAAAGCGACCAAGTCTAAGGGTTGGGTAGATCCTATTGTGTTTGGTGGATGTGTGAGCACCTAATAAATAGATGAAAAGAGAGAGAAGGATGGAGAAGAAGTAAAATGGAAGGAATATCCTTCATGTCGGGTTCATAAGAATTTGTACATATGGAAAATGACACGCCTTCCTTGGGCACTTGACTTCTCGAGGTCTGGTCGAGACAACTAAAAGTAAAGGGGAAGAACAAGGATCATGGGTTAGGATCTGACAATTGGGGTTGATCGGGGTGTTGAATGGGTCTGGGTTGCATAGGTCTAAGAGCTTGAGCACATTGAGCCCAATACTCATTAGCGGCTTCCAAATGACAATTGAGAGCGTCAAGCTGATGAATGAGCTGACGAGATAAACGGGTTGTCACAAAGGTCATACGATGAAGCTTTTGGTCTATGTTGTCTTGGATGGAAATGTTGGGATTGGGAACGGCTACTTGAGGAAAGGCACCAACTCGTTTGGGCTACACTTGCTCCAAAAGAGTTATTAAAAATTTGCAAGAATGAATGAGAAATGAAACTAAGAGTATCACATTTAATACTAGCAACTTCCAAATTAAAGAACAAAGCAACTAACTTGAAAATAATTATTTTACTTGTAAACAATTGATGAAATATAATGGAAAGCACTATTTGCATACACATTTTATCGACTTTAAATGACAATTTTGAATTTAGTAGATGAAAGGAACAAGTAAGCAAACTAATCTATATTTTTGTATTCTCCTGATATAATGAAAGTAAACTAGACCAGTGATTAACCAAATACTTGAACAACTTACATACACAAACAAATAGGTTGCTGGAAATGACTGTGACAAAGAGAGGACAACAAACAGTAAACAACACCTTACTCAGAAGACACTACGAAAAAAAAATATGAACTATGGGCTGATTGCACACTTAACAAAACTTTGAAACAGCAAATACATTGGCTGGAAATGACAACAAAACATGCAGAACAAGAAGTTGTGACAAGGTTTGAACTATATAACACTAAAAACAACCATGACGAA
Organism: Torreya grandis; assembly: GCA_037957365.1. Lineage (NCBI taxonomy): Eukaryota > Viridiplantae > Streptophyta > Pinopsida > Cupressales > Taxaceae > Torreya > Torreya grandis. Next base: position 6,806,319 of record JARHVA010000165.1, on the reverse strand, counting down.
GTTTATGAACTGATTATACACTCAACAGATGTCAGAAACAATGAGTATAACTGCTGGAAATGATCTCGGTAAGACATTAAACAAAGGCCAACACAGCAATGAAGAACACAACGATTAGATATAAATTGTTTACACTACACTTAAACAAGTGAATGAAATACCAAGAAGACATCGTGGGAACAGCAACAAAACAAGAAGTGTAAGGTATTCAAAGAGTGGGACGTTGATGCTATCAGTGAGTGTAACCCGAACCTCTTGCAACTGATTGGAACAAGACAAATCTAAAAAGACAAATACACCAAACTTCAACTAAAGTGGACTTGGAACAACAGTTGTAAGAGAGACAAAGAAAGAGAGTGTGGGAATTTGTAACAAGTATAAGATGAGGGTAATGAGGATGCCCTATTTGAATCTTGTATGAGCCTAGATGTACAAGACAAGAACAACGAGAACAAACAAATTGATATGAAATGACAAGAAATAGAATTTGAAAGTATTTAAACTAAGAAATGAGCTCTTTAAATCTAATCTAATCTAATCTAATCTACCAATGTAAATGAAAACCTCTAAACCTACCACAGATCATATGACAAACTAGGGGGTGGAAACAAGAGCTGTAGTGTCTTCAAAGTTTAATCTCCAAGTGATTGAAGTGCATAGTCTCATGCGAGATCGACAAATCAAACAGATATACTTGAAGAATTAACTCAAGCAAAGTAAATGTAGAAATGACAACAATACTGCCACTGCGTATCGATATATCTCAGAGAACGGCTGCAAGTATATGATTTTTTGACCATAGGAAAGGCAAAGGATGAGGGATAAATAGGCTAGAAGGACAAACAAAAACAGTTGGGCGCAATTGAAGAGACCTAGAACAGCAAACTAAGAGGTACGGCACGTGTAATGTTTCTTCTTCTAATTCAACCTCATGATTTTCCTCTACAACCTGTTGTGAAGAAACCATTGGTTATTGCGCATCGACGGTTACATAACAAAACTGCCACAATGGTTTCAGATGCAACCTAAGTAGACGATCAATAGCTAGTTTGAGATCAAAATGTGTATGTGCCAGGAAAGCAGAAGCAAAGGAGGAAAAATATGGAGGGAGAACATGTTCAAACAAAGTTGCAGAATTGTAGAACATGCAATGGAATCTAAACAAAATGCTTTCCGCATTCGAATGCACAAAGATAGGGTATGGCACATATTGCACGATGCACAATACGACTGAGAATGAGAATTCCCATGATCAGATAGGCTTAAATGTCCTAAGTGATTTGTCTAGACTATAGTATCATCATTAAGGATGGGAAGGCATTGCCTGTGATAAGAGGGATAAACATCCTAATTAACTAGCCTACTCTGGGAGACAACCATATTATATAGGATAGTCAATACATGCAAGTAATTAGGATGCATGTTGGGTGCAAGGCTGATACTAGATTGATGCTAGTTTGATTGGATGTTTTACAATATATATCGTTGCAAGAAGTCGGTTATTACAGTTACAAAAGAGGAGTATCAGAAGAACGGTTCATCTTCTACTTGAGTGATGTTTGGACTTCTTGTAGGTGTGACGGTTACACTGTATATTGACAAAAGTTGTTACATGCTTGCAAATGTTTTGACATGGTGTAGAGTGTCCACAGGGCCACTGAATCATGCACAAAGTCTAAGTGCTGTGCAGTATGCATCTTGACGCTAAAGAAGCGAGCAAGGATATCGTGGAGGCTACATGAGTGATACACATTGTTGTGGTGGTGCCAAGGTTGTGTGGGAAAAGCATGAGCATGTGTGGTGTGCCTCTTGATGTTGCAAAAGTGCCCAAGAGTGCATAGAATTTATACAAGAGCCGTAGAGGTACACATGTAGTGTGGGACGCGTGAGCATGTGGGGCATTGTGTAATGTGCACAATATTTTCTTAGTTCTTTGCGCCAACGTGGGGCCAACCAATCAAGCTGAGCAATACACAAGGGGATGGTGGCAATGTTGGAATGATGATGTGCTTGGTGGTGTGAATATCAACTTGTCAAGAAATCCTTGATGTCGTGCTCTTCCTGAGGGTGTGGCAATCAAGTGGAGTGTCAAACAAGGAGAGCTGATTGAGAAGCCGCTAGTTTGTTTTAAGCGATTAAGATAGCTCAAGTCAACTTGGAGCGAGCAGCAATTTTTTGGGTTTGCTTTGATTGGGGACTATAATACCTTGTCAGAAAGCTCGGCTCATGATCCAAAAGTTGACACTTCTAAAGTGGTGTGGCAAGGCATTCTAAGCTCCAGAAACACTCCAAAGGCCTCTAAAACTGCCATGAAAGGTGTGATGTCTTGTGCAAAGGAGAATTGCACTACTTTGCATGACTGTACATAGATCAAATGGTCCGCTTTAGTAGCAATAAATCACTCTTGGTCAACTGTGTACAATCTTGGTCAAACTATATGTTTTGTGGAAATAATTTTGACGAATATCTTCCTTTGCTTTTGTACTCCAAAAATCTCTTGTAGTTTGTCACAATTCACTGAAGATCTTCTAGGAATCATTTTCATAGTCAGACCAAGAGCGTGGTGGTCCGTTGCTAGAGAGAGAACACCCTTGGTCAACTATGTACACTCTTGTTCAAACTATTCTTTTTTCTGAAATAAATTTGACGAATGTCTCCTTTGCTTATGTACCCCCAAAACCTTGCTCAATTTGTTGCAATTCACTATCGATCTTCCAGAAATCCTTTTCCTTCCTTGCAACCCTAATTAGCTCAAATCACCTTGCAAAACCATGAAAAATGGGAGTAGTTATGAAGGACTTGCCTCATTTTGACCCCTATTCTTTGATAATTTGGCAAGCATCATTCAATGTAGCTCAACGAGCAGTTCAGTGCAATATGAAGATCTTGACCCTTATTTTTATCCTTATTAATGATATGCAAGCAATTAGTATAGTCTATATGCTCTTTCACTAATCCTTCAATTTTGCCTCAGTATAGGGGTGTTGATCTAACAATGCAATCCTTACCTTTACATGTCAATAGATACCTAATTAATCAAATTAGTGTGTATTACCTCTTGAATGTATCAATTGTCAAATGTACTTATAGACTTCTCAATTTCAAATTAGGACCCTATTGGTGCACAAGCCAACATACAAAAGGTGGGAAAACTGACAAATGGGCTAGAAAGAACCAAATGACCCACAAAAAAGGATGACCAGGAGTATATTGGTTTGCTCTTGGTCAGACTAGGAGCATGTTAGTTTGCTTGTGGCCAAAGAGACGAAGAAACCCTAGAAAAGTGTTTTCAACATTTTGAGTGCATTCAGGGTTGTACTAGTGCAAGCAAATAGCTATTTTGTAGGTTTTCAGGATTATGAGATTGAATGGTGGTATTATCATTGGAATAGGGTGTACAAAAAATGGATATGCAGCGGAAACAAAAAGCATGAAAGCCAAACAAGGCCCCCCAACACAAAAAAAATGCACCAAGAAGAGCTTTGATCCAATGATCCATAAGCATATAAACACACTAATGTCATAGCAAATACATAGTCTTGTATCCAAACTAGTTGTCTACATGGTCCTCCACTTTGATGTGTGTGTGTGTGTGTGTACATGTCAAAGGAAAACAAACAAGTGTACCTAGGAGGGCATGAAAAAAAAGTTGTGGTTGAACCCTATAAGAGTTCTCAAAGTCAATATTTGATATGATAATAATGTGAAAATCAAGAGGAGGAGAGAGGTTACCTTATCACAGAGTCCAACTTTTGCAGCCTCCAAAATAAAAGAAACCTTTTACTCCTTACAATCTGCAAGAGTATCGTGATTGCCACTATGAAAAGTCCAAACAACCTTGTTATGAGTATCCATGCTCCTATGTTTGGAATATGAAAACATGGGGTACCTGTAAACATAAGAATTTTCATTATATATACATACTTTGTTTTATATTTGTTTTTATCTATATATGTCTTGTTTTCCAAATGGCTTTACATTTTTGGACTAAGATGTGTTTTTAGTATTGTATGAGCATTTTTTAAAAACATATGGTTGTAGAATATATGATGACTATAATACTATGATAGATGGAGATATACTGAAGCACAAAGTATGTTAGCAAAGCTAACCATTGATGTCATAAAGTCTTGAAGAATCATGATAGGATATGCATCTTGAAGCATTTGACCTTCAAGTATTATAAATAGGTGGTGAATGTAATAAACCAACTGTATCAAAATTAGTGTCTCCAATGCATTGATATGTAATGTTGAGTTCAACTTGCTTTGGAGTCACACTATGCAATGGTTTTTTCTTTTACCGTTATTGGCGTTTGTATTTGGTCTGGACATACTTTTTTCCTAGGTACCCATTTTAGTTCATATCGAGGTTTATCTTTTGATATCATGTGGATATTGATAGATTGACACTTATGACTTGGTGTTCTAATTGGTGTCTCTCCAATTTCAATATCATCACAACCAATAAGGTCTCCAATTTTGTTCTTCAAAGAAAAACATCTATATGTTGAATGGCCTTTAACTCTATGAGACTCACAATATAAATTTACATCATGTGTCTCGGTGGGTGGAAAAGTAATCACACTGTAGTCAAGTAGATTATCCAAAACTATACATGGACTATCAACAAATTTAGTAAATCGCCTCCGTCCTTTACGAGAAGGCACACAATTATTCCCTGATTGGTCTATACCATTGACCAATCTCATAGTATCATTTATTTATGGCACATGGTCATTAAGGCTTGAATCATTTTGGATGACCAAACGTTATGAAGCACATGTCTCACATGTAAGCACATTGGTGGGGAAGAGCTCAACCTTAAGTGCGTCAACCTTTTGATGAAGGCCATTAAAAGATGGATATTCATTGAAAAGCATTTGTCTTTGAGAGGTGGTAGGAGACTTTTTGTGAATATGTTTTATTTTTCCCTATCTAATGATTGGTACAGCAACCAATGTGTACTAGTCTTGAACTGAAAAACGTAATCATGAATGTTCCCATATGCACATTGTTGGATGAATGGTACATGCTCAAAATCAGCTCGTGGGCCTTTATTAGTAATGAAATGTGCTAAGAAAGCCTCTTCTAACATGGCAAAGGAGTGTTTGGATCCAATGGGTAATGTATGAAACCAATCAAATGTATAGTTTGTCAAGCTTCTTGGTAAAACATTAAGTAATTGTGTATCACGATGAGCATAATTTCCAAGGGAAGTGCAGTAGGTCTTGAGGGGTTTATAAGGATCTCCAAATCCATTGAATAGAGCAAGCTTAGGTATGATAAAATCATGTGGAAGAGGAGAGCTTCCAACCTTGTGAGCTATGGGAGCCATGAGACAAAAGTCGAACATGTCATTGTAATTCACCTATTTCACTCATTTTAATGCCTATTTCAAAAGTTGGCATAGATGTAGTATGGAGTGGATCACTCAAAGGAAGAGGCTTATTATTAACGACAAATATAGGAATACTATTGGATTTAGGTAAGGGTGTGGGTAATTCTAATTGACTAGGCAACACATGCAAAGACATACAATAATTGAGCACATTTAGAGACATAGAGGGGGAAGGAGAACAATCATTAGAAACAATAGGAACATAAAAAATAGAAGGATTTTTACTAGCTATTTCTTTCATTATGTCTATAATCTTTGGAAAATGAGTAGGATTTTCCACAACATATGTTCTAATAGTTTCAATAGATTCATCTCTATATTGTTCATCTAGTTCAACTTTAAAATCATAATCATTGTCACAATTATATGTAGCACTTTATCTTTCAAAAAAGATGTATCATTCACATTCACATTGCAAGAAGCCATATTGCTAATTTGAAATGAGAGAGTATGCCAAGCAAAGGCACACCCTAGGGTTTGGAACAAACACGAGATAATCAGGGTTTAAAAGCAATACAACAACAACAATCACAAACCTCAAAACAAGGCACCACTAGGAATGAGCAAAAAATTAACAAGGATTAACCCTAATGAGAAGGCTCAAGAAAGAAACAATTTAAAAAAACCCTACAACAAAATTGGAATTAGATATGCAAAATATGCACAATCCAACCCCAAGGAAAAATGAACATGCAAAGTGATACAGGTTCACCAATAGATGAATCCCTAGGTTGGGTGCAAGATAGCACAGGTTCCCCAATATGTGGTATGGTAAAGTGCACAATGTGGTTCTAGACTAACAAAAGTATGTTAATCCTATATAAACATGCACACGACAAATTTGAGTAAATACAACAATATAGAAATGAGAACAAATCTGAATTGTGTGAAGACAAGGATTAATATGCTTGCAATTTGACAAAGAGACTTCTTATAGATATACCTGAATTGTGAATTCCCTGTGTACATTCAAAGGCTGAAAACAGGTGGAAATAAGTGTAGGAACCAATGTGGACATAACCTAAGTAACCGCATTCGACAAATTTCATTGGAAAAATTTGACATTTGCCAAATTTCAACAAACCACAACAAATTCATGATTAAATTCGTACATATTTAATCATGAAATTCAAAAACGAATATATAAAAAAAAAAAGTGATTAAATTCGTTGAAATTCGTAATTTTTAGGGTTGGGCAGGTATTTTTCATTTTGTTACCCATTGTTTGTCTTCATGGTGCAATCCAAATGCAAACACAAACCCTAACATTTATTTGTTGTGTGACTCAACCCAAATGCAAATGTAACGATGTGCCACCGTGTAGTGTTTCTCCATTGTGTTTTGGCTGCTCATTGTGACTCTTCGACTCTGCCCACACAAACACAATCCATTGCCCATGCAAATGCGGTCCATTGCCCACTGCAACTTTGACTCTGCCCACTTCTAGCCTGCTTTGAGTGTAACAAGTCAGTGTTGAAGCTTTAAGAACTATGATGGGAGAACATACTCACAATTGATAATTATTTTTATAGTTTATAATATAGTATAATAATAAAGTTTATAAAATTAAGTACATTATATTGTATATAATATAATTATAGTTATATTTTGTAATATATATACACACACACACACATTTAAAAGTTTTAAATTTATTATTAAATATATTTTTTAAATATATATATATATATATTTGAAATATAGTAATTGTATATCTTTGTTTCAGTTGAATTTAATCACAAATTTTATAGCTATTTTTTAATCAACAATTTTTTTTACAAATTTTATCCTCCATGAATTTGAATGTAGTGACATAGGACATAATTGAGAAAATTTGAAAGAGACAAGTAACATCGAAATTTTGACTAGGATCAATGTGTGCTATCCAGACATGACAAGGATTGTAGTGTTCCGACTCAGGCATGCTGAGTGCTATCTTGGTCACTGTAGAGGATCTTGGTAAGATGATGTTAGATTTTGATGAAATTTTGCGAGCGCCTTTAAATGTTCTTGCTTGTCGAAAACCTCTTTTGGATTGTCTAAATTCATTGTAGATATTTTGGAGTTGCTTATCCTTTCTTGTAACCATAATCAATGCAAATCACCTCGCAAGACCATATAAAAGGGGAGTAGTTGTAATGTTTCCATTTTTTGGAGATTTAACTAATATTATTGCTAAAATAAAAAGTATTTTTAATAGTTAAAAATAAAGGCAATTAATAGAAAAAAAAGCACTTTATATTATAAATTTCATTTGAGTTGGGGCCTTTTAAGGGTCATGGGCACTTAAGGCCTAAAGTGAAATTATAAGGAGTTCCTTTCAATATTTTAAAATTAACTCTTCCCTTCGATTTGGGTGCCAGCTTGGGAGAGAGATATAAGAGGAAAGAAGGATTTATTTGAAGTTATGTTTTTGGATGATATTTGGAAAAGAAGTCAAGTATGTCAAGCTTGATTGTCTTCAGCAAAGTTTCTTGGAGAATGTTACCCTCCAAGAGCTATGATACTCTATAAACGGTGTCTATTAACACCACCTATATATCAGAAATTGTGCTACACCTTTGAAGATTTATTTGAGGATTTTATCTAATGAAATTGCAGGTTTTGGGATTGGTGAATTGCTTTGGATGGTCTATTTGCTAGTTTGAAGGTATTTAGGACTGTAACTAGGGTTTTCAGAACTGCAGAGCTAATTTTGAGGGACTTTCCATGGAGGGAAAATTTCGATTCTAATTTTGTTTGATAGCTGCTAATTTTGTGGTCATTTTGAGCTATCATTTGCATTAAAATTCCAAGTATTTTAGAAGTTATAAATTTTCTATGTTTTAGCTGTTTTGAGGAAAAAACAATAATTTATTAAGGGTAGATTTGAAAAGAGTAAATATCAAAATATTCTTTATTTTGCCTTGGATTGGTGATTTGATTTGGGGAAGTTGTGAGCATTGTTTGATGAATGTATGAGGGTTTAACAATCTGAATTTTTTTTCCATAATTTCTATGCCCTGGGCGAGTTGAGTGGTGGGCTTGGAGAGCCACTAGAGACCCTTTTTATACCCCAGAGGGTTCACTGTAATTTTCCAACATTTTTTGGAATATATGTGGTGATTTTTGTAGAGGTTTGGAGTAAAAATAATATCCAGGACAGCAGTTGTACTTTCAAGATTAAATCAGATTTTTTATTTAACAAAGGTTGCATGTGAGCATCAAGATTGAGTGAGTTTTATGACTGCTGTACCAACGTCTAGATTAGCAGAACTTCGCATCTAATTACAGCAGCTACATCCTTCATTCTTGCTACAAAAAAAGGTATACAAGTATAACTTTATAATTGTTATTTATTAAAGCATCTGGGGAGTTTTATTATAAGGGTTTAGGAAGTTCATTGTGGCTAGGGTTTGCTGAGTTGGTGGGCAACATACAATTTTTTTTTAGATTGGCTTGGGGTTTAAAGATAATTACCTATTTTTGCTTTAGATCTTATTTGGGGTCGCTACAGTGGTATCAGAACCATATTTTGGCTAAATTGTGGGGTGAAAATAAGAACAAGGAATAAAGCATGGAAGCCATGAAGAGGATAAGGCTTCACAGAGCAGGTAGAAGTCTAGAGAACTTATGCCAATTGGAGGAAGATGTGATCAGCACCTTGAAAGAAATAGAAATGATGTTATCCAAGGTGAGTCAATCACAATATGAATCCATGAATTGGGCAGTACAGCGTTCAATGACTTACTTGGTTCAACATAAACTCTTGAGAGCCACAAAGGAAGAGGTAAGACTTTTGGTTATTAGTTGTGTCAATGAAATTTTGAGACTAACTGCTCTCAAGGTTCCTTCAGTGACAAAATCATGAGAGATATTTCAGCTGATTGTGGAGAGTTTTCGAGGTCTTGACGATAACATGGGAGACTCCTTTGCTAGAAGGGTCACATTGGTAGAGACTATGGCAGAAATCAGGCTATATGTTTTAATGATAGATTTGGAATGTGATGAGCTTGTTGTTGAAATGTTTCAAATTTTTTTTTGTAGTAGCTTGTATGAATCCTACCCAAAATGTTGTATAAACCATATGCAGAAAATCATGAGTTTGATACTCGAGGAAAGTGATTGTCTTTCTGAACCTCTATTGTCTACTTTATTGGCAGGTTTGTGGTTGAAAAAGAAAAAAATTTCAGCAGCACATATGATGTTTGGAAACATTATTAAGGAGTGTGAAGAGGAGTTAAAGCCTTATTTGATAATGGAGTAGGTAGTGGAAACGAATGAAGGGACAACCCTTCATGAGGCCTCCTATGAAGGTGTCAATGAAACAAAAAATTCAGAATTTGATGTGCAGCTCATGAGGTTGCAAGTTGATGATGAAAAGAAGGAAGAACCGAGTGGGGCAGCCACTTGGAAAGAGGAAACAAGCAAGCCTCAAGATGATCAAGTGGAAGGTTGGGTTGAAGAAGAGGAAGGTAAGGATTCATTGTATGTTCCTCATAACTTATTCTTATATTGTTTTGCTTGTCATAAACATTGTGCTAACCATAACAATGAGATGAAGGGCACTCAATGGGGAAGAAAATTCCCCGAAGTAAATGAGCATGACAAGTATCCATCATGGATATGGGATCCAGGTGAGCTCCACAAAGGTAACATTGTTAATAGGTCATGTTGAGCCAACACAAAGAAAGGGATGGGCAAGGATTATTATGGTCCCAAGATCATAGTGACTGTTCTTAGCATTTTGAGTTTGTTCTCCTTACACATGGGTTTTGGTTCAGCTGATGAAAAATGAAATATGAGTTATAGGAAAGAAGATGTTGTGTAAACAAAGAAAGACAAGCGTGTTAATCTCAAGCTAAGGTATGGAGATCTTCTAGATTTGTTTTCATCACTAAATTATGGTCATCATGGGCAACATGCCAAGATGGATGTTAGAGGCCTTAACTTCAATATGGTTGCTAAGTTCTTCATACTATACATCCAAAGAAAGTTCATAAGAGATCATACATGGAGTATAGTGAATTCTAACAATTTTGTGAAGGGCCAATACACTCAATTCATGAGTCACTCATCGGAGCCAAATTGTAAGCTTGCTGCCATGCAAGAGGTTGCATTCATTAAGGTGAGAGATTTCATTTTGAAGCTACTTTTAAAGAATTTTCAATAACATGGTGTGAAGCAAAGCTCAAGGAGAATGTATTGCTTCAAAAAACCTTTAATATTGCAAGTAGGAAGGCTACAAATTTTGAGCTGGAACAGCTACCTCTCCTTATGAATCTTCATCTTATAGCTGGTTTGACAAAGAGGCCAAAGGTGGGAGATAGTCATTCTTCAAGAGGACAACAAAGTGGCTAAAAACAGGTATAGACAGCCCTTTAGGTGTGTAAAAGAACATCAAATTCACTATTACATGAGCCTAATGAATTCTGAAATTGAAGATGCCATGCAAGGGTATGAAAGGACTAATTTGCAGCTTGCAAGAAGGGAAAATATGACTTGAATTTTGCATTAAAGAAAGATCTAGGTGGTATGCACAAAAATCAGTATTGTGAGTAAAATTTCAAAACTGTTTGCGCTTGGAAAATTCTTAATTTTTGTTGAAAAATCAGAATTATAATTGTTGGGCAAATTCTGGAAATGAAGAAGGGCGTTGGCCCTTTATTTTTGATGAGAGGTTGAATTTTGTAAAAGGGGAAGTTGCTCCAAGTTTCCAACTCATTAAAGATAGGAAGCATGGTGGTAAAAGGCAGCCAAATAAAGAACAAGGAGCATTCAAGAGGGCACAAATACAGGGCTGTTCACATCTCCATGGTATTCTTATACACGGTATGTTTCTATGTAAGTTCAAATTTATATGTTGTTTACAAATTGAGGAGACATATCTTTGTGTCAGAGAGAGAATGGCATGGCACAAGGAAGATCCTAAGAGGGTTTTGGATGCATGCCATGGTAACTTGTTCTCCATGGCTTGCTTTCAAAGGGAAATGTTCATAACGGGTAGCACTAACGTACAATTCAGTTTTGATTATTTTGATGGCCCTAGCTCTTTTGGCATGATGTTTGAATTCATAATGGCTCCCTTTAAAACTATAGACATAAAAGGCTCATTGGAGGTCAACTTGGTAATGAATGAGTTGACAATATGGGAGAGTAATGACAGTTGTTTTAAGTTGCATAGGGCAGCATATGTTTGGGACAATGAGTTGTTTAAAAAAAAATGTAGTTGGAAGGCTAACTGGGAAGGTGTGAGGGGCTTGTGGCTTCTTAGCAACGACATGTACATATATGGTAGCTACACATGGGGGCATGAGAGGCCTTTAGAAGACTATCATGGCACTAACAACACTTGGGGGAACTTTCAAATCACAAGTACAAAAGTAGAAGGATTCAGATTGAGGTATTCACTCCTTGGGAAACATATACAGGAGTGGTTTGCATTGTGGGACGTATTGGCAGGGTGGATTGACATTCATTATCCATTTGGGGTATTTCACGCTATGCTTTTTGGCAAAGGTTATCCCACTTGACAGGTATAGGAGCAAGGCTATTTGAACACTACAGCTAGTTTCACCACTTGGACATGGTAATTGGGCATATGAGCTTGTATTTGCTTGAGGGCAAGCAAATTTGGGAAGGAAGGATTGCAATGTCTCGATTTTTTAGAGATTTAAATAATATTATTGCTAAAATAAAAAGTATTTTTAATACTTAAAAATAAAGGCAATTAATAGAAAAAAAAACACTTTATGTTATAAATTCCACTTGAGTTGAGGTCTTTTAAGGGGGGCACTTAAGGCCTAAGGTGAAATTATAACGAGCTCCTTTCAATATTTTTAAATTAACTCTTCCCTCCAATTTGGGCGCCACATTTGGGAGAGAGATATAAGAGGAAATAAGGATTCATTTGAAGTTATGTTTTTGGATGATATTTGGAAAATAATTCAAGTATGTCTAGCTTGATTGTCTTCGGCATAGTTTCTTGGAGAATGTTACCCTCCAAGAGCTATGATGCTCTATAAATGGTGTCTATTAACACCACATATCTATCGAAAATTGTGCTACACCTTTGAAGATTTATTTGAGGATTTTATCTAATGAAATTGCAGGTTTTGGGATTGACGAATTGCTTTGGATGGTCTATTTGTTGGTTTGAAGGGATTTCAAATTGTAACCAGGGTTTTTAGAACTTCGGGACTAATTTTGAGGGACTTCTCATGGAAGGAAAATTTCAATTTCAATTTTGTTTGATAGTTGCTAATTTTGTGGTCATTTTGAGCTATCATTTGCATTAAAATTCCAAGTATTTCAAAAGTTATAAATTTTCTAAGTTTCAGCTTCTTTGAGAAAAAAAATAAATTATTAAGGGCAGATTTGAAAAGAGTAAAGGTCATAAAATATTCTTTATTTTCCCTTGGATTGGGGATTTGATTTGGGGAAGTTGTGAGCATTGTTTGATGAATTTATGAGGGTTTAACAATCTGAAATATTTTTCTCTAATTTCTATGCCCTGGGCGAGTTGGGTGGTGGGCTTGGAGAGCCACTAGAGACCCTTTTTATACCCCAGAGGGTTCACCATAATTTTCCAGCATTTTTTGGAATATATTGGGCAATTTTTGTAGGGGTTTGGAGTACAAATAATATCTAGGACAATAGCGGTACTTTCAGAATTAAATCAGATTTTTTATTTAACAAAGGTTGCATGTGAGCATCAAGATTGAGTGAGTTTTATGATTGCTGTACCGACATCTAGATTAGCAGAATTTCGCATCTAATTCCAGCAGCTACATTCTTCATTCATGCTACAAAAAAAGCTACACAAGTATAGCTTTACATTTGTTATTTATTAAAGCATTTGGGGAGTGTTATTATAAGGGTTCAGGAAGATCATTGTGGCTAGGGTTTGCTGAGTTTGTGGGCAATGTTGACGCAGTGGATTGCACCCTTGGTAGGACGCTGAGCTCTTGCTTTCCACACGCAACAATAGAAACTCTCCTCTTGCTTGTGGGCCTGGCAAAACTGGGGGGAGAGTCTCTAGATAAGGGCTAGCTTCCTTTGATGTATCTTTTAGGTCCTGGACTTCCTACTGCTAAAAAATAAATGAAAAAAAGGGGGGTTATGAAAAGGGAGAAGGTTGCTTAAAACAGAACCTCAACCTAAATTAAAAGGTGATACACCAAAAAAGTCGATTCACTCAGCTCGAACATACACCCTTCACCAAGAACAAGCTCCCATACACTTCATTTGACACGAGAAATCCTTCTGCATCAGTGAGCTAGGGGTCCGTGGATATACAGGGAGGAAGAACTACTAGAGGCGTCCTCAGACACACTATGGCAGCCTATTCGCAAGCACCTACACTCCTCTATGGACATTTCTGGCAGACCTGTAGAAGAAGAAACTTCACAATGCACTAGACATGCTGGAATCGTTCTGTGAAAAGCATAAAAGAAAATGACTTAACACAAAAGAAAAACATAGACATATGCATGAGTGCAAAGTTCAAATGGAGGTAAAAATTGCTAAGTCTTGATTCAAGGTAAAATCTGGCAGAGTTTTGCCTTACAAACCCAGAGATTTTTGGGCAGAGCTTTGCCTTACGGGCTAAGAGATCTCCCTTCTCAAAATGCGAAGTTTACAATATATAGAAAGAGAAGAAGAAGTAAAGGCGCCTCTTTGGAAAAGACTTTGGCACCTTTTTACAAGTTGGCCCATGTGCGTTGAGAGCATCGGGAAGAGGAAGTCACTGTTGCTGATATCATCTGTCTAGAAGAGGCCAGCTAGAACCATGTTGTGTAATCGCCGGTCTTGACTTTGGCGTTCAAACATTAATGTGAAAGCACGGGCCGCGCCTCTTTTTCTGCAAACAAGACTGCTCCTTTCAGATATTCATGCGGTTTGTCTGTTCATAAATGCAAAGTGGAGAAGATAGGACGCGCCACTTATTGTTTGCGCCGTTTGATGACCACTTGGCAAGCACTATTCCAACTACAGGAGTAAATCCTTGAGTCGACACCTCTCTTTGCCACCTGGACTGTTTGTCTGTTTTTGCATTTTGTCTCTTCTTGGTTTTGTCTCTTTTTGGCTCCTTCGGCCCTCGGGGCTATCTTCTTGGCAGGTCGCTGAGTTCCTTGGGCTCTTCTTTAAGCTTTTCAAAATCAACGGCTACTTCACGAGCCTTAAATTTGACGTCTGCGCACTCGTCACCGCGTTTGAACTTCCAACGGCTAGTTCGTCGTGCTCGATTTTGACGTCTTCGGGCCCGTCGCCCCTTGGAATTTCCTCAGCCTTTTGCTTTTCTTCGGCCCTTTTGTCGCTTCCCTTTCCTTCGGGCTTCTTGTTTTGGACTCTCTCGAAGGGAGGGTGATCCTTCGGCTTTGGAGAAGTGTCTTTCTTTTGGCAGCCGAGAGTCCCCTGCAAGGGCACCTGCCCTTCGGGATCCTTCGGTGGCCTTTTCCCTTTGGCTATTTTCCCGCGGACAAAATGTCCGCAAGAATTGTCTCGCCTGCTTATTTTCTTCGGAGCTTTCATTGGGTTTTTTCCCGCGGACTTTTTTTTTGTGGACTTTTTCCCGCAGACTTTTTCCCGCGGACTTTTCCCCGAATTTATTTGGACTTTTTGTTCGAAGGAATTCCTTCGGACAAAAGTCCGAAAGAAATCACTCTTGCCTTTGTCTTTTCCTTAAGTCCTTTTTCGCGGGATTTTTTGTTCGTAGCCCTTCCGAATTCTTCGGACTTTTTGCCTGAAGGAATTCTTTCGGACAAAAAGTCCAAAGGAATTATGTCTTTGTCTTTTTCTTTGACTGCCTTCGAAAAGTGCCCTTCGGGAAAATTGGAAACGACCCTTCCGAAGGGTACCTCCTTTGCCTTAAACAAATTTTCCGAAAGAAACGTACCTTTTCGGCTTTTCTCTGTGGCCTCTTTGCAAATGTTCCTTGCCCTCCGCAAGGGCACTTGAGTCCCGAACTTCCCTTCGCGAGGGCACTTGAAATGGTCCATTTTGCACCTAAGTGGGAACATGTCTCATTTGAATCGAGCCGTTGAACCAATTGAATGAAACAAGCCGTTGAACCGAGCCATTGAAACAAGCCATTGAAGCAAGCCGCTAAACCAATTGAATTTGAGCCAATTGAACTTAATGGTTCAATGGTCCGAAGAAACTTTGTAGAAGCCCCTTTCATTCCTTGAACTGGTTCTTCATTTGCCAAAAGACTTTCCTGCAGAGTTCGTAGTTCTTTTCTGTAGAGTCCGTAGTTCTTTTATGTAGAGTCTGTAGAAACACCTGCGGAGTCCGTAGAAAATCCTGCAGAGTCCGTAGAAATTTCCAGACCTGTGCAAAATCAAAAAATGAATTGGCTCAGAACAACAGGGAAAGAAGGGGATCGATTTTGGCCTGTTTGGCCAAAAATGGTCAACAGGCAGCATATAGTTTATTTTTCAGATTGGCTTGGGGTTTCAAGATAATTACCTATTTTTGCTTTAGATCTTATTTGGGGTCACTACAATAGTTTTGAGGGGCTTTCCTTAGTTAGACCCCTATTCTTTGATAAGTTGGAATCAATAGTCATGCAAGTCTGTAAGTAGTCTAGTGCAATATGAAAAGTCCGACCCTTATCAATGAGATGCAAGCAACTGGTAGATTATATATGCTTTTATACTAATCCTCCAATTCTGCTTTTGCAAGGGGTGTTGTTCTAACACTCCAATAGATGGGTTTATCAAGAGGAATCAATGTATGCCCTCCTTATGGATGCCTCTGTAAATGCATCAATGTATTCATGTACTTATAGACTTCTCGAATACAAATTAGGACCTTATTAGGGAACAAGCTGACATAAAATGGTCATAAAAGCCGACAAAAGAGGACCAAATCAAAGACAAAGCAAAAGGAGGGCCCAAGGGGCCCACACAGGGGAAAGACAACGATTGTAGAAGTTGGATATTTGTTTGTTAGACCAGCATCGGAGTACCATGATTCTGGTCAAAATTCAGGATTGGTGAAATTTGAAGCAGAGACAAAGGAAAACACATCCAAAGACCTAGAAAACACTCAATAGAGAGAAATGAGAAGAATAGAGAGAGAACATGGTTGCACAAAGAGGAATATAAAGTCAAAGAGAAGCCGAATATGTGGCAAGTGTTGCAAATATTGTTAGTGTCAAAAAAATATAAGGAAAAGTGCCAATAAGAGTCTAATATGATCCAATGACAACAAATAACTATTCCTGTACCAAAAATAGTTGTTTATAGGGGACCCAAAGAACTATTTTTAAGTAGAGAATGGATAGCTATAGCAGCAAGGAAAAATAATGAAAGGGCTAGAGGACAACATCACCTAATAGATCTTTGTAGTATAAAAGAATCAACGAGGTCACCTTTCACTTCCAATTGAGCAGTGGTAGCTAAGAATCACAACAATACCACTGTGATAAAATTGTTACCCAATCCAAAGGCCTTTATAATAATTTCAATAAAGCCCCATTCAATTATGTCATATATATTTTCAAAATCAATCAGTACCATGTAGATATTGTGGCATGAATTTCGTGTCCATAACATACCTTCCCAACTTGCGATAAAATTTTAAAATGTATATCTTCCCTCTACATATTTTGTTTGATTTTCATAGATTATTTGAGTGACGATATTGTTAGATCTATTTGCAAGAACTTTAGCAAATATTTTGTAAAGAACATCAAAAGGGTGATTGGTCTCCAATTATTGATTTGATTTGTATCACCCTCCTTAGTGATGAGCTTAACAAGGGCTCTCTTAATGCTTGAGTGTCCTAAAGTACCCACTCTCACAACATTTTCATGAAGCTCAAAAAGTTATGCAAAAATCCAATCAATATTAACATCGTAGAACTGAATAGGGAAACCATTATATCCTTGCGATTTTTCATCCTTTAAAGATCAAATGGCATATTTGATCTCATCCAATGCAACGAGTCCATCAATCTTTGAAACATCTCTCACAGATGCCTTACTAGGAAGAATAATAGCCGATGTTTGTAACTTTCTAGCCACCATATCATCAACACCTCTAGAGGGAAATAAGTCTTTATTAAAGCTAGACAAATATTTGCTCATTTCATCCCTATTTTTGTGTATTATAAGTTTATGAAAAAAATAAGGATAACTAAAAAATATATACATGAACACCCAATAAATAGACCGAACCATAAAATTTCAACCTCTATTCTTAGACAGGGAATTGATCCTTTTCTTTTTCATATCTATATTCTAACATCAATAAAGCCAACACATTTTTACATTTTCATGTGCTTTTGCGTTCTATAATATGGGATAATACAACTTGAATATGTCAATTTGATTGTATCTTGATATATTTGGTTTTATTATTGTGCATATATATATCTTATATAATTTTCTTAATGTTTTTTGTGTATAGGCTGTAGAGGTTGATGAGAGTATTGCAGATTTGAGGAGTGAACTTGGGCACCAATTAGCTCTTAAAAGTCTTGATTTGAATATAAGGTGAAGCATCTCAATTCCATTTTTTTCTAGCATTAAAAACGATTGCAAATAGTTGAGTTTACCTCATTTTTTATGCAGCTCCATTGTCACAAGCAAAAAGGGAGCAATGTATCTTGTATTCCTTAAAGAAAATTTCATTAGCCCAAGAAATAGACAATTGATAAAAGAACAAAAGGATCGAAACATACTTATCAAGATAAAAGTATGACAATGGAATACCAAGAAATTAGGTGAACAAAATCATTGATTACTTTTAACGGGGCAAACATTTTGTTGATTTCCTAACTGTAATTGTGTAATGGCGCCTAGAATCAAAGTATGTAAATGGAAAGCTTAGGCGTTTCAACTATGGCAATCATTAGGTTAGGGTGATTCCGATATTTTAATGCTATCTAAAATTGCTTGTGCTGTAAGGAGTGAGAAAAAAATGCTGAAATTATAAAAGTAAATGGACGATGTGCCAAAATAGTGTGGTCTGATACTCTTCCAAAGGAATGTGAACACAAAATGATTACTTACCTTAATCTAGTATTATTCATCACACATAACTAAATGAAAGAGGTAAGAAAGTGAACATTGTAAGTTTGTAAAACCATAGACATATAATTTCCGACTAAGTTAAAGATGTTAGTTTACACAATATTTATTAAATACTTGAATGTGTTCACAGTTACATGTAATTTTAAAGATTGATTAACCTTAGACATCAAAAAATAAGGCCAAGGCTAAGATTTCATGGTGAAAATTATCAAGAGAGATAGATAATTTTAAGGGGAAAAGATCCTCTATACATAGTGCTCAAGTCCATATTTAATACACAAATTTGCAAACAGTGGAATGAGAGTGTGCCACATGCACAAATCCACACTACACATAATACAATAATAGAACAAATGTCGGCCATAGGGTGAATTGTGTTGTAGGATGCCGAGTGATCATCTCTTTCTTCAATCAACATTTCAAATGATGTCCTTCGTGATCATTGCCACATCTTGTGCTCCAAGTCAGTGTGTGAGATATCCACAATATCCCATGCTAAAAATATTTCTAGGCTTAACATGCCAAAATTAATCATTTACGCTGCAAGCTCATTAATCCTTGCTTTGCAACATATTTTTTCATGGAATCCAACAGTTTGGGGTTGTTCTAGGCATAGTTTAAAAACTTGTACTTGGTAGCCCAAATTCTTGACCCATACTCAGGACTTGGCAAATACTCGACAACCTAAAATCTTGACCCGTACTCATGAGTCGGCAATTCGATACATTAAAAAATATATAAATTCATAAAATAAATTGAAACCCATGAAAACATGAAATGAATGTAGAGAATACATAACTCAAAGTCATAAGTATGTTTTATATTGTTTTTTCTAAGCATGGGCGGGGGCCTACAAGGTTCGAGTTCGACGAGGATACAGTTTGGTTTAAGTTCATCAATTTATAAAATTCGAGAAAAAAATTGCCAATTAAATTCAGCCAATAGATAAAGTAATAAAAATTATCAAATATTAATAAATAAAAAAATATCAAGTTAAAAAACATTAAATTTTGAAACAAACCCTATAAATTTTTAAAAAAAACTTCAAAGAATTAAAAAAACAAAAAAATGAAAAAAACAAATCATTTTAATATATAACTCAAGATATTAAAAATGAATATCAAAAAATTAAAAAACAAATAAAACAAAATAAAAATAAAAAACAAACTTCAATATACTGAATGAAATATTAAAACAAACCCTACTCGTTTCTTTGCTCAACACCTCACAACAAGGACAACGCACAACTCCCTCCATGAACGCCACTGATGAACATATCCCACACACGTAGATCCATAGATGTGACACAATACACAAACCCACAAATATGACATAATACATAGGGGACGAGGCCATAATAATACAACATAATACATAGACACGGCCAAAATTGCAGACGCCACTATAGACAAACCCAACCAACTTCATGATTTTTGGCAATTATTTTGTGATCCCCTGAAAATTGGTGAATTTCGTAATCCGTATTTTTTTGTATTTTACCCTATAACTGGGCCAGGGCTATGTTGATCCTTGATAACTGTGGTTATCGACAAGTAATTGCGATTAGTTACTCTACAATAACCATAGTTATTAGGGATCGACTCACCCTGCAGTAAGTAGGGAGGTTACCTATTTTCACAATTTTTTACGGATACTTGCAGTTGCCTATGGGGTTTAATATAGAGGTTATAGGCATAGATTCAAATCTCGTTATAAATGGGTGATTTATTGTGATCAGAGGGCATAATGATAATCTTTCCAAAAATTGCGATTCGATTTCTTGCGATTAATAGGCGATTTTTGTTGAGTAATCACAGTGATCACTTGGCAAAAATCACCGATTAATCGCCCTCGACTCACCAAGTATCACTATAAATGGCCAGGTAAAAAAAAAAAAGAGATTTTATCATTTTATGAGTTATCTGTATGTTTTCTTTGTGGGTTTCCTCTTATGTTTTTTCTAGCTGCAAATCACTGCGAAAATTGAATTAGGGCATAGAGTTGTCATTTGAATATCATCAATTCATAAGTGAAAGTTTGAAACATTGAAAGATCCCGGATGGACCTTTTCTAATGAACTGCTGTAATTTTTTTTTGTATTTTCTTTTGGAATTTTGTGTTTTTCTTTGTTTTTGTGTTTTTGACGAATTTTGCAAAATGAAAATAATTGAAATGCGTATTCATAAACAAAGTCTGGAAATTAAATCTAAGTACAATCGATATCTGGATTTACTGGAGCAGAATTTATTAATATTTAATCTAAGCTAGCTGATTACAGAAAGATATTAAAATCCAGGTGGAAAGCAATGTAGAACAGCCAACCTGAATCGCTGAACCTTCACAGAGATATAGTAGAAAATTGACCAGCTGGTTATCTTCAATATAGAAATGCTGCTGGAAGCAATGATCGCTGTCAAGTACAGCCTGTACAGAATTTCCAATCTGCCAAAGACAGCCGCGCCACTCTTCCCAGCTGAGATCGCCCTCCTCTTTCTCAATGCTGCGCTCTTTTCCAACGGCCCACCAGCACCTTGCCAAAGAAATATATCAAATCGCCTAGCCCAAAATATAATTGAAACTCCTTGTGGGGGCTACGTCCCACAAGTATTGCGATTGGGGTTTGCGTCCCAATGCGCCAAGCTACCAAGCGCTCTTCTCAAGAGAAAATGATATGATAATTGGATGCCTTCTTTGTGTCCTCCCAACGCCTCTCATAGCCTTTTTTAAAACTTATCCGATCCCCTAAAAGTGGACCAAGGGCGCTTAAGTCCATATTATAATAATTTCTTTTTAATAGGCCGAGAGCATAGAAAATAATGCTTTTTTTCCCATTTGACAGAAATCCGTCTCCCGAAAGGCTCTGACTTATGAACGAAATATTTAGGAAAGTTCAAGACCTTTCCAACGAGCTATCACACTCTAGTACACGCATCCCGAAGAAGCCAAAAACTCCTTATAACCCCAAATTGGCTATAACTTAGCCTTATTTTAATTAAAAGACGAAAACTCGGAAATATTAAAAATATAACCAAAGTAACCAAGAAATGCCCAACCGACCACACGAACTATCAAAACAACTTGTCACCTGTCTGTGACTGGAGCCAGAAATCAAGGAACCATTGGCAGTCTCCTCCCTAAAATCTAGGGATGCTCTTAAAAACTAGGGAACAAGCCCTAACACCCTGAAACTGCACCCCCGAATAGAATCTCATGGAGTCCCACTCCTGGGCCTGACCAAGTCTCCTAAAAAATAGGAGTAACCTCCACAAATGTAGGAACTGCCTCCCAAGAACAAGAAATGTCACCCAACTGATCAAAAACCTGTCAGAGCACCAAGTCCAACACTGGATAACCAAACTGGGTCTCTGTACCTTCCTGTCAACCTACAAGACCCCATAATAGGCTGACTCTCATGTCACTGCAAGACTGGACTAGAGTGGGGACATGACAAACATTGGCTAGTGTATATCGTATTATGGCGATATTTGAATCTATGTCACTGATATTGTTATACTGGTACATATTTGATAAATTGATGTTATAGACTCACAGTACAATCACTTCAAGACTTCAATTTCAAGCCCTCAACTTCACAATCATGACTCATTCAAGGCTTCAAGTGACTATCAAGTCTAATATAGTCATTCATAAATGAATGAAAGCCATATTCGAGTCTAATAAAATTTGATACAATCATACATACTCATGGTCAAGTTTGATCCAATCATACATATATATTTGAAAATTGATATTACTATTTACAACTTTACATATAGTTGTTTACATATGAATGAATGAAAGCCATATCAAGTGCAATTTTCAAGCATATCACATACTGTCCAGTGTACTTTGAGTCCAAATTACAGTGATTAACATTGAATGTTGAGTTTGAAGTTTGACTTTGAAGTACATACTCCGTTTTCAAGCCTCAAAGTAGAGAATAACATAGTTAGACACTATCACAACCTACAACATACAGTGGCAGCCACAAGAATTTATTTTATTTTTCATTATCTTTCTAATATGAATCATGATCATTGAAATTTGATATCTACGTCATCTTCTACCTCTTCCTTTGATCAACAGTTAGGGTTAAATTCTAAAACTTTTTTTTTTGAATATAGGGTTTAAGCTTGTTTAAAAATGGCATCGACATCTGGTTCAACGACTTATCATAAGTGTAAGTCCAATGACCCTTATTGGAAGCCTTGTGAAGCGACAACAGAGGGGAACTGTGTTATATGCAATTATTACGGGATAAACATGAGCAGAGTTGTTTATCGCCTAAAATACCATATCACACGACTGCCAATGAATGATGTGGCATTGTGCACACAAGCACTAGGTGAGGCTCAAAATGAGATGATTGTTTGCCTTGTGGCTTATGCAGAGAAATAAAGGAAAATAAAAGAGGAAAACTAATGCACTTGCAGCCCTAGTGAATAGGAGGGCAACGAGGGATGATTATGACATTGAGGTTATTGCCCCAACTCCAAGAGGTCTGGGTCGAGGATGGGGCTTATCCATTAAAGATAGTTCAACGACTTTTTTTCTTCGAAGTAGCTCTGGGTCAACCTTTGCTCGAATGTACTTCTTAGAATCGAGAACTGCACAGTGAAACAATGATAGCTGTGACAAACGTTTGGTACTATAACCACATTTATTTCAATGGGGCAAAAAGTCCATATTGGGAGAATTTGGTCACTACATTGATTGTTGTCAAGAAGGGGTTTAAGGCTCCTACTCATGATTTAAGTGGCCTGTTGGAGGATTCTGTGAAACTGCTAACAATTCTTCCACAGGGCAGATTGTCTCTTGCCATTCGGAAAATTCACATCTCTAGCCAAAGAAGAAATAATTCATTGGGCAAGAGGTAGACCAATTGAAATAACTCAGTTGCAAAGGACTTAAGTCCGCAGGAAATTAGACAAGGATAAAGGACCAAGGAGGAGCCAGAAAATCAAAAGGGCAAGGTTAGAAATGGCACAAAGCATTGGAAATAACAAAGGAAAGAGCCTAAAACAAAGGAAGTAATTCCTTTGGACTTTTGTTTGAAGGAATACTTCAGAGAATTTACAAAGGGAACACCCGCAGCTTTGCAAAAGTCTGCCCAAAAGCAATAAAGCCTAAGGAATAATTCCTTCGGACTTATTTCCTTCGAACTTATTTCCTTCGGACAGTTTGTGGAATTGCAAAGGGCTTTGGAAGGCAGAAGGGGACCCTTGCAAAAATCCGAAAGGCAAGATTCCCTTCGGAAGGGTCATTTTCAACAATCCCGAAGGGCACCTACCCTTCGTGAAGGTACAGGAACAAATTTGGGACCTTTGCAAAAAACCCGGGTGCCCTATAATTTTTTCGAAGGGCACAGAGGGAGAGCCATGAGCCCTTGCGGAGGGCACTTGGTCGGTGCCTGGACCTCTGTGCATTTTTCGAAGGCAGTCAAAGACAAAAGACGAAGGATTAATTCCTTTGGACTTTTTGTCCGAAGGAATTCCTTCGGACAAATAGTTTGAAGAAATTCGGAGCGGTCCAAACAAAAGCCAATAGAGCAAACAACAAAGGCAAAGAACAAAGCAAACCTTCGGGCTTTTTGTCCGAAGGAATTCCTTCGGACAAAAAGTTAAAAGAAATTCGGAGAGGCGCTTGCAAAAAACCCAATAGACCAAAAGCCCGAGCAAAGTAAAAGAAAAGACTTATATCCTTTGGGAAAAAGGTCCGAAGGAATTCCTTCGGACTTTTTGTTCGAAGGAATACTTTGGAGGATAAAACAGAGAACAAGGACAATTCAAGCAGGCAATTTGTCCGACGAAAATCATTTAGAGGGAAAGTCCAAACACAAAAAAGTCCGCAGGAACAAATTCGAGATAATTGGCAAGCATAAAGGCCGAAGGAAAGGTGGGAGCCATAAGTTCGAAGGATTATTCAGAAAAGTTGCCACAAGAAAAGTCTTAAGACAGGCCCGAGGAAATAAACCCGAGGCAAATGCAGGGTGAAACAAAAGATCCCAAGGAGATGAGACCAAAAGCATAAATTTTGAAGGAAATAAATCCGCAGATAGAAAAGTTCACAACCAGAAATCCGAAAGAATTAAGCCAATGAGACAACAAGAAATCCGAAAGAAATGGAGGTTGATTGTGCAGAAAAGGATAGAAAATAGATAATCCAACGGGGAGTTGAAAACAAAATATTCGAGGAAATATAGATAAAGATAATCCAAAAAATAGAATCCTGCCAAAAATAGACATGAACAGGTAGACCCAAATAAGATAAAATACATGCAAGCAGGGGCTATTTTGATTGACCAGTCAAAGCTTCAGTTGACTGGTTGTCGAAGTCCTGTTCATCTCCAGATCAACTTATGCATTTGAAGGTCCAACTCAGCTTTAATCCGAGTTCCAAATTCAAACGTTGAGTTGACTGTTCGAGATTTAGAGTTGACTAATTGTTAAACGTTGCATCCACTAGGAGCTTTCCATGTGAAGGAGAATAATCTCTTCATCCAACTCAGCTTACCAAATGGTTAACTCAGCTTTCAAATGTTCCAACTCAGCATCAAGCAGCTCATGTAGAGTTCTAAAATTGACATTGGGGTAGATTTCCATGCAAAGAGAGGTGGGCGGTTCAGAACAAAGACAAGTTCACTTCCTCAAACGCAAGAAGCTTCATGCAAAGACAAAAAAGAAAACATATTTTATTGAAAGGCCAAGTCAGCGTTGAGTTAACCCAAGTAAATCCGCTTCAATTTTTCAACTCCAATATTTGGCTTTTGTAATTCTCTATAAATTGGCTTTCAGCCTTGATTAAAAAATAATCCATCCCTCTTGGCTACACCAGACTTTGCCATTGGTGAGTTGTGTAACCTTTTCAATCAATAGGACTGTACTTTCGGATTTCAAGTGCTAGCATAGTGTATATTTCTTCAGCAATTTGCATATGTGGTAGATTTTTCTCCCTTCCCAAATTTTGATTCATACCTAGTTGCTAGATTATCCTTATGCAAGTCATGTTAAGTGTTCTTTACGTCTTTTGCTGAAGTTGTAAGTGGATGTTAGGTGGCTGCAAAGTGTCTTGTATTAGACCTCTCTCCATCATTTTCCCTCATGTTTTGGTCATTGAATCGAACCTCTTCATGAAATATTTATGCATAAGTGATTGATTGAAATCGAAGGTCTTCTTTTTCCCGTGTTTGTTCAGTGTTCAAGGTTCCAAATTGAGTGGATCAATCTTCTGGTGTATCAGCCTTTTTTAGGTAGGATTTCCCCTTAAAGTTTCCTTCTCCCTTTTCCATGGAAGTCCGCAGCATAGAGTAGAGATTCTCATTGATACATCATACAGGAACCAACCTTCTCTGGAGGTTCTTCTCACCATTGAGGCACCCACCCTCGTGAGAAGATCCCATTGTTTTAACCGGATAGAGGATTGGCCATTTCATGCACGTGTTCGATTCAGGGCGCAGTTCCAGGTTGACAACATAAACATATGTAAGCTATTATAGAATACCAAAAGAAAAATAGCAAAAAAAAGGGTGCACCATTTTCTCTGATGGGTGGATAGATGAGAAAAACTGCACATTGATTAACTTTCTAGTGGCTTCAAGTGGGCAACTAGTCTTTTTGAAGTCAGTTGATGCCTCACATCAAGTAAAAAATGCAAACACTTAGTGTGACATGTTGGATGAGGTGGTGGTGGAAGTACATGTGTAGAATGTTGTTGAAGTTGTGATAGACAACAAGACAACATATGTAGCAACATGGAGACTTTGTAAAGAGAGACACCCTACACTCTTTTGGACCCCTTGTGCAACACATTGCATTGATCTCCTCCATGAGATCATTGTATTGATATCCTCCTCTTTGAGGACATGAGTAAGATCTCATGGGTGAAGAGTGTGGTTGAAGAGGCAATCAATATCACCAAGTTCATCTACAATCACACTTGGGTGCTAAATTAGATGAGAGAGCATACCAATGGAAAGGAGCTTGTGCAATCAAAGGTCACATGATTTGTCACAATTTCATTACATTGCGGCCTCATTAACATCCCTTAAACAAATGTTTGTGAGTCATCAATGGTTGGAGTTTTCCTATGCTAAGAAGGTTGAAGCAAATAGGATTGTGAAGATTGTTTTTGATGATGTGTTTGCAAAATGCATGGAAGAAATAATTAAGGTAACCTTAAACTTAATTATTTTTTATTTATCATTTATTAGTTATAAATTTGTCTTAATTTTGATTTTAAATTTGTATATTATTTTGTTTTAGGTGTCAGAACCTATGGTTCAAGTTCTATGGTTTTGTGGATGGGGAGATAAACCCAATGGGTTATTTTTATGAGGCCATATCCAAAATTATGGTCTAAATTAAAAAAAACATAAACCCATATGATGCATACTTGATATGTGATGGAACAAGATGCTCCACCAACATATTCATGCAATAGCTTACTACTTGAATCCTAAGCTTTTCTATTTCAATTCATTTAAGGCTGATGAGGATGTTATGAATGGCCTTAATACATACATAGAAAGGATGATCCTTGATGATGAGATTAGAGATGCAGTTATTGATGAGCTACAGATTTATAAGAATGCAATAGAGAGACTCTTTTCTTCGGCTCTATGTGTTAAAAGAAGAAACACCTCTCAACTAGGTAAAAACAAATTGGCTCTTTTGTTTTTTCTTCCAAGTCTCGTTACTCGTAGTCCATAGATACTAGTAGTAGACTTCTTTCATTTATTCAAGCCTAGTTGACTTACAAAATTATAAATCTCTAATTTGCAAATGTGTGGTGGGAAGATTGTGGTACAAAAACACAAAATATTCGAAAACTAGCCATCAACATTTCGTTTCAGGTATGTAACTCTTTTGGGTGTGAATGTAATTGGAGCATGTTCAACGTTGTTCACACAAAGAAGCGCCACAGGTTGATCACACAATGCCTTAATGAACTTGTCTTTGTGCGATACAATCTTCGTCTTTGCATGAGACATGTGGAGGGGCTAGAAAAATATGATGCGATTGAATTGGATGAGATCGATCCATATGCCGATTGGATTGCTATGATGCAGAGCCCATGTTTACTGTGGAGATCATAGATTTGGAGAGGGAGGCAAAAGAAGCAATAGCATTCAGGGCAATAGAGGCATTAAGAGGGGTTGGTGAGGATCCAAATGGTGTATTTGCTGACGATGTTAGCATTGTAGAGGAGGAATCTTTATTTTCCACTTCCACAAGGTAGCCACAACAAACTTATTTTGGGTGCTAGAGATGAAATCTAATATGTATATTTGATATTTCATATGACTCTATGAGCATTGTAGTTTGCAACTTTGTACTTTGTAGTTTGTACTCTTTTTGGATAAAAAATTAATTGAAAATTTACTTATGGCATTCTATACATAAATTTCTCATGTCATTTAACAATATTTTACATGTTATTTAAGTTTATTTTATGAATTTGTGTTTTTAAAAGTAGCGATTGTTAAACACACACTTATACTGAGAGGGGGGTGAATCAGTATAATCTTATCTTTTAGTTAATGAAACTTAATATCCACAATCAAAACATTCACATAAAGATAACACAGATTGACACTAGATTTATGTAGAAACTCTTTTGGGAAAAAATCACAAATGAATAGTTGCTTGGAACTATTGTCCAAAGTCAATCGTATAATAATAATCTTTTTACAAAAATTTGTAGGCACCAACCTACTGAAAACACCAATCCCCTTTGCTAAACAATTTGGAGGCACCAACCCACTAGAGACACCAATCTCCACTGCTAAACAATTTGTAGGCACCAACCTACTGGAGACACCAATCCCCACTACTAAGCACCAACTTAGCAAGAGACACCAATCTCTTCCTTCTGAGGCACCGACCTCTACTAAAACAATCGTCCACCTTACTATTGTTGCTTCATCAACAAATGATGACAAATTCAATTTCCTCTTCTTCTCCACAAAAATCTGCTTATGCTTGAATGATAAAAAGGATTAATTCTATTCTTCAAATATGCATGTGTTTGTATGATATATCTTTTTATTCTCCACACACTTGATTCATTCTTTTCTTTATTAATTTTCACATATCTCATATTTCAACTTCCATATCTTTCTCAACCTTCTATCCGCCTTAAAAGACTCTTCACAAAGAAGGCATCACATCCAAGATGCACCTCTTCACCAAAAGATGTGTTCGTTGACATTTCCGTTGACATTTCCTTGGGCATTTTCGTTGACATTTTGACATTTCCGTTGACAATTCCATTGACATTTTCATTGACAATTCCGTTGACAATTTCGTTGACTACCATTACATTAATTATAATGTCTTTGACATCAATGACAATATTTCAACAATTTCTCCCTTTGTCATTGATGGCAATTCCGTAGAAAAATAGTACATGAACTCCCCCTTGCTTTATTTCTCCTCCTTTGGTCCCCCTTTCGTCAATTCTCCCCCTTTGACATCAATGGCAAAGGTATGTTCATTATAATTCCATCCACAAATAAATGATGGGAAACATCCATGTCATCTTCTTCATCATCACCACAATTGAATGATTGTCTTTTTGCTCTTCCCTATCCTTTTGCATAATGACTTTTTTTCTCATTTGCTCTCCTTGAATTTGATCAAATTTGAGCTTTTCGACATCATCTACATCCATTTGGATTATCTCTAACTACTCAAGTGGTAACTACTCATTTCCACTTCCCTTTCTATTTGCGTATCATGCTCCATATGCTCATTAACATTACCAGCTTGATCACTTGCTGGATATGAGCTACCTTCTACAATTTGCACTTGACGCTGGCCCATGCTTGTTGTAAGCTGTACCGCACCTTGACTGATTTCATTCTACTCTATTCTTGCTTCTCTGACTTGTTTCTAAAAATAGTGCCATCACTTGCATCATCACTCTCACAAAGAATATTCATTAGTTGATCTTTCTCTGACTTCTAAATGCATATCATTAAAGAATCTACGGATTTAAAAGATAATATAGTGATTAGCTCCCCCTCTATTGGTGCTTCTTCTTATGAACTTGGTGATACCTCTTGTGCATGAATGCAGTTTGCACAAGCATAGGTCTCTCCTTATTTTCTTGCTCTTGCTTCTTTTTCCATTCTTTTGAAGTTTCTTCCTTTTGTTTACTCATGGCTTCCACTTTCTTATTCTACCTAGGAGGTTTCATAAAACCACTCTACATAAGCGTGTTGTATGTCCAAAGTTGTTACATTTATAGCATCTGACATTGTAATCTACTAAAGGAGAAAATGGATTGTAGTTCCTATTTGAAGACTAATAAGAACCTTTGTTATTGTTCCATACAAAATCATTTCTTGCTTGTGCCCTACAATCTCTTGCTTTATGACCAAAATGACTACAGAAATAGCAATAACCATAAAAGGAACTGTAGAACTTGGTCGTATGTGCCTGCCTTAGAGGAAAGGATTTTTTGAATTTATCCTTGTTATTTTTTGGAGAAGTGTCATGCTCTTTTTTTTTGTCGCTTCCACCATGCACAGATCCCTTGAGTACATCTACATAACTCTTGGGCTTCTTTGCATATAATTTCTTTGGTGGTTCTATAGTTTTTGAATTCTGACCTTCTTTAATGATATTCTGGTTTCCTTCATAGCCAAGACCATGCTTAATGAATGGTGACCTTTGGCAATTGATGATGTCATCTAAGATTTCGGTACTCTTCTCAAATTTGAGGCTTCTGTTCAGCTTAGTGGTTGTTTTCTCCAGTTCCTTCCTCAAGGAAATAGTTTTGGATTCTAGCCTCTCACAATTTTCTTCTTTTGATTCTAGCCTCTCACAATTTTCTTCTTTTGTCTTTAACTGGATTCTCACCTCTTCTTCTATCCTTTTTGCTTTTTCTAGTTGAGTTTTAAGGCTGATGATAGTCTTTTTTGATTCCTCAGCACTTTCTGACATTTTTGTTTTTAAAACACAATCGTCTTCATATTTTTGAAGCTGTAATTTTTGTTTCAAATTCTTTTTTTTGAGCTTCTTCATCACATTTAAGGCACAAATGAGTTCTCCTTCAAGATCCACTTATCATTTTTTTAAATCCATCTCTTCTTTTCCTTCACTCACAAAATTGTCTTCATCTGCCACGACATCACTCTTTGTTTCTATTGCCATGAACATAGTTTCTTCTCTGTCACTGTCTGATATGCCATGGTAGAGAAACAAAGTGGCCACTACA
The DNA here is from genome assembly GCA_037957365.1 of Torreya grandis. Taxonomy (NCBI): domain Eukaryota; kingdom Viridiplantae; phylum Streptophyta; class Pinopsida; order Cupressales; family Taxaceae; genus Torreya; species Torreya grandis. Next base: position 6,775,676 of record JARHVA010000165.1, on the reverse strand, counting down.
TCAAGATTTTGAGGACGAATAGAGGGGGAGAGTATATCATCAGTGATTTCTTGAATTTTTGCAAGGATCATGGCATAAAGAAGCAATTTACAGCCAGGTATACACCGCAACAAAATGGTGTGGCCGAGAGGAAGAATAGGACCATCCAAGAGATGGCAAGGAACATGCTAAAGGCAAAAAGTTTGCCTAATCATTTTTGGGCTGAGGCTATAGCAACAACTGTGTACTTGTTGAACATTTGTCCAATGAAGAGTGTAAGGGATGTGATCCCTCAAGAAGCATGGAACAATTGGAAACCAAGTGTTGAACGCCTTAGAGTGTTCGGTTGTGTGGCATATGCACACATGCCCAAGCAAAGAAGGACGAAGTGGGATGACAAAGGTGAGAAGTGTATATTCATAGGGTATAGTGACGAATCAAAGGCATATTGGTTCTACAATCCCATCACCAAAGAGCTCATAGTCAGACGGGATGTTCAATTCATTGAGCATGAAGCTTGGGAAGAGAGACAAGAAGAAGAGCATGTGGAAACAAGGGCTGCTGGACCCTTTGTTGAATCTGAAACATCAGGATGTACAACCAACAATGCACCAACTTGGACCCCTATGTCTCAAAGGGCTGAATCATCTAGTGGCAGCAGCCATCAAGGAGGTCAAGGAGCTGTCCAAGAGTCATCATCATCCTCCTCCAACTCAAGTCAATGCCAAGTAAGGACAAGAAGCTTGCAAGAAGTCTATGAGTAGTCAAGGTATGAACAAAATGAAGATGAAACTATGAATTATGCTCTCTTTTTATCAGCTGATCCTATCTACTTTGAAGAAGTAGTCAAGGACAACAAGTGGTGTGAGGCTATGGACGAAGAAATGCATGCCATAGAGAGAACTCAGACTTTGGAGTTAGTGGACCTACCAAAAGGAAAAGAGGTCATAGGAGTTAAGTGAGTGTACAAGACAAAAACTACTCCTGAAGGCAAGATAGAGAGGCATAAGGCAAGGCTAGTGGTGAAGGGCTACAAGAAAAGGCCCGGACGTGATTACAATGAAACGTTTGCACCCGTAGTAAGGCTAGAAACCGTAAGGACAATCATAGCCATTGCTGCCCAACATAAGTGGAAGGTGCATCAAAAAGATGTGAAGTTGGCATTTTCGAATGGAGTGCTAGAAGAAGAGGTGTATGTGGGACAACCACTCGGATATGAGATTCTCAATCATGAGAACAAAGTTTATAGACTGAAAAAGGCGTTGTATGGGCTCAAACAAGCCCCAAGAGCATGGTACAGTCGTATAGACTCATATTTATTGAGCAACGGCTTTAGCAAAAGTGCAAGTGAGCCCACACATACATCAAAGCATGCAAAGAAGGTATGTTGATTGTTGTATTGTATGTGGATGATCTAATATTCATCGGAAATGCAAATCAGTCCATTGAAGAATTCAAAATAGCCATAAAAAATGAGTTTGAAATGATTGATTTGGGCTTCTTGAAATATTTTCTTGGGATAGAAGTCAAACAAATAGATGAAGGCATATTCATATGCCAATCTAAGAATGCAAAGGAGATCTTAGAGAGATTCAAGATGGTGGACAACAAACCTGTATTCACTCCAGTCGAGACAAGTCTTAAGTTGTGTAAAGATGATTGCAGTAGCAATGTAGACCCCACATGCTATAAGAGCCTAGTGGGAAGCCTAATGTATTTGATTGCAACAAGGCCGGATATTATGGATACAGTCAGCCTCATGTCAAGATTTATGGAGATGTCAAAGGAGACACATTGGCAAGCGGGCAAGACAAAATTAAGGTATGTGAATGGAACAAGAGATTATGGTGTTTTGTATACAACAACAAATGAGTTTCAAGTTGTTGGTTACACAGATAGTGATTGGGAAGGCAACCTTGATTATCGAAAGAGCACTTTGTGGTATGTATTTCATCTTGGGTCAGGAGCCATATCTTGGGCTTCAAAAAAACAACCCATAGTGTCACTTTTTATAGTTGAAGCGAAATACATAGCAGCTAATGCAGCAACATGTTAGGTTATATGGTCGAGAAGAATACTTTCAGATTTGCGTGAAGAGCAACAAGGAGCTTCTACAGTCTATTGTGACAACGTATCATCCATAGCATTGTCAAAGAACCTCGTTTTCATGGTAGGAGCAAACACATTGCAATTAGATATCACTTTATTCGTGAGTTAGTTGAAAATCGTGTCATAAAGCTTAGTTTTTGCAAATCAAATCAATAGCTAACTGATATTTTCACCAAGCCATTGTCTAAAGACACATTCATGCATCTAAAAGGAAGAATAAGGGTCATAAATGCAAGAACATTAGACCTACAAAGTGTTATGATAGCTCCGGAGTCTTACAGTAGAGCTACAGACTCAAACAACACAGCTTTGGATTCCTACAACAGAGCTACGGATTTCAACAGGGTAGCTACGAATTTCAATAGTCCAGCTACGGATTTCGTCAGTCTAGCTACGAATTTTGTTAGTCCAACTACGGATTTCGACAGGGTAGCTACATATTACAGTCCAGCTACGGATTTCATCAGGGTAGTTATGGATTTCAATAGTCCAACTACAAAATCCATCAACAAAGCTAAGACTTCGGTAATGAAGCTACAAACATGCATAAAAAGGATACAAAAGCATTTGGGAAGCTAAAGAGAAGCTATAAGGAGGTTTTGAAGATTGAAAAAAGTCCAATTGACCATGGTAGGAAAGTCAAAAATAAGGGGGAGTGTTAAAATATTATTTTTGACTCCTACCTAACTCCCTCGTCAGCTCCAGAACACGACAGATGCAACCACCAACAAAATTAAATGCAACTATTTGAAATTTGAAATCTGGATCCATTTTTAGTTTGTTTGGGGGAAAAATCTGCGTGGTAGTTGACAACTGTATACAATAGTCAAAGAAAGACAAAATAGGCAGTAGAAGAATTTCAACGTTAGACTAGGTGTGGCAAGAGAATATACAGGAGAGTTATTCAATGCAACATAAGGAAGAGTAAAAACACAGCAACAATTAGAAAAGAAAGTTGAAGAGAATAGTGGAGCAACAGCAGTCTGCAAAAAGACACAACAACAATCAAAGGAAGTAGAAAAGAAGCAGAGGAAAGTTATTTGCTGACAGTAGTCAAACAATCATCTAGAGAAAGGAACGATCAAAGGTTTTTTGTGTCATTTTTTAAACAATTGTAGTTGTAAAGAAATTTTCAAAATTAATATATATATATATATATATATATAATGTTTTTCTAGCCATACTCTGCCCATCCCCTATTTCAGTCTTTTATAAATCATTGTTGTGTTGTTTGCTTGCTGCCGACATGGGCCTGCATATATTTTTGGTATTTTTCTGTCTACATAGCCAATAGAGCTGTAAGCTTTTTTCAACAAAAATAACACAGATTGACACCAAATTTACATGGAAACCCTTTCGAGGAAAAACCACAAATGAATAGCTACTTGGAACTACTGTCCAAATCCAGTCGTATAATAATAATTTTTTTACAAAAATCTGTAGGCACCGACCTGCTAGAGACACCAATCCCCATCGCTAAACAATTTGTAGGCGCCAACCCAATAGAGACACCAATCTCCATTGCTAAACAATTTGTAGGCACCAACCTACTGGAGACACCAATCCCCACTGCTAAGCATCAACTTAGCAAGAAACACCAATCTCTTCTTTCTGAGGCATCAACATCTACTAAAATAATCTTCCACATTATTGTTGCTTCATCAACGAATGATGGCAAATTCAATTTCCTCTTCTTCACAAAAATTTGCTTATGCTTGAATGATAGAAATAATTAATTCCATTCTTCAAATCTGCATGTGTTTGTATGATATATCTTTTTATTCTCTACACACTGGCTTCCTTATTTTCTTTATTAATCTTCACATATCTCACACTTCAACTTTCATATCTTTCTCAACCTTCTATCCGCCTTATATAGCCTTCAAAGACTCTTCACAAAGAAGGCGTCCCATCCAAGAGGCACCTCTTCACCAAAAGATGTGTCCGTTGACATTTCCGTTGGCAATTCCGCCGATATTTCCATCGCCATTTTTGTCGACATTTTGACATTTTCGTTGACATTTCCATTGATATTTTCGTTGACTTTTGTTACATTAATTATAATGCCTTTGAATCAATGACAATATTCCAACAACAATAAAGTTGCCAAGTAATGTTGAGTAATTGTCGATGAACTCCCGAGTTCTGAGTCCAAGTCAAAAGTTTGGCCTGCTGAGTAATTGTTGAGTACGAGTTTTTTGAACTAAGGTTCTAGGTGAAACAGATGACTATCGTGGCTCCAAGGCGAGCGTTTTATCTCCTTCATAACTTAGTGATCATGCGTCACATGACACACAACTCGTCATCGTGGCTGTAGTCTCTTCTACTTCATTGATTTGGGCCTGCTCGCTATTAAATTGAAATCTTCTATGGGGCCAACGATGAGGGGAAATTTTGAGATTGAAAAATTAAGACATCCTTTAAATTAGTGAGATTCCCCATGTCTATTGTCCGCGATCAGATCTTGATGCTTTAAGGGCTTGACTTCACAAATTTACTTCATTAAGGCTAGTGCCTTATTACATCACAAAAGGATTGCTTTATGTATATCACACTATTGATTTTGGGGAACTTCATGGAGTCGTCAAATCTCTCATTTTCTCAAATTCTGCGATCATTCTCCATGTGGCATGGGGCTACTTCAAAAGTAGTCTGATTATCCAGTGCAATGTGCTTCACTTCCTTGGGGTCCAATGGTTGTTGGATCGAATCTTTTGGAGATCAATGGTAGGGGTAAAACTTGAGGCTACCAAGTCTTTTAATCCTTTAAAAGTTGCAATTGGTCATGACTTGGCACTCAACATTGATCATGTCCATTTGCATTTCATTCTTTAAAACAGAGTTCACTGGTTGTTGGATCAAGCTTCTTTGAAGATTGATGGTGGGGGGAAAATAACAAGGTTAACGAACCTTTAAACCTTCTTAAAGTGGCAATTATGTGTTGCATAGCACTCACATTTATATCGTAACCATTGCTTTTACATTCCTTTTGAATTGGGCCCTCTGGCCTTTGGATCTAACCTCTTCTAAGATTAAAAAGAGGATTTATTACAAGAATTATAGATGAAAAACATAAGGGATAGTCGTCATTTGATCCTGAAAGGCATCACTCAAAGACTCAAGGAAAATTCTTATGAAATTACAATATTAAAGCTTGGGCTTTACAAGGGAGTGATTTGTGCACTACTTTTTTTTTTGCGACTCACAAGGGATTATTACTTGGAAGAATAATGAATTCATATACCCTTGTGGGAAATAGAGTCAAAGAATATGGAGACAAATAGTGAAAGAATGGAAATTTAATTAGGAGGCAAAGAGTGAAAGAATGGAACGTTAAGGAGACTAAGAAATTGCTGTCATAGCAGTTTTAAGCCCAATGCATTCTGCCTGTGTTGGGGATTTATCTTCTGTAGCGTCTAGTCGTTCATTGAAATCTCAATAGTCCATTGGTAAGAGAAATTGTTCACCTTTTTCATCACATCGTGAATCTGTTCCTCTAGCCTCGCTAAGGGAGCTATGACCTTGAAGGAATCTTCAGTTGTAGGGTCTTGGGGCCAATTTTGAATCATAGATTCATCCTTTTTGTTGTCCTCCATCAATTTCAGAAAATCTCTCTTTGACAAAAACCTTTGGTCAGCTCCCTAAGGGGATTAATGTGGCTCTGCATACCACTTGTTGTTTGGGCTAACGTGGCCGAATATTCCATGCACTTCTGTGCAGCCTCTTTCATATTTGAACACTGATGGCCCATTGGGCTGCATCAAATATGTCCTGGATGCCTGTTGCAGTTAGTTTAATTGTTGGTAGAGTGAAAGGTTGGTCCTTGAAGAGTAAAGTGTATGAGGCTTGGAACCAATGTCCTAAAGTGATGAATCCACCTCTACCTTCACCTTTTGGATTTGAGCTACAACATCTACAAAAATTAAGGCTTCTTCAAAGTCAGATATCGCTTGCATGTTCTTTTATCCTATTAGGATATACACACTCCTTTGGTAAGGTATGGGGAGACTGCTCTATTTTCTAACTCCTTGATTGCATTTGAATTCTTGGAGCTGTTTGTTGAGTTTGGCATTAGTGGCCTTCTCTGCATCCAATTGGGCCTTTGATATGGTGCCTTGTAACATTTTGGTCAATTGGGAGGTCTGCAATATCAAACCCTTAGACTTTTTTATCTCATTCTTGAAATTTTCCTTCAACTGCTCTTCTTTCTCTTCATTCTTCTGAGCCTCTCTTGATAACTTCAAGTAATCAATGCTTACCACTTTTGTGCTCTGATCTACAAATTGTCCTTGGTGTCTAGGCAGGGCCTTTCGGAAATTCTAGGAGGCAATAAAGGTCTAGTAATTCAAGAAGGCCATTTGATTTTCAGGTTTTACAGCCAGGGGAATTATTTTTCCCAGGTAAAACTACTGCTTTTTTGGGAAATATTGGCTCAGTAGCTTGTATTCTGCATTTTTGGTGGCCATTTGGGCCTCTTTCTTTTGGTAGTACAATTGGGCATTTGCCTTGGATGTTGTAGAAATTTGGCATTAGGTTCATGGGTTGGCCCATGAACTTCTTTTGAAGGGCTTATTCAAGAAAGGGGTTTGTTGGAAGGTTGAGAGGTGATGGAATGATAAGAGAAGACATGGATAAGGAGAGGAAGATGAAGAGGGTGGGGACACCCACCTAGGATTGAGAAAACATGGACATAGATTGGGGTCTAAATGTGAGAGTTCATGTGTGGAATGGTGAAGGGGGAAGTGAATGATTGGGACGTAGAACCCCTAAAAATATAAGGAGGATGAAACATACTCATTCCAAAGGGAAGGGTATGAATAAAAGAGGAAGTATGTACAAGGGAAATAGTAGGGTTTGTGTTAGAATGTACAAGTGCTACTATAGAAACAAAAGTAGACAATGCCTCGGAAAGTTTAACCTGTACATTGGAACTAGATATAGGGGGCAGACTAAAAGATCCAACACTAGAAGAAAGGGAATTAGAGGGATTTACAATTTTATGTACAAGGGAAGAATAAATAAGGGAAACAGTTCCCGAAAAAGAACTAGACATAGAATAAGAACTAATTTTAGAAGAAATAGAGGTATAAATTGTACATGTAATAGTACTAACTACAGAGGAGGACTGGGTATGACTTACCTTGGATTGAGAGGAGAGACACTTGTAGGATCAAGCTTGAAATCCTTTTGAGTCTTCATTCTCCTTTTCGGTAAATCTTACTTTCTTGTGTTGTTGGGAGGAACGGTCTCCAAGACCTCCAAGATTTCTCTTTTTTGTGGTGAATATCACCATCATCCCCTTGGCCTTGTCCAGTAGGTCCTTGTTATCCAATTGTCTAAGATACTCGTGGGGCATGTAGAGATTGATGTGGGGGTTGTGCACTTGACTTTGTGGCATCTTGACCTTTTGAGGTCTTATTTTTACTTTCTGCAATATCTTTGGGCTCATTTGGTGTAGCCTCTGTTGTAGAGGTTCAATAGTCTCTTAAGTGAAAGCACTTGATGATTGTGCACTTTTAATGCCTTTAAGACTATTTGCATGAGGTGTAGCCTCCGATGTTGCCATCTAGCTTGGTAAGAATTTGTCTACTGAAAATTAGGGCAAATAAGGCAATTGATGTACACCTTTTCCCAAGCCATATTTCCTTTTGGGGTGTTTGAGTGGAGTAGGGATAAGTGGTGTTTCAATCAAAGTTACCAAGTTCAGAAATTTGGATTTGTTTTGGAAGGGAAAAAAATCCAAAAAATCTGGAATTCTTGAAAAAGTTCAAAAAATCTGGTCCAGAATGCATAGTTTTTTAAAGATGCAAAATTGACAACTACAATGAATTATTTTATAATATAATATAATTACAGTTTACGACAAATTAAATCATAGTAGCAAAAATCGTTTGGGAAAAAATCATTTTTTCAAAACTGCAAGTGTTTTTCAAAAAATCGTGATTAATCGAAAAAAATCGAGAAAACATAAAACTATCGAAAAATTTTGGAAAAAAGAGGAAAACAGTTTTAAAAAATTTAAAGGCATAGAGATACATATTAGGCATTTCAATTGCATAGAGAATAGACACAGATTATGAGAGGAAGTTAACTGAGATTGTACATCATCAAAATCAGCCCATTGTTTTCATTCATTAATTTCTAGACTATTTAAGTTGCATTTTAAAATGCATACTATTGCTGTTTACAAAGGAACAAAAAATAGGAGTCAGTTAATGGTAACGAAGTAGACTAGGGATTAACAGGTGTCGATGTTGAATCTCTAGGGTTAGAGCCTCTCTTATTTCGAGAGACAATCTCAATGTTGTAGCCAACCTTCTCCAATAAGTCAAAGTTAGCGTCATCATAAATAAGGTCATCATTATTTTCGAGCCATTCAGATTTTTGATTGATTTTGTCAAGTTCAATTAGTTGATCTTCCTCGATGGTACCTAACATTATCAAATAGAATGCATATGTTAGTGATCGGAGAATAATGCTTTAGAAGAATATAAATCAACGTTCCATGTGAATTGAGAATTAGAAATGCAATATTTCTTAACTTTGAGCTTTTTTCATCTTCAAGTAAATATTGTGGTGGACAAACACCAAATCATTAATCCGTTCTTGAGTGATTCAATTGCCTTTTTTGGTCAATATATATGTTCAAACACACTTCAACTACGCTCACAAGTGGGTGAACTGCATGGCTGGCTCAAAATGTGCAGTGCGATCCATCAAAGGTGTTTGGTTTATTTGTCAAAGAAATCTCGCCATTGTGCTGCAAAAATAGATTTTGTCAACATTGTAACATGCACAATTCAATTAAAATTCAACATTTTCACTGTACGTATGTATAAAAATTGTCTACCTAGTTTGAAGGTCTTTTTCCTTGTAATGGCTGCCTTATTAGAGAAGAAACCCCTTGTCTGCTTGTACCTCAACAACTCTCCCATAGCTGCCTCAAAAGATCCCTTGGAAACATTCTTTCCATGCACTTAAATAGGCTCTCTGTGACCTCTGCATCATTTGGAAATTAATTGCTAAAGAACAACGTTGGATTCAAGAAATATCCAGCTGCATGGAGGGGAGAATGCATCTATCGATCCCATATTTTATCAATTATCTCCAATAATGGCATGTACTTGGCCCTCTTATTTTCCATTATGCTCCTAATAGCGTCTTTGGCCTTATAAATTGTCTAATATAGAAAACTCACGGGGTTTATCCCCATCGATGAGTCTCAAAATTTGAACTAAAGGTTTAGAGAATAACAAAATTTTATTTACCTCTTCCCAAAAAGATAGTGATAAAACATAGTTAGCCATTATTTTGCCCTCTATTTATTTCACAAAGAAAGATTCCATCCACTCAGTTGAAATGAACATTCACATAAAATTCATTTATTGTTGAAAAAAGTTTGCAATGCAAAGAAGTGGGTTGTAAACCTTGTCACCCCTCGTTGAAGAAGTTTTTTACCATCTATGAATGTATGCATTATATTAAGAATTCTTATGTGGGCTTTTTTGCAACACCTCTTTCACCCATGGAATTTTGCCTATGTCATCCAAGGTCAAATTAAGACAATGTGCCACATATGGAGTCCAAAGCATAGTTTCATTATTTGTCCATAAGAAACCTCCTAGTAACCATGTAAACAACAATATTATTTGTAATGAATTGGACCACATTTTGTGGCCCCATCTCAATCACAACCCCATCAAATAGATAAAAGAGTGTCTTGCTCGATTTTATCATCTCAAATTCGTCGACACTTTGAATAAAAATTGTGTCAATGTCAAATGACACAAGGAAGTTGATGACTGTGCGACTTCATTTGTCTATCCATCTGACATTATAATGCATCTTAATTTTTTTCCATTCCGTATGATGTTTTGCAAGAACATCACTCACATCTTGTATAGCTTTCCTTCAATAAGTCAGTATGCAAAGCCTCGTATGATGGGGCAGTGAAGCAAAAAATTGCAGCTAGAATTGCATCTGCCATATTTTGCCAGTATGGAGATTTGGCCACATTAAATGATAAGCTAAAGTATTACAAAAATTTGGATATTGTCTTTTTTGTCTGCTCATGAACAATATTTTTCCAACCTATACTCTCAAGCGTGGTTTGCTCTCCATGTGTAGTCTGAAAGCTAAATACGGCTTGAATGTTAACCCTACCTACATCTGGTCCACGAGATACTAATCGAAGGGTATATTATTAAGGAGATATAATGAGAAATATTTCCACCATATTTCACAATTAAAAATATTAAATGGATGTCAAATATAACATCTACTACAAATGAGGGTTAGGTTTACTGGTTAAGGTTAGGTTTAGTTTTTTTTAAGTTTTGGGTGTATTTAAGTTTTTAAAAACTGTAGACAACATTTCAAATTGACCCATCATACGAGGCTTTGTGGATTGATTTGTTAAAAAAAAGGCCAAAAAATCGGGTTGAAAAAAGTGTTTTGGGCCAAGTATAAGAATTAATTGTGATTAATTGCGTTTAAATCGCATGTTTTCTACTATGCTCTTTTCTACGCACCAATCCTGCTCAAACTCTTTTCAATTGCAGACAAAATTATATAAAATGCCTTAAACGAAATAAATCAGCACTAATTTGGCCACTCAAAGGCCTTAAATGATCTCCCAATTCCAATCGTCCTAGATGAAATAAATTAGCAAAAATCCGCAAACCCTAAGAGGATTTTTCCCTTGTAGCATATGGCCCACAAAGGAGGTCTTCAACCCTAGGAGCCAAATCGCCACTCCAAAACCCAATAATCTGTAAATAGCTTCTATAAACCAACCACCTTTCCAATCATGAATGATGGAGCATAAACTGTAGCTCTTGATGTAGAGCTACTTACAATGAAGATATGAAGGGTTTCGTCTTCACACCTCAATACACTTTAAGGGTTTCCGTCATCAAAATTCTATGGCCAAGGTTGACATATTTAAGCAAAGATTCAATAAGTAATGTCCCCTTTTCATATAATTTTAATAATTAATAAAATTGCCCAAATAGTGATTTTAATCATTCAAAAATATAAGGCAAGTTAATTAATTATTAAAATAGATCTATCTTGGATAATTATTTGAATTATCGGAAAAGTGGTTTTAACCATTCCGATAATTAAGGTAATTTTAATCAGTTCACAAAGAGAGTTCATGCATGGACAAATTTTGAGATCAATTGCTCCCAAAATTTTGAATTAACATGGCAGGCACAACAATATATAAAAAAGGGATAAAATCCAATATTGGTGGGGTTTGTTTGGTGATGCATACATGTGTGAAGAAGCTAGCAAAGGGCAGCGAAGGGAAGGATATACATCTTACATAAGGGGATCTCTACCAATGGGTTTAAATGATTATGATATGCACTTGCAAAGTATGTTTTCCAATTTGGTTAAGCTTGTTTTCTCTCTACAAATGGAAGGACTACATTTTCAAAATGAAGAAGGATTGATGTGGTATAAAGGTCTTAGCACACCATGGAATACACACTATGGGAGCACACCTCCTCTAGTGCTTCTCCATGAGATGAATTTAATTATGGGTAGCCTTGCTAAGCATATTAACTTGGTTCAGTTTTGTAGTCCTAATCTTCATATAGGGCATAAGTCCATGATGGTTTGTTGGGGAAGCATGGAGTTAGAGAGCCCATTAAGGATAAGTTTGGTATTGAGAAAATTGAAATTTATAAGTAGAGGCATAGCTGTGTTTTACTATGACAGCCAACATATTTGCATGCACAATCAATGGGGGGAGTTTTCAACTCATAAGGGGACCTTGTGGATAAGTTCAAATCATGATAAGAGGTATGATAACTACTATTTTGAGTTGTATGACACATTGGTTTCTTTTGAGCAGCATACTAGGTACATGTATGGCAAGGCAAGAAGTTCTAATGGCATACCACAAATCATGGGAAGAGGAGAGAAAGCAAGTATTAATTTTGAATCTTGTCATCATGAAGAATCAAAATTAGGCATGTACTTACAACAATATCATGAAGATTGATTTTTTGGGTACATTCTATCTTTTGCAATGATTTGGAAAGATGCATGTTTGGGTTCCATTCGTGAGTAATAGAAGTAGAACTTGCACAAAGAGGTTACAACTCTCATTAATAAGCATTTGGGGACTCTTGATGAGCTTTTTAAGTGTTACATGCATGCATGGGAATGTTGATAAAGGGCAGCCTTTGGAAGGGCACATGGCATGCACAAGGAGGCCCATATATGTTGAGTTGTACTACCTTAAGGCTTCACATCATGGTAAGTTTACAAGATGGTTCTTAGCTGATTTCTTTTTGCATGATTGGAGAATTATAGCATGGCATTAGGAGGGTCATTACTCTTGGGGCAACAAGGTAATCAAATTCTATTATATTTTTTATTTCAACTTTTGGCCACATATCACTTCCTTGGAGGGTATAAGGGAAAGGAGCTTCCTCATCCACCACTTGGTATTGAAAGGGGTGTTTCATTCGGAACATGTGGAGCCTTTGGAAGGTTACGAGGACACATCTAGCACTTGGAGGCAGCCCTCAGAGTATAAGTACAAAAGGTTCATGGCTCCGTTGAGGACTACCACTTCTTGGGAAGCAAGGACATATTTTGGTTGCATTGTGGGACGTGTTGGTAAGGTGGAATGACAATCATTATCCATTTGGGGAATTTTATGCTATGCTTATTGGCAAAAGTTATTCCACTTAACAGGTACAAGAGAAAGGCTTTTTGAGCATTACAATAGGTTTTACCACTTGGACACGGTAATTGGACATATGAGCTTGCATTTGCTTAAGAGCAAACAAATATGGAAAGGGAAGATTGTAATGTCCTATTTTTATATAATTTTAATAATTAATAAAATTGCCCGAATAGTGATTTTAATCATTCGAAAATATAAGACAAGTTAATTAATTATTAAAATAGAACTATCTTGGATAATTATTCAAATTACCGAAAAAGTGGTTTTAACCATTTTGAAAATTAAAGTAATTTTAATAATTATTCTAAGGGGCTTTATAATTAATAAATTGCTTGAAAAGTGATTTTTATCACTTTAATTATTAGAGCAATTTAATTAATTATTTAAGCAAAGACCTTAAATAAAATAATTATTTAATTTGTCAAAAAGTAATTTTAATTACTAATTTATTAAGACAAGTTATTTAATTAATTCAAAAGGGCTTAAAATAAAATTAAAAGGAATGTTGCCTTGGGAGCTAAAGCAAAGAAAAGGAAAATATATCCTATAAGTTGGCAAAAGAGGGTTATGAGGTATTTTACCTCCCCAAGGTGGTTCGCTCCCCTTTGGAAGGTACAAATACAAAGTGAAGATCACAATTGAAGATATGTTGAAAATTGATATTGTTTTTTCATGTTTAAAGAAGATATTGGGATGCATGTTTGGCGCTGATTATTCTACAAAAAGTGTCTTTTGACGCCACTTTTTGCTAAGGTGGATTTGTTACTTGCCCTAGAGGGGCGATTTGCTTTGTATGCTTATTTAGAGGGTTTGGTGGACAATCTGATGTTCAATTAGAGCATAATAATTCTAATTATTATTTATATTAATTTTCCGAGCATGGTGACTTGTTTGGGATTGAGGGTTTGATGTTTGAAAAGGTAAATTTTGAAAACTAGGGTTTTTAGAATTTTAGAGCAATTTTTGGTAACCTTTTCATGGAAGGAAAATTTCGAAATTATTTTTATTTGATATTAATTATTTTTGTGATCAGTTTGAGCTCTTATTTGCATCATAATTCCAAATATTGAGAGTTATGATTTTTTGAAGTTTTCAGCTGTACGTAAGAAATAATATTTGTTGAGGGCAAATTTGCAAAGGTTTCGTTCTTATTTAATTATTGCAGTAACTTTTTGAATTTTAGCAATTGGATTGTACTAAGCTTGAGTAGGGATTAGAGTGGGAAAGGACTTCAATTCGGTTACTGTGGCACTAGGGTTTGGAGGATTGAAACATTCATTTCAGGGTCTTTCTTCATTGCAATAAGAGCCATTGATGGTCAAATTCACAAGGTATTTATTTGTTATTTATTTCAAGGTGAATTGGAGTTAATTTTCAGACTTTAGTTTGAAGATGCAATTACAGTAGCTAGGGTTTGCTGATTTTTCTAAATTTAGAATTCAAAAATTGTGGATTTTGGGGGCAACCCCTTTCGGGTTGAATCTACCCATTTGGGGACATTACACAATATTATAAAAATGCATGACCTTCAAATTGAACTCTCACTTTCCTTTTATAGCCAATGCTCCAAAAACAACATTTAAATTAGGAGGGAAAGCCTTATTTTCAAAAATTAAAAGGGCGTCTTTATAATTCCCCTTTTTAGACCACGGGTGCTCATGACCTTCCAAAAAGGCCCCAACCTAAATGAAATTAAGATAACAAGGTACTTTTCATAATTCAAGTGCAAATTAGAATTTCTAACGTACTTTTTTCATTAATTGCTCTTCAAGTGGGCCCTCAACATTCCCATTTCTTCTTTTCCCCTAGTCTTATGGGAACAACTTAAAGGCTAAGGATTCCAAGTGTGCTCATGTCAAAAAGGCGGACATGACAGCCCTAGAGTTAGGCACTAGATAGATTGTGTTCAATGATGTCCTTGTTGTATCCTTGAATATTTTCATAGCAACAAGCTATAATGTCATCATATTGCATACCCTGATGAATTCCTTTTCCTAATTAGTAGTACAAACCTTACCAAGTTAAAAATCTTTTCTAGGGGTTATTTGTTCTTCATGGTAACCCTCTGTCTTGATTGTTATTGTCTTTTTTATTTCCCATGTTTTGATCATTAGGGTTGAACTTGCTTTTAAGGGAAATTAACTCTTTTTCTATTTGTTTGATTTATGTCGAATGATTTGTGTTAGCAAATAAATGAAGAGACAATTGTGAGAAGCACATGATGTATTGATTTGTGCATTGATCTTATTTATGATATGCAAAATTGGTTGCAACATGGTTACAACAGTTACATGAGGTTATTAGTTTAGAACTTCATGAAAATTAGTTAAGTCTTATTACAATATTTAACACCCCCTCTTAATGACTAAAAGTAGAAATGACTCCAAGTTTGTCTCAAAACTTTACAAAAAGAATAGAACCAAGAGGTTTCATCATTAGATTTGTCAGTTGTTTCTAATAAGCACAGAAGTGAAGAGAAATATCACTAGAATCAATCAATTGTCGAATGTAGTGATGATGAATCTTGATGTGTGTGGTGCGGGCATGAAAAATATGATTCTTTACTAACTTCAATACACTTTGATTATAAAAAAATAGTGGAGTAGGTGAAGATGAAGGAAGTTGCAAATCAGCTAGAATTCGACGTAGCCAAACTACTTTACAACTGGCATTGACTGCTGATTTGTATTCTGCTTTAGTGGAAGAGAGAGCAACGGTATGTTGAAGCTTGCTCTGTCATGAAACAACTACTGAACCAAAAAAAAACATATACCCAATGGTAGATTTCCAAGTATCAACTGATCCTCCCCAAGCAGAGTCTGTATAACCAATCAATCTGAAATGTGTTGCCCTTTGATAGAGAATGCCAAAGTCAAGAGTTCTTTTGACATAGCATAAAACATGTTTTGTTGCTGTCAAGTGTGCTAGCTTTGGTTGAGACAAGAATCAAGAGAGGTAGCTAATAGCAAAACATAAATCTGATTGAGTGGTGGTATGATATATCAAGTTGCCCACCAACTGTGTATATAATGATTCATTGACCAGTGATGAATCATCATGAGCTGATAATTTCAGCCCTATCTCCATAGGTGTAGAAGCAGAATTACAATCCAACATTCCAAACTTCTTCAAAAGAGTAGTGGCATACTTGACCTGAGCAATGAAAATGGAGTGGTCATGTTGCTAGAATTCTACACCCAAACAATAGTTTAGGAGGCCTAAATCAATAATATCAAAAGCAGTGCACAAATCTGAATTGACTTTCTGAATTGTTGTCTCCACTTCCTGTGATGACAAGGTCATCAATATACACAATGAGTATCACAGTGTCATCATTAGTGCTTTTGATATAGAGATTCGGATCATATGGACTCCATATGGATCCAAAATCTCATAGATGTTGATCAATTTTGATGTACGAGGTTCGATGAGCTTGTTTAAGCCCATAAAAAGACTTCACCAATTTGCAAACCAAATGATCACAACTAGGTTCCTGAAAGCCTTCAGGCTACACCATGTATACTTCTTCATCCAAATCGCCATTAAAGAAAGTGCTTTTGACATCCATTTGAAACACTTTCCAACCAAATAGAGATGCGATAGAAAGAAATAACCAAAATGTGACCATTTTTGCAATAGGAGCAAAAGTCTCCTCGTAGTCTATTCCCTCCTATTGTGAAAATCCTTTCGCAACAAGACAGGCTTTGTACTTCTACAAAGTACCATTAGCCTTGCATTTGACTTTGTACACCCATTTGCAACCAATGGGTTGCTTACCTAGAGGTAAATCCACCAATGTCCAGGTAGTGTTTCTCATCAAGGCATCATATTTTGATTGCATCATTGTCTCCCACTCAGGTTTGCCTTATGCATTAGAATATCTCTGGGGATCTGAAATAGTGAAAAGATCAAAAGCAAGAGCAAAATACATATGCTCTTCATCATCAGTTGAATCCACAACTAAATTTCCTGCTTGCCAAGACCGTGTATGAGATTGAGGAAGATCACCCTCATACATTTTGTAGAGTGGTGTAATACCACTTGGGTCTCTTTTGTACCAAGGATTCCTATTCCTATTGAACAACAAATGGAGAAGTGGTCGACTCAAGTTGATGACGATAATAGACTAATGGAGTGTTAGCCATGGATTGTTGCACTGAAGACTGTGAGGGTGTCTCCAAAACATGTGGTTCTTCATCTTTTAGAGGAAGTACAAAACTAGAAACCTCTGGATTATTAGAGATAGCTTGCTGATTACAAACAAAAAATGACTGTTTCTTTTACATCAACACCCTGACTAATAATGATCTTGTTAGTAGACACATTTATTAGTCTATATGCTTTGGATTGAGTACTATAACCAACAAAGAAATATTGGGCACTTTTAGAATCTAGTTTACTTCTTTGTTTCTTAGGAATGAAAGCATATGCAACAGAACCAAAAACATGAAAATTTGTTACTTTTGGTTTGATGTTGGACCAAGCTTCTTGCGGAGTGATGTTCTCCAAATCCATGCAAGGACTTCTGTTCAATATGTAGATTGATCTGTTTACTGTTTCTCCTTAGTATTTATACAACACACCTCTGTTGTGCATCATGGATTGAGCCATCTCCATGATTGTGAGATTTCGCCTTTCAACCACTCCATTCTACTAAGGAGTGTATGGGGTTGTTAGCTACCGATGAATTCCTTTCTTTCTGCAATAGTTCTAAAATTACTTGGAAGTGAGTTCTCCCCCATTATCGGATCGTAAGGTTTTGATCCGCCGACTTGTTTGATTTTTTACTAGTGCTTTGAATTTTACAAACTGAGCAAAACAGTCAGACTTTTTGTTCAAGAAGTAGACCCACATTTTTCTAGAAAAATCAACGAACAACAAAAAATACCTTGCACCAAGAATAGTAGCTGACTTCCAAGATGGCTCACATAAATCTGCATGAACAAGATCAAGGAGCCCTTTTGTTCTCCAGGAACCTTCAGTGGGAAAATATTTTTGCTTCTGTTTGCTAGACAAACTTGCTTGACTTGGATAGTAGGCAATCCAAGAACCTTATTCTGTTTTTGGAGTTTGGCCAAATACTGAAGATTGAGATGTCCAAATCTCTCATGCCATACAACACTAGTATTATCCTCCACAATTAATGCATTCAAACCGACAGTGGCAGGATCAACAAGTCTATACAAGCCATTTTGTCCAAGGCCTAGGGCTGTGACTTTATCATTTTTGATATTAGACACAATACATTTCTTTCTTGAGAAATTTACTATAATGTAAGGGTTTTTAGTTAACTGACTAATTGATAGAAGATTTTTGTTCATCTTAAGTACATACCTAACATTCTTGACTATGAACTTTGCAATATTATTCAATACAATGCGTATATCTGCTGTCCCTTCTACAACATGTGACTTACCATCACCCAAGGAAATTGAATCAGATTTTTTTTTCTTTTGTAGTGAAATTAACATACTAGCCTTTTTGACATGTAAAATGCTTTGATGCATTGGAATAAAAAAACTAGTAACTGGTAGACCTCTCATCGGAGCATGACGCCATGAGAGCATATTCTTCCTCAGATTCAGCGTCAATTGCTGCGACATTTGCATGCCCTTTTGCCTTGTTATGTGTTAGATCATATTATCTTTTTCTGCATTCTTTCTTAATATGACCAATTTTTTGACAATAATAACATTTTACCTTGAATTTTGGGGAAGATGAAGACATATCTGAATGTCTTTTCCATCTCCCTTTTGATTGGGCAACAAATGCACTTTTTGATTGGCTGGAACTGGGCTTATTGAAATGTGTCTGCATGTGCTATTTTTGCAGCAAATATGAACTCCCCTGATTAAAAGTGAGTGTTACTCTCTGTCATTAGGTGCAAAGCTTCCATGAATGATTCATAAGGAGGTGCCAGGTTATTCAGAACAAGAGCCATCATATCATCGTCATCTACTTTTTTGTTGATTGCTGACAATTGGTTACGGAGATCTTTCATCCATAATAAATGTTCTGATAGAGACCCACCTTCTGTCATTTTTGTGGAAAACAAAAGATTTTGCAAATACAATTTTCAACTCTTTTCCAAAGTCTGGTACTTGTTCTTGAGACTGGTCCATAGTACACTTGCTTGTGCAACATTCTGGACCTCCAGAATCATATCATCCAACACAGAAAGTTTTGACAAAAGAAGGGCTTCTTTATGACATTTGTCATAATCGGCAAAATTCATTGTCAGTCGTTGTTTTGTGTCAGGTATAAGCTTGTCACAATCATGAAATTCTGCAATTGTCAAGATTTTGACTCCACTTTATAATTCTGCCTAGTTAATTTTTGGGCCTCAAGAAGGACAAGATTCTGGATATTGGTCATTTTTCACTTTGAAAAATAAAATTTAACCAATAAAATACCAAAAAAATCCGAAAAAGTTGAATTATTACAATCTTTCTAATGTTCTTTTCTGATTTTGTGCAATTTTTTAATCAGCGAATTTTTTTTAAATATCATAATCTTTTTGAAAATAATGACTCATTGGTTCTGCAAATTTTTGAAAATTATCTTTCTACAATTCCTTTCTGCCTTGTAGTGATATGTATTTTGGATTTCGTGCATCGTCAAGCATCTGGTGACTCAGCATTTTTGCCCTTTGAGTCGTGACTAAGTTTTGTCATTTTGCCCTTCGAGACTGATTGCAAACTCATCCTTCAAGACTAATTGCAAACTATTGTGTTGTCCTTGTGTCCTTCCAAGACAGCAACTGCAACCGTGTGTGCCCTTTTGCGTCATTGTTGCCCTTTGCGTCGTTCCTAGACGCATCATTCTGCAACTGCAACCCTACATGCTTGTTATGTCGTGTGTCCTTCGACAACCCTCCCTTCCTCAACTTTGTCTTGTGATTTGATTGCATCTTTCACCGCTACTGTGTCTTCCACAACAAACTCTGTCATGATTGGTCTGTCACGAGCGTCTTCCATGTATGTCGTGCCCTTTCACGAGCAACTATTTTCCCATGTATGACAACTGCAAACTTAGATTGTGTATTGTCTCTCCTCTTTTTCCTGTTCGTACCCTAGATCTAGGGTTTCTTCGAGCAATGAAAACTCGTACCTTTCAGGCTTCCTCGAGTGGTGGCTCTAATACCACTGTTAGCAAATGAATAAAGAGACAATTGTGAGAAGCACATGATGTATGGATCTATGCATCGATCTTATTTATGATATGCAAAATTGGTTGTAACATGGTTACAACAATTACAGGAGGTTATTAGTTTATAACTTATCTAAAATTAGTTTAGTCTTATTACAATATTTAACTATTTGTTCATCACACATTTGGTCCATTCATTGATTAAGCTCATCATAGAATTCAACTTCTTGATGAATGAAGTTGGCAATGTTTTCATCACTCTTAAAGACCTGGCAATGCTCAATGTTATATGAAATTGCAGGTGGAACATTTACCTATACATCACATTTGTCTTCAAACAAACCCTTGAAAGCATCAAATTGTGACTCTACCACCGCCATGCAATTTGCTTCAATATTCCTTTTCTTGGGGATTTCCTATATATTGATAACATGAAAGCTCTTGAGAAAATCCCATATTGTGTGTCTCTAAGACCCAAGTAGGGTGTTCTTGGTGATACATGATAATCTTGCTTGATAACTAACTCCTTATCTCCAAACACTTGGAGCTTTATTTTTTCTTTTATGCCAATTGCATTCCAAGGGCGAGTGATTCATATTCAACAACATTATTAGTGCAATTAAATTGCAGTCGGTATGAATGGAGTATTTTATCTCCTTTTGGGAAGAACGAGAGAGTGTTAGCCCCAGCTCCATTCTTGCAGTTAACACCATCAAAATAGAGCTTCCATATACCTTGTAGATCATCTCCTTTTTCTTTGACAACATTGGGAGGTTGGTCTTCTTCATCCTTGATGCAATAAGTGCGCATTCCAATTTCCTCAAAGTTATCTTCTTTATGTGTTTATCGCCCAAAGATATTATTGGGTATTGGTCTTGTCTCTAACCCTGTCATTAGCCTCTTCATTAGGCCATTCCGATTTTTATTTAACAAAAATAATATGATTGGTGTTATTCTCTAATTCTTCATATGATGTAAAGCGATACACAACAATAGGCTTTGCAAAAAAATTGACTCTGGTGCCATGTTGTGTCCTTACAATCATATGAAACGAGTCTAGAGACAAATACCCACTTATCTTGGCTATGAAATCCGTTGATAGACAAACACTGAACATTGTAGGGAGATCTACCATGGAAATGTTATAGGGATGCTAATACTTGAGCGAGAATACAAGGTTAGAGGAAAATATTTGATCACATCGATAGTTTTAACTAGGGTTCCATCAAGTTGGTTAATGTATACACAATATTTTTCACTTTTATTATTTACGAACACTTTCTCTTGCAACAACTTGTCGAGTTCTAATATCTCTGAGTGCATGCCTTAAAGGATGCATCGGGAAAGAGGTGGGTAGGCCTTTTGTGCTTTGCGAGAATATTGTTGCCTATCTATCATTCCTATATTCATTCTAGCTTCCTTAGACTTGATCCCCTAAGTTATCTCCTATTTACACCCTTTAGCTATATCAAGACCTATATTTCTTACTACATCAGCCCGGTCCAATGTGGTTTTATCTAGCACTTGTCCCTTCCCTACCACATCGACCTGATTGATGTAGTTTCGAACGTCTTGGCGTAACCTTCGCAACTATATCAGCCTAGTTGACATAGTTCGAGGTCAGTTGGTCTGTTTTAAGCTACATCGAGCTGGCCAATGGCGTCAACTTAAATTTTGGGATGGATTAGGGTCGTTAACCACTTATAAATAGAGGTGACCATTTCATTCCAATAGCGAGATTCTTTTTTATTGTTATTTCTCGCACTTCTGCCTTAGATCTACACTTGGAGGAGTTATTGCTTAGGATCTTGTCTGGAAGGAAAGCTTGTCTTGTGAAGTCTTGGATGCATTAGGAGCCATCCTTTTAGCTTAGAGCTTGATTCAGCCTTTGAGATCCTTAAAACCACAACAATCTCTTGTAAAGCACCATTGGCCAAAGGGGAGATTGAGGCTCGATAGGGCCTTTTCAAGGTATGCATATTCTAACCCTAGCTTTTTCATTTAGTAGATAGAAGTTGCATAATTGCTTGGATAATGAATGTATATCTCCTTGTTTAAGCTTTCTCTACACTTATACTTAGTGTGGCTATAGGATTGTTTGAACTTGTCATCTTTCTATTTTAGGTAGCCTAGGCCCTCATTTGCCTACCATGGCTCCTTACCTATTTTGATATGTTTCTAACACTTTAATTACATCACTTGCTTGCAATATTAGATTACTTACAAAACAAAGATCTTGTTAAATCTACTTCATTGTGTTATTGGCCTAAAGGCTTTGGAACCCTTTCCTTTGATATTGTGTTTTAGGTGCTCCTCTTGTTAGGTTTATGGATTTGTTGGTCACATCTCAAATCATTAGGTATCATTTGGCTCTCTTTGATTAACTTTCTCTAAGTCTGGATCTATAGATAAGATAGTTGCAAGCTAATCCTAGCCCATTGCATACAATGAACACATTTTTCAGAGGGAATAAATGTTATGCCTAAGGTATTAGCCACTTGTTTAGGGATAATCGTGATACTAGCACATGAATCAATCATGCAATTGTGGACTAAATGATTACCAACTATTAACGAAACATAAAATGAAGAGGGTTTCCTTTTATTTACCTGTAAGCCATTGGCTTGGCATACAGTTGCCAACTGGTCTTGGGTATTTTTCCTAGGTTCAATGTGCTTTTTTTGGGGTGGTACTTCAACATGATACTACTGTAAAGCCTCTTGCAATAGATTTGTCTAGTTGGGGATTAAGAAGACATCTGACACTATCAAGCTTGTAGGAGTTATTTTCATCACCTCAACCACGTTGAATTGATCAGCTACTGGAATCTGTTGATAGGAGTTTATTGATCATTCTTTTCTAGGTTTCTCAACAAGAGGAATAAGAATCCTTTTAGGATGGACTTGAGTAGGAAGTTGTTTAGTCCTTTTAGGCTTACATGTAGGAGTCTTTGGTTGCAATCCTTTATGATTGTTTTCTTGAGTTGGTGTTGTTGGTGGCATTTGGGTGCTATGTAGTGCTTGGTTTGTAGTAGCTTGGGCCTCGAGTTCTCTTCTTTGCTCTTGTAAGCTAATCATACATGACTTGAGGCGTAGTAGGAACTTGGTGGTTCTCTTTTAAAACATGTAACAC
This sequence comes from Torreya grandis, assembly GCA_037957365.1. Lineage (NCBI taxonomy): Eukaryota > Viridiplantae > Streptophyta > Pinopsida > Cupressales > Taxaceae > Torreya > Torreya grandis. Next base: position 6,752,602 of record JARHVA010000165.1, on the reverse strand, counting down.
ATTCTCTTCACAACAAGCCATAGCATTTTGACTCGTAGAGGTGATTGAATTTGAGCATCATTCACCACTTGTTGGGGTGGATAGAGTATGCGTTTTGCCATGAATACCTAATCTTGATACATGGGGTAGAGTTTCAAATTATGGACAAGATATCAAGCAAGACACCAACCTTCTTCCTCAGCGAAATTTTCTTGCACTGGGACAACTTTGGAAGGATTTTGATTATTTTCTTTGTATTAAAATTTGTAGTTAACCGTTGAAAACCTAGGTTTTTTTGTGAAACAGTAAATTGCTGAACTTATTGCGGGCCGGGTAGTGCCCTAAAACCAGTGGTTAACAACAAATAACTAATTGTAGTTACTCTATTAGCTATGGGTTTTAGGGCACTACTCGACCCTAACCCGGGTAGTGCATGAATATTACAAAAGTTTTAAAAATATCGTCATTTGCTATCCTTTTCTTCACAATTTTTGGCTTTGCGTCTCTCATTGCGATTTTTGTGCCATTTGTCATCATTTAGCAGGGTTTGATCACTGCTTGTCACCATTCATCAAGCTTTCAACAGGGTTTGTGTGTTGGTCACTATTCAAGAAGCAGGGTTTGTGTGGTTTGTTACCGTTCAAGGCTCGAGTGATGAGTATGGGGCTTGAGCAAGGTTTCAATCTATAATAGCGAGCTTTCAGTAGAGTGTGTTAGTTACTCACCGTTAAGTTTCAGCAAGGTTTGAGCTCGAAGTCGAACTGCAGAACTGCTTGGCAGCTTGAAACCAACAACAATTTATTGTAACTGGTCTTGTGCATCCCTCATTAATTCATTTGATTGTAATTGCTTGCTAATGGAGGAGTTTAATTGAAGGAGATCTAGGTTCATTTATTAGGGCTAATGGAGGAGTTCTAAGTCTAACTACAAATTGTAACCTATAACCCGCTTCATACTCAGAGTTCCTAACAACAGACAATAGTGTAACTTGCGGGTTTTAATACATAGCAATTCATAGTAGGTTGTCATTGATCATTCATCATAATATCATATTACATCATTGATAGGTTGTTGTTAAGGAAGTGATATTAGTAATACATCAGTGATCAGCCAAATATCTATTTTAGAAATTGAAATAGAATCCAAAGGTGAGGTGACTTCAACTTCAAAGCAACTTCAGGATGTCATTTGGTTCCCGTACGCCTAAGAAGTCTGATGACCCAACATGGAAACATTGCTATAACCTTCCTAAAGAGCAGCGCCATCATACGCAATTATTGCGAGTTTAAGATGAGTGTTGGGGTGAATCGTGTCAAATACCATGTAGCACGGATTCCAGGGGATGATGTGCGACAATTCGACAAAGCACCCCTTGAGGCTCAAAGAGAGATGGTTGTTGTCCTAGTTGCATATGAGAAAAAAAACTGTTGAAGCACTTGCAACCATGATGAATAGGGTGCAGCAAGAGTTGATTCTAATGAGTTAGGAGCCTTTGGCTCTTTTGTTGCGCAAAGAGTAGTTTGGGGACTGGACTCACCTAGTGGAGATAGTTGTGATTTGTGGAGTCCCCAAAACTGAGCCTTAATTTTTCTTGTTTCCCCCCCAATAATTTTGCATGCAATGCACAATTCAAGTCAACTCGAATCGTTGAGGTGTGTTTTACTTCACCTACGTGTACACCGCAGTAACTGATCATGTCTAAACCGCAGATGGATCACCTTGTGATCAGATGACTAAGCCCATAGCGTCAATTGAAACCACAATGTTTCCCATAGATTGTTTGTTATTTGTATGCAACCATGCTCTGGTTCGTTATGCAATCTTGACGCTACACCTCACCAATCAGGGCATGAATGAATAACTGTTCTTGAGCTTGTTGAAGGCTCTTAGAGTTTAGCTTCTGCTCTCATTAGGGAAGCTATCCCTCAACTTGCAACATTGTGCTTAGAGAGTCTCATCATCATTTGTTACTCTCGCAAACATAAGTCCCATTGATATTGTGACGATTTATAACCATGTTGTCATTATAATTGCTTAAGTTCATCAATTCATATTTTATTCGGATAAATTATTGACAGGGTAGGTTTAATAGATTCGGCTGAAATTTATTATTAGTTTATAGATTTACTGAAGTGAACTTAACAAGTTATTGGTAGTTTTACTTACAACTTGGATTTGTAGGACATGTGCCCCACATTAAGGTCGTCCTCGAAGTTGTTAACCTTTGCTGTTTTTAATCATTTAAAACTTTACAGTTATTTGATTGCATTGAAAGAATTTCTTTATGACTTACAAAACTGAAATCTTACAATATTCAATTATTTATAGTTTACCATGTCATTGATTATCCAACAATTACAACTCAACATAATAACTATCCTTGGTAAAATACTAACTGATATTATCCAAAAAACCAATACACAAATTGTGAGCGAAACATGGTCCCATATATATGTATTCTTCAGCACAATCCAGTTACATCAAGAATGGCAACCGTATAAAAACATGCCATTATAAGACTTCATAGAGTCATAATTACACTGTCATCATATAACAAGTACAACAATACTTTGCAAGCCTTCCAAAGACAATGCACAATCCAGCAGCTTTGAAAGTCAAAATAGAAAACAAGTTAACAGTAAACACTTGAGTTCTATCTAACTTTTGGCCTTGTAGACCAAAGCATAGGGACAAACCCTCGCTGAAAAAACCTTTGTCCATGCCTCACGACTGCCATACATACCCATAACCGGGATCAGGGCCCGTTTTGTGGCACACAAGTAAATCAATGTTTGAGAACCAATCTCCTTGATTCCACACCCCTTTGCCGCGACAAACGTGTTGACAAGGCAGGAAGTAATGCTTGCACAATTACTTTATGCATTCTCTACACACTTGGCCAGATGAAGAGGTTCAAAATAAAGTGGTTGGACTCTCACAATCCAACTTCGAAATCATCCAGATAAAACTTACATGAATTGCAGTAATCACACAATTTTCAATAAATGCAACAAGTAGAGCAGTTGCATTAATTGCAACATTGGTTCATTTTGATAGTTAAACGATCTAAGTATCCATAGATCATAATTTACAGTTGGCAAAATAACGAGGTAACACAAAGTCGCAGAATCGCTAATGTTTCCCACTTGGTTATTTCACATGCCACAACTATTTTCCACATTTATAGATGATGGTACCGATCAAATGTTATAGTGTTTTATCACCTGTGATCCACATTAGAGAAATAATCAGATGCAGTACCCATTCAAGAGAGCCTAAGAAAATGAATAATTTAAGGTCAAACGGATAACATTAACAGAGCTGCTACTTAGTTATGATTACACTTGAACAAACTTTTCCAATCATACATGCACAACGAAGTCATCGGAGTACTTCAATATTGTTTCCTCAACAAAGTAATTACAGCCATGCTTAAAATACCATGAAGTAAGCTACAGTTGTATATATTTATTTTCAAGCATCCAACCAATGCTAATTACAACCATTATCTATATGCATCATATACAACCTATCATTCCAAAATTAAGAATCGTAACTTTGAATATGGCTACTTCAACCAAATGACAATTTAACATTCATAAATATCAATACAGTCGCGCTCCTAAAAAACACGAAGAATTTTTAAAGTTCTATGTAAGGGTTTAACTTTTAACAAAAGTCAGATTTGCGTCAAAGGAACCATGATTTCTTTTTCCAACCATTATAGCACTCAACCAACAATATTAATGAAATAGAAGTGCAATAGGCTGAAAATGAAATCAAGGAATCGCCATACTTCTACTGAGGCATTTTAGCTCACAATCAAAATCAATAATGAAATCAATAAGCTACAGCTGGACATACATTTTATTGAAACCAAATACTTCCAAGAATGATAACACAACTTCATGATAGAAAATCAACAAAAGCTACAGTTGAATGTATTTCATCTATACTTTTGAAACATGAATCCATTCAAAACTATAACACTCAACTTCTTTTTAGCAAATCAATTGTAAACTACAGCTGTATATATTTCTTTTCTAAAAACCAAGAATCCATCAAAATAACAACACTCAGCTCAAGCAATTGAAAGCTACAGCTGATTATTTCATTTCTAAAAACCAAGTTCCCATCCAAATGACAACACTCAACTCAAACAATTGAAAGCTATAGCTGAATATAATTACTTATTTCGAAACAAAAACCAATCAAAAAATAAACATGCAGCCCCATAATAGCTACTCAAATGTACAACCATTAATTTGATGCAAGAGCACAACCACAATGCAAATGTACAATCATCATTTTGATGCAAATGCAGAGTCGCAATGCAAAGGTACAACCACTATTTAGATGCAATGTACAGCCGCTATTTAGATGCAACAACTACTAAAACACAATTGCAGCCACATTCATATTTCTTACAACAAGAAGAGAGTTGTATCTACAGCGAAAATTTCAATTAGCAAGGCATTCTCTATCAGCCCTAAATCAAAATCTAAACTTGCAATAACAAGCTACAGCTGGCCCAAAACAGGGGTCTTTCATTTATTCATGCCGTTTTATAATAACATAGCCACCTTTCAAGACAAAACCGAATAGTTTTTGACTTATAACCAACAATATGTAAATGATTATAGCTAATCCAAAACAAGATTGTAACTCAGATTTCGACCGTTCCTCTCTTGCCAACACAAGGTTATTCCACTATGAATAACACACATAACTCAGAATTGCTTCAGGCTAAAGATCATCTCTATGGGCTTGGGGGTGAGAGCCAACTCTCACCCCCAGGTCCATATGGGTGGAAGGTTCTGTCAATAAGTTAATAACCACAAAGCTTAGTAAACAAACAACTCCAAGAAGGTATTCAGACTGCTATTTCTCATTTCTATCAAGTAAAGAGGGTTATTGACAAAATAAGGGTTTCATAGGAACAACTCAGTATATGGCACTTTAGGCACAAGTGTAGTAACAAAATTACAGCCTCTACTTGACCACACAGCCATAGAGAAAAACCCTTTTCTTTATAGCAAATACAAACATATTCTTTACTTGTAGATTTAATGTAGACTATCATTTAAAGAAAAAAAAAATCAACAAGTATAAATAAATAAACCCCCATTACTCTCTTCTAACCCATGATAAGTTTACCCAGTTACTTGCCTCGAAATGAGCAACGATAGTCGCTTATTCCTTCAATAGTGCAGTCCCAACTACCTCCTCCTTTCTTCTTCCAAAAAGCCATCTCCCCGCTACTTTCCTTCTTGCTAAAATCCTTGCCACAAGGTGGGCGTGGCAAGGGTTTTATGGCAAATCTTAGGCCGTATTTTACCCTCAGAACATGGAGTGATTCCATTGCTATAATGCCAAATCAGTTCATATAATTAATAGAAAGTGAAAGGCAATTTCAAGGACTGTGCTTGCAAACATCCCCTCAGATAATCATGGAAAACAAATCAGAAGTCCATGTTTTCATTTAACTTGTTGTTTGCATGCCCAGATCTGTAGTAATCATGCTTGAGTGAACTGCAATTGAAGTCCAAGGGATTTCCAACAAAATTTTGCCAGGGTTTCCCCTCCTCCATGGCGCCCATCTTCAACAATGATGTTTTTTCAAAGTCAACACATAGATACGTTGCCATAACTCGCCCCATTTGCCGTAACTTGACCTGAGTGGAGTTCCAAGATTAAAAATGACTTGATAACATGCAAGAACAATTAATTTAATTGCCCCCAACATGGTAGGGTCTTCTACAATGTTTGCTAGTTAATGCACAAGTGCCATGGTCCATGTGGTGGGGGCTTCTTTCGCCCTTAGGTGGTTCAATCACCATATTGAAATTAATCAATTCCCAATGAATAGTGAGATCCCAGACCTGTTTCAATGCATGTTTTAATGATATTTGCAACTCAAAACAAATTGTGGCCAACATTTACCCTCATTGAAGGCTTATTATCGACAAAACAATTTCAAATTCATATAACGAAAAAATGCTACTTGGCTATGGGCCTTAATTTTCCGGCTTAATGCAAGATTAAGTGTTATTGGCAATTTTAGTAGAATTTTGTGAAATGATCCTTATGTGCCATAAATCCATCGTAGAGTCAGTTCGACATTTAAATAGCACTATGCCAATTAGAAACACATAAGGATCACCTTGCAAGGTATTTTCAATGATTCTAACAGCAGTAAACTGAATTAATATCAATCATCATTATTCACTAAATGAAAATCATAATCAAATTATAACATCATTTAACATCAATTGATTGAAAATTGGGAGTGTCTTCGAATAATACGACACTCATTATTCAACAATTTAACTATTTTGATCTGCCTCACGGGTAGAAATGTTTGATAAATACATTAAAATGGAAGACATAACTTAAAACAAAGTTGTTCGGAATGGGGCTATTACAAGGTTCACTTTTGCAGAGCTTTTTTGTTCTTCGAAATACCTTTGGGGCACAACCTTCATTTGAAAGTATGGCTTGGAACAGAGAATTGTAGAATGAAGCAAGGGTGATTGTGGCAAACTTCTGGTACTACAACATTCCATTCAATGTGGTGAAAAGTCCATACTGGGAGAATCTGGTAATTGCTTTGACTGTTGCAGGGAAGGAGTTCAAAGCCCCTAGTCCTCATGACTTGAGAGGCCCAATGGTGGAGGATACTATTAAAAATACACAAATTATTATAGATGAGAAAAGAAAAATATGGTGCAAAAAGGGTTGCAACATTTTGTCTGATGGGTGGATAGATGAAAGGAATTGCACTTTGATTAATTTTTTAGTGGCTTCAAGTAGGCAGTTGGTGTTTTTGAAGCCGATTGATGCCTCTAACAAAGTGAAAAATACAAACACTTTGTGTGTTATGTTGAATGAAGTGGTCATGGAGGTGGGTGTGGAGAATGTCGTCCATGTTGTGACCAACAATGCAACAACATATGTAGTAGTGGGGAGACTTTTGTGGAGAGACACCCATCACTTTTTGGAGCCTATGCTTAGTCCATTCAATTGATCTCCAACTTGAAGACATAAGAACTATGACATGGGTGAAAAATGTAGTTGAAGAGGCGATGAATATCACAAAGTACATCTACAATTATCCTTAGGTGTTGAGCTTGATGAAATAGCATACCAACAAAAATGATCTTGTGCAACTGGGAGCCACATGATTCGCCACAAACTTCTTGACATTGCAGAGCATTGCAATCTCATTAACATCTTTTAATCAGATGTTTGTGAGCACATGGTGGTTGGAGTCTCTCTATAGGAGGAATGCCAAAGGGGAAAGGGTCATGAAGACCGTTTTTGATGATGTGTTTGCAAATGCTACAAATGAGGTCATCAAGGTAAGTTTAGACTTACTGTTTTTAATTTATCATTTATTTATTCTGTAAAAATTGGCTTTAATTTCTCTTAATTTTAATTTTAAAATTTTATGTTATTTTGTTTTAGGTGTCAGAGCTTCTGGTTAGAGTTATATGGTTGGTGGATAGAGAAAATAATTCGATGGGGCATTTATATGAGGCCATGGACAAGGCCAAGAAGGCAATATCAAATTAGTATACACAAATTTAAAAAAAATGAGCCTATTTGGTGCCTAATTGATCGTAGATGGAACAAACAATTCCACCAACATATACATGCAACGATCGACTACTTAAACCTCAATTTTTTCTTCACAGATTCATTTAGGACTGATGAGGAGGTCATGGATGGCCTAAACACATGAATAGAGAGGATGATCTTTGATGAAGCTACTAGAGACATAATTGTGGATGAGTTGTAGATTTACAAGGTTGCAAAGGGGAGCCTCTTTTCTTTACCTCTATGCATTTGAAAGAGAACAACTTATCAACTAGGTAAAAAAACAAATTCAAATTGGGTCTTTTGATTGTCGTGTCGTTATTACTTATTTTTTTATAAATACATGCCTAGTTGACTTACAAAATTATAAATGTCCTATTTATAGATTTGTGGTGGTAATATTATGGTGCAAGAACACCAAATCTTCAGAAATTAGCCATCCACATTTTGTCCTAGCCATGTAGTGCTTTTGGGTGTGAAAGAAATTGGAGCATGTTTGAGGTTGTTCACATAAAGAAGCAAAATATGTTGACAACACAATGCTTCAATGACCTTGTCTTTGTGTGGTACAATCTCGTCTTCACGTGAGACAAGTGGAAAGGCAAGATAGTCATGAGACAATTGACTTGGATGATATTGATCCATACACAGACTAGATTGTTGAGTCTGAGGATGTGCAACAAGAGCCTATGTTTACTGAGGAGGAAGTCGCAAATTTAGAGAGATAAGCAGAAGAAGTTATAACGGCAAGGGAAGTAGAGGCATTGAGAGGGGTTGGTGAAGATCTGAACGATGTGTTTGTGGATGATGTTCTAGATCAGGGATTTTTGCCTTCCACTTCTAGGATGCAACATAGGAGTTGGAGATGCATTGATGACTAACCGATTAGCATTATACTTTTTTTTCTGTTTAAAATTAAGCATTGTACTCTTATTTGCTCAAAACTAATATAAAACATATTTACGACTTTGAGTTAGTTTTATCTATAGTCATTTCTTTTTTTTTTTTATGTGTTTCAGTTTATTTTATGGCTTTATATATTTTTTAAAATAGTGATAAAGTTGTCGAGTGCGAGTTTTTAAACTATGATTATTTTAATGAGGTAGCCCTTGGTTGCTTTCGATTGGTTGTGCAGGGGTGATCTGGGGGGTATGTTGAAATCTATTGGGCTGATAGAACTGATTGTTATTATAGTGTGTGGTTTTCCTTTCAATGGCCACTAGCTTGTTCAAGGATCTTCTCATCCTATTCTTAAGCTTCTTCATCTCATTGGGGTTTTGTGACATAGCCTGAGGGTTACCATACCCTTGTTGGATATGTTGACAAGTAATGTTCACAATAGTGGGGGGCTTAGGAATTGGGTTCATGGATGGTACTTGAGAATATAGGGGAAATTGTGCAGGTTTGTAAATCCGGGGAATAAGGGCATTGTAGGCCTATGGGAAAGCTTTCCAGCATATATGAGGCTATTTTTTTGCCAAGACAACAAATTCATATGCACTTGGGAGAGTTCTACCTCCCATTAAAGAATGCCATGATCCCAATAATCAAAATGCTAGCATCACTTGGTTCAAACTTCGGATTAAAGCTTCTAGCTAAAATCTTTAATAATGCAGCTGTGGTCTAAAATAGCAGATAAATCTCTGTCCCAATGGGCATGCTAAGAACTAGTGTACTGTTGATTGCCTAGCTGTAATTGTGTAATAACACCCACATTCAAAGTACGTAAGTGGAAATCTTAGGTGTTTTAACGAAGACCATTTCCCGGTCAGTCCATCTCCTCCATCTTAATGCTATTTAAAAGTGTTTGTGATGGAAAAAAGTGAGAAAAGAATTGAAATTATAAAACTAAATGGATGATGTGCTAAAATAGTGTTGGTCTTGTACTCTTTCAAAGGAATGAAAGCACAAAGTGTTAACTTAATCTCATATTAGCCATCACACATAGTTAGATGCATGAGCTAAGAAATGCGGAAAACCACCCACGTATAACTTCAGAATGAGGGCAGAAAATTAACCACAAAATATTTATAAGTACTGGAAAATGTACACAGTTGCATGTAATTTCAAAGATTGACTGCCATAAAACTATATAAAATAAAAGCTAGGGAAAAGACTTTATAGCGAAAACTCTCAAGAGAGATGGATAATTCCAAGGGAAAAAGACCCTCTTTATAGAGTACTCAACCTCCTATATGATACACAAATTTGCAAATGGTTGAATGCGAGTGTGCCACATGCACAAATCCACATTGCACAAAACTATAGTCATAGAACAAATATTGTTCACAGGGTGAATCGTGTTGTAGCATGCCAAATGGACATCTTTTTCTTCAATTCACGCTTCAGATTATGTCTTTTTTAACTGTTCCAGCACCTTGCATTCCAAGCTAGCATGATAGATAGATATGCATAGGGCTCAGCTCTAAAAATATTTTATCTTAGGATATGCCAAAATTAATCATTTGTGCTGCTAGCCCATTGATCCTTATCTTCACAACATCCTTTTTAATGGAATCCAATGGCTTGGGGTTGTTCTAAATGAAACGGATAGTGTTCGCAGCCCCAAGGGGAGCCTTTTATCTCCTTCATAAGTTAGACATTGGGTGTTGTGTGGTACACAAATCCTCATCATGGCTGTAGCTTCATCTACATCCTTCATTTAGACACACTTACTATTAGATTGAATTCTTGTGCAAGATAAACGGAAGGGAAAATCTTGAGATTGACAAATTCAAACCTCCTTAAAATAGCGATCCCTACATGTACGGTCTATGATCAACTCTTCATGTTGTAAGGGGTCCAACCCAACAAATTTACTTCATTTAGGCTAGTGTTTTATTATATCACAAAAGGATTGTTCTATATATATCACAAAAGGATTGTTCTATATATATCAGTGGGGGGAACTTCATGGAAATGTCAGACCTATCCTTGTCTCAAATTCATCGATCATTTTCCCCATGGCTTGAGGCCATTCCAAAAGCTGTTAGATTACACAACACATTGTGCTTCAAGTCCTTGGGGTCCTCTAGCTATTGGGCATTATTTTTACTTTATTGTCATTTTTGTTGCCTAGGGCTTGTTGGCATATTAATCTCCCCAAGTGTATGTTTATGCATACACTAGAATCGAGGTGGGTCCACTTGTTACACTTTGTGAGAGAAATGACATGGAGTATCCTTCCTACTACCACCTTCATATCACCATCACATCATTAGATTTGTTGTGATGTCCCCATTTTCACATCAAGTATAAGCAAGGATTGAAGACCTTTAGTCTACTTTCCCACAGACTAAAATAATCCTTTTGGGGGTTATATTTTATTAGTTAATTATTAATTGCCAAAATAGTGATTTTTATCATTTTCTCTTAAGGCAATTATTATTTAATTAATAGAATATTTGATAAAAGTGGTCTCTACGACTAAAGTATTTAAGTAAATTAATTATTAATTTATTTACTTTAAAGTAATTTTAATTATTATTTTATTAAAGCAACTAATTAATATTATATTCGAAAAAGAAAATGTCGGCTTGGGAGATAAAGCAAAGAAAAGAAAAGATATTCTAAGAAAGGCAAGTGAGGCTTATGAGGTATTTTACCTTCCCAAGGTGGTTCGCCCCCCTTTGGAAGGTACAAATATAAGGTGAAGATCACAATTGAAGATATGTTGAATTTGATAATTGTTTCTTCATGCTTGAAGAAGCTATTGAGATGCATGCCCAATAGATGTTCGTTGTTTTGATGTTGATCATTCGACAAAGGGTGTCTTTTAATGCCACCTTTGTTAAAGGAGGATTTGTTACTTGCCCCAGAGTGGGACGATTTGCTTTGAGGAGCTATTGTGAGGTTTTGGTGGATTAATTGAGGTTCTTTTGATGCATATTATTTTTTATTATTATTTGCACTAATTTTGCAAGTGGAGTGACTTGTTTTGGAGGCTTGATTGAGGGTTTGGAGATATTTTTTATGGTCTATTTGTGCAAATTAATATTCTAAAATTATTTACTAGTTTTTTGTATATTGGCGTGGGGTTTTGGAGAAGTTTTGTGGAAGATATGAGGCCCTAAATTGATTGACTATTAAATGATAATTTTCAAATTATTATTTGATTATTTTGACAGGTTTTCATGATCATTTTCAATTGTGAAAGGCGGGACCTTGCTCCATTAATTTTTTGCTATTTTTCATTCACCTTGGTGACTTGGACGATTGGCTTGGAGGATTATTTGGGCCATTTTGGATGCCCTAGGGATTCGTTGGAATTTTCCTTGATTTTTGGGCACACATGGCACATTTTTGGCGAGGGTTTGAAGCATAAATTAGCAAGGAACAATAATTATGTTTGAGAGAAAAATCATATTTTTGCAATCATCATATAGTGGCATTTGATCTTCAATAATTTGGCAAAAAGGTACTTCTTTCATATATTTAATTTTCTAATTATCTTAGCAAGCATTTAGGTAAATTTGGGATAAGATATTGGTTGAAAATTTTCTACAATACTTTTGCATTGTGGCACTTAGGGTTTCTAGGGGTTTGATAAGGGTTTTGGAGCATTTATTGCAAACTAGAGTTTGTTGATTTTATTTTTAGAATTTTCAAATTTGTGGATTTAGGGGAAAACCTCTTTTTGGTGAAATCGTCCCATTTGGGGACATTACATTTGTCCTTGGTTTCCGTACCCTTCGTTTGTCATGTTTTTCCTTCTTGTTTGCGCATAGCCGACATCATTGGCCCTACTAATGATGTCTTGTAGGACACTTGTTTTGGCTTACATCATTAGCAAGTCGATGCTTACTATTTTCCATGGAATTATTTGTAGATCTTTAGTTGTTGGCTAATATCGAGTTTTGTTTTTTAGGGATTTGATTTGTATTTATAAGGGCCCCTTTTGACATTTCTCACATATACAAATCAATTTGATTTGCTTGCACATGCAAATCTACCTTAGGAAGAAGAGGAGGATTTAGGGATAAGAGGAGCTTACACTAAGGAAGACAAGTTAGCATAAAAGGCCTTGAAGATTTAAATAATAGGAGTTGCATCGGCAAGGTATACCATGTCTTTGGAGTCTCCAATTTTGGTTTACTTAGGGTTTCACCTATACAGCTTGACTTCACCTATAACCATCTCTCAAAAAGTGCCACAAGGGAAGGAGGAGATAAATGCATCAACAAGTCAATCAAAGGGAATTATCTCTAACTGTCTCTCTTTCTTTTGTGCTTTGGTTTGTATTGTGGACGTATGTCTCATGTATTTGATAACATAGTTTATTACATGCTTACTACTTTATTAATATCTTTTACATGATTGTTACCCATACCTATTGCATTGCTACCTAGATGCAATTTTATTTTTTTAGTTCTTGCTTTATTGCCTGTGTCTTAGTTTACATAGTTTTTGCTTCAGTTTCTAATGACACCCCAGATCTAATAAGGTCCTTCACCCTCTATCTCTTTAGAGATTGTATGTGTAGGTTCCCTTATGGATCCATTCCAACGTTCTTTACAAACGATCCTTGTTTACAGCCTCAACTACTTTTTGGACCAGCATTTTGTATGTGTTGGATTTAGAATGGTCTTATACTTTGTACATATTAAGAGGATTATTGTATTGTAGAAGGTCCATTTTAGGCCCAATACATTTTGCTGACCCTAACGTGAATCTTACCCACCAGTGGTTGGATCATTTTCACATTTTATTTTAGATTCTAAGCTTAATCCTTAGTTTACACAATCATTTTTAAAAACATCATTTGGTTTTCAAATTTCTCTCCCATTAGAAACCATCAAGGTTATTCTCCCACTCTTGCAATGGAGTATCTCCATTGTGCCCAAACGGAGACCACACAATGGGCTCCCTCCAACCAAGCACAAAACAATGCAGATGGCAACATGGCCTCCATTTATACCAAGAAAACCACAATCCCTCTTAGCAATTCCACTAGGTAGTCCAAAACCAAAGACAACTCCCATTCCCTAAGGATAGTGACCATGAAGGAGATCAAAATGATTATGTGGATGTTACTAAGTGTAACTATTTCTACAAAACTAAACCCAGCATATGGGATTTATTGCCTTAAGACCCCCCTACTAGGACAAATGTTTTCTCATGGATGGCATCAAGCCATACCAACATGTGTTTCCCTCTCTCTTCCTCATCCACATTTCCTGCAATTGCTACGGCCATGGCGGGTGATAGATCTAGTACCATGCCTGCTCAAACCAACACCAAAGCTCAAGCAAATCAATCTACTCCAATAGATCCCACGCAAATGATCATGAAGGGTTGGTCTAAATGGCCCACACACAAACATCAAGTACGAACTATTGCATGCAAATGCAAACTTAGTTTATGCAAATGACAAATAGACCTCAACAAATTCGTTGGGGATTACCTAATCAATGTCCCCTGCTTCCCCCCTATAATGGATGCAAATGGGAACCCAATAACACAACGTTCCATTCACATCAAAGTCCTTCAAAATTTACAAAACTAGACCTTAGCTCCCTACATAACATCTATTGACATTGGAGGAATAACTCCAGCGATTTCATTTGACAAGTCCATTGACTCCACTTTACACCTTAAATCCTTGAGCAATCTTTACAAAGACTAGCTTAAGAGAAACATCGGTGCATATTTAAAAAAAATCCAAATTGGGGATGCTTTAGAATGGTATAACCAACTTAAGCCTAACTCCATAGTCAAATTAGAAGGCTCAGTCAATGCTCTTGGGCAAGAATTCCAATATCCCCTGAAGACAATTTGGGTGACTCTTTAAATCCTAAACAACTAGACCAAGAGTTTGCCCATGACTTCATCAAACGGTGAAACTCATTGGTCCATAGAGTCGACGATAATGAATTAAGAAAGTCTCTTCAAACTATTTAAATTTGGTTTAGAATCTACATTACAATACAAAGTTTGATCCTTCTCTCCAAAACCATTGGAGGAAGCCTTTGACCAAGCCGAAAGACATGATCATCTCGTTCGACAATTCGAGATTCCTCAACCTATAAAACAAGGCACTATAATGCTAATCCTGTGCACTCCACGATCCCATTGCATTATATTCCCTATTCCATGCCGAGCCTCGGGGGATGCCTATATAGCTATCTAGGGTGGGGCCGGTTGAAATACAAAACGCATATCCATTTGCCCATATCCATTTGTGCATCATCATCATTCCATATTTCTCTTGGATTTTGTTGTCAATCAATAAGACTATTATTATAATCGTCCAGGGAGCGTAATTGCCGGAGCACGGGGTGATGGTAATGATTTCGGCAAGAGCAGCCAGATTGAGCCTTTCTGAGCAAGCCTCTAGGATCTCTTGTAAACCTCCCCATGATGTGGCAAAGGGGGGATATTAGGGCAACCTAAAAATTGGCATGCCACCGAGGATGGTGTGTCTGATACTTATGAGTCTATGGCCATAAATTTGACCCCTAAAGAACAATTAATGTTATCATGCCTAATCTCTCTCAAAATGTGGTTCTTTCATGACAACTAACAAGAAATCCATTTCAACCCATCTTTAACTAAGAGAATGCAATCATCGACCTCTAAGAAAATACCTTAGGCAAAACTTACCTAAGCCTTGCCCTTGAGAATTGGACCATTTAAAGCCAATCCCTCAATGGTATGACCATAGTTCGAAAACTTGTTGTCGGCAAAATTTGGCAGTCCAAAATTTTGACTCAAACTCATGACTTGACAAAAAACTTGGCAATTTTTTTGCGAGTTAAAAAAACTATGTAAATTTATAAAATTAACTTAAATAACATGTTAAATATTGTTAAAAAGCATAAGAAATGAACGTAGAGAACGCATTGATATATTTTATATTAGTTTTAGAATGAATGTAGTTGAGTAATTCTCCTTTGAATTCATAGAGTCGAAGAAAAAAGCCACCCTTCTGCACCCTTGTAAATTTGAAACTCATCAAGAATTCTCTAAGGAGTTCGTCAAATGTCATCCCCTAAACACATGTGTTGAGGGCATCCATAACCTACTAATCAACCTTAAAGGAATCAAAAGAAAAAAAAAATGGGATTCAATTAGTAGGCCGTTGCAAGTATTTGTTGGTGGATTTGTTTGTTCCATCTCCAATCAATTATGTGCCAAATGGTTTCACACACACGCACGTGTGCTTTGGCCTCCTTGGCCATGCCCATAGCCTTATACAGATAACCCACAAGGGTTTTTTCACCATCCACCAAGTGTATAACTCTGACCAAAGGCTTAGTCACAAAAAATAATAGGTTTTAAAATTAAAATTAATTGAAATTTGAACCAAAAAGTAATAAAAAATAAGAGATAAATCAGAATTCTAACTTCTATGGATTGAAAATTTATAAAATAATGGATTTTATTACTTTGTAAGTTCGTAATCATTATGTTTAAAGTTACCTTAAGGATCTCATTTGTGTTGTTTGCAAACACATCATTAAAAATGGTCTTCACCACCCTTAACCCTTTGGCCTTCCTACAATAGGAAGACTAACCACTATGTGCTCACAAACATTTGCTTAAGAGAAGTTTGTAAGGTTGTGATGTTTTGCATTGTGATAAAGTTTGTGTCGGATTGTGTCATTCTTGATCGCACAAGCTCCTTTATGTTGGTCTGCTCTCTAATCAAGATCAATACCTAAGGTTGATTGCAGATGTATTTGGTAATATTTTTGGCTTCTTCAACCAAACTTTTCACCCATTATTTTTTTTTTTTATATCCTCAAGCAAGAGATTAATGCAATAGGCTACTGCGTATACAATGCCTGCATTGTCAGTCACAACTTGGATGACATTCTCTACATCTACTTTCATAACCACCTCCAACGCTTCACACAAAGTGTCTGCATTTTTCACTCGACGGCAGGCACCAATGGACTTCAAGACCACCAATTGCCTACTTGAAGTCAATAGAAAATTTGTCAGTGCTATAATTTCATTTGTCCACCCATCGAACAAAATACTACAATCCTTTTGTGCCATATTATTTTTTTAACATCTACTAGCACTTGCATATTTTTTATAGCTTTCTCCAATAGTGGGCCACTCAAATTATGAGGACTAGTTTTCTTAAACACCTTCTCGACAATGGTCAATGCAGTTACCAATGTCTTCCAATATAGGCTTCTTGCCACATTGAATGATATGTTATAATTTCAAAAAATTGCAACATCCATCCTCATTTCATTATGCTTATCTTGGTTCCAAGCAGTACCGTCCAGCAATGGTTGTGCACTAGGAGTTTCAACAGACAAAGAAATCCTATAAAGCCAAAGGTATTTGCCTTCAATTGTCTCCAGCCTCATTCCCAAATCCATCAGCTAATACAAGAGCTTGCTAATTCATTAGATTCAAGGGGAATGCATGACAAAGGTAATTGTTGCAGTTGTCCTTTTTTTTTTCAATTTTTTCCTCCTCAGAGATAGCAAGAAAGCATTCATCTCTCTTGTAACTTCAGACTCCATATTTTTGCATACTCGTACATGTTGGCCTTGGATTTGCACAAGGTGTTATTTTAGGCGATTGATGCCTCACAAGAAAACCACAATAACTGCATATCATAGTCTTGTACTTCGAGCCATTTGTGCCATACTTCCAAGTAGGGTAATAAGACTTCCTATTATGGCTACTTGAGGTTGAGGGTGTCATTCTTGTATATCAATGCAAATACAAACTTCAAACCGTATAAAACAAAGAAAAAACAAGTGAAGATTAAAATCCTAGTTGCATATCAAAGAAAGAAGAAAATGGGAAAAAAGAACAAAAAACAGTTTTTAAACCATACAAGCTACAATAGATCTAAAATGGAAAAATAAATTTCAAAAACATAAAATAAGTCTAAAAAGAAAAACTATGCTCTTAAGAGTCTTACGTCTCAAATCCCCTTCAAAATCCTTCAAATCTGATTGAAATCAATTCAGATCAATTGGTAATTGATTAAATGTGTTTTAACAGAACAAAAAAAACATAAAATCGAATGCAAAAGTGAACATATGATTTTTTAGCATTGACAATTAATGTGCAATAGCATGCGAGTTTGCAATATAGACTCACAAGTTTTTACTTGCGAGTTTGTGCTGCAAATCCACCACACAATTTTTTTGCATAGGCACTTGAAAGAAAAATAAATAAATTATATTAATGTCCAGAGATGACCAAAAGTAGGTCAATAGGGTTGAAGGATACAACCAATAGCAATAGAAAGTTCTAGGAAGTGAGAATCCTAGAGGCGAACCAAAGAAATAAAGTGCGAAAGACAAAATAGAATGTCATACCACTAATACTTGTGGCAAAGAAACCAATACAAATAGCAATGCGGGGTGAAACACAAGCCCCAAAAGCATGTGTTAATGAAAACTGGAGGCAAATCTCATCGGATGTCTCTGTTTGTGCCTGAAGTGGAGGAATCATTCGAGACATTATTGATCACTGTGAGAGATTTGATAATGTTGGCCAATGAGTATACAAGGTCAAAGGAGCCAGGTTTGGGGATCCTAAGAGGAAGCAAGAACTTCCTCTAGAATCTCCCCTAACATCCAAAGTTGATGTAACACTTGTAGTAGAAAAGAAACTTGTAATATTAGTTTGCTCCTGTGGTCTAGGGGGCAGCTGATAAGTAGTAGATCCATGTCACCGAAGAGGTGCAAAGCCATGTCGATGTGGTAGAGCAAAGCCATGATACTGAGATATAGTAGCCCTGAAGATCTGAGTAGTAATGATGCGCTGAGAGACGCGCCACGTAACTGATCTATCATCTTTGATGTGTGATATATCGGTGTCCAAAGGACGCTTAGTAATACCAATCACTTGGATGGGCTAAAAGAGGTGATCAATAGGGGAGCTCTAGAGCCTCTAGGTTCGTCTTGTATGAATCTACACCAAAGGGTGACAACCTCACAAAGATAAAGAGCTAGGCACCATTGGTTTGCATATCTGAAGAAAGTAGCTAGACTTGACTTGTGAGTTTTGCAGTTTCTTGGCGATTAATTGCGAGTTTTGAAGCTATGGGCATAACACTAGAAAATTATGTTGGTTCCAATAAAATTGGGGCCATTGATGAAAATTGTCACTCCCTTAGAAGCTTAGCATACTCCTTTCTACTAGAAAACAACTTTGATCATGACACCATGGCTAGAGAAAGATACCAAGAATTTCTCAATTTTGCACAAATCTCCGATACAAAAATCGAACATGAAGCAATTCACCAAATTAATGCACATTTAGGAATATACACCAATCCCCTCCTAGATCATTCCAAGAGCACAAACAAGCTCCTCAACATCAAAATAACCAAGTTCTTACTAACTCTAGACAAGTGGCTAATGTTGTTGAAAGTATAGTGAACCTTAATGCCTCTACCATTGAAGAAAAACTTGTCCAAATGCAAGGCATGCAACACATTACTGCATGCATTGATTTGGGTTACACAACCCAGCCTTCTCTTGTGAACATTTAGAGAAGCTATAGGATTGTCCGAGCAACTACAATACCTAAACTAATTGTTGAAACCCCATCGAGAAACCCAAAATCAGAAACTATGCAGAAATATGACTTCATCAACCAAGCCGGTGATAGAAATATCAGAAAACCCTATCCCAATGTCACTGGCTAGGTCAATGAGGTTGGTTGCATCACCCGAAGTCTTCAGCAAGGCCAATGACATTGAACAAAAGCAAAAAAATAAAAACTCATACTTGAACCCCCATGAGGCCAAATCTATGACCATTTTGGCCACTCTTCCTAAGGTATGCTCCAAATCAAAACAATCTAGTTTCGACGAATGAGACCCTATTACGGAGACATCTAACCTCCCTAGTAAGATCCCCTTTGTTGAGCTCATGAGAACATCTCCCAAACCTTGTATTTACCTTATGCAAACACTATTTGACATAAACATTCCTCAACCCCCACCTAGTGGCCAAGAAAGCCCTCTACGAAGTTCTGAAGAGAGTATCATGTGACAATATGAAGAACTATCAATCCAAATGGACAAAACTATCGATCAAGCTCTCTCAAAATTTCCATCCAATATGTAATTCCCGACGAAATCCTATTTCATGCTGATGATCCCCCACTATTCATAAATGTCAATGTTAAACGAACCCTCATCAATGAAGCCTCCGACACATGTATTGCCTTCTTAGAGTTTATCAAATCCCTTGGATATTCAACCAACAATCTCATATCTACTTGAAACACTTGTCAAGGCTATGACCAAAGACAAATGTCTCTAATGGGATGCATTTGGCTCCCTGTCACAATACCTCCTAGAACTGTTAAGAGTGAAAGTCATGATTTTCAACTTTCCACTCTCTTATAGAATTTTTCTTGGCCGCCCTTGGACTCATCAAATGAGGGCCATCAATTTTTTTGCATGCTAATGTGTCAAGTTTCCCTACTTAGGAGCCAACTGCAAGCTCCAAGGTGACAACAACCCATGGAACTTCAATCAATACAACAAAGATGAAACTACAAACTCCCTGCATTAGAAGAGTTACCTTGCATACTTTTTGTCGAATACCGAAAACTCAACTATCAAATTGTGAGAACACCACCAAATCTCCTAGACTCTAGCGATGATTAAGCCTTTGAGATCAACCTTAAGATCAAAACCTCCAACTTACCCTAAAGCAAACTGACCAATTGCCTCCTAGCTGGAGGCTTCAACCCTATAAGAAGCTAATTGATGAAATCCCCTTGAAAGCATTATTTGGGAAGAAACCCCCTAAAGATACTTCTCCTATCGATGTTGTGGTTAGATCACTCAATGTTAAGAGTAATCATAGTTCACATAACCGTAACTAGCGAGTACTCACCAAGGGGCAATTTTGGGTAATTGGCGGTTATTTGATAGAGCTGGTTGAATAATCAGGAATAACTGACAAAGGTAAAAAATATTTAAATTTATCAAAAAAACATCAACTTCCAATAACCAGGAATAACCACCAATAACCGTCAATAATCGGGAATAATTATCAATAACCGGGAATAACTGACAAGGGTACTAAAAAACTGGCAATTTTTTTTTGCAATGAGTTTGAGTGGTGATTAACCGTCTGGGCTTTTTCTTGGCATGTAATCGAGTAACCAGTGGTTACTCGCCGGTTATGCAATCTATGAGAGTAATAGTATTTCCACAACCCATATAGAATGTTAGAGAGTGCTATTGGATACAACTCTGTGCGTGTTTTTGGATTGATATTTTGGATCACACTCAATGATCCATTTTATTCTCTTGTTGATGATGGATCACTGAGCGTGATCCAAAACGTCAATCCAACAAAACACAGTTGTATCCAAAAGCACTCTCTATAACCATTCAATGTTGTTCTCACCACTCCTGACTACAAAGATGGCTATACATTAGATGATCCATACTTGTTTGATTAAGCCCAAGCAAAGCATGCCAAATTTTGTGTCACAACGACTCCCTCGAGATAAAACAATAACAAAGCACTTCCAACCAAAGCATCAATAGTATTAATCTTTCCTCTTGTTTTGAGAAGAACAAAGATGAATTGCTATATAACTTCAGCACTTCTAGTGACATACCTCATGAGTTTCACACCACTTTGGTCCCTTGCATTAGGCCCCCGTCTACGGAGTTAGTTTTCTCCAACACCACCCCGACTAAAATGTTCGTTCCATCAATGCCTTGTACTTCCTAACGACAAAGTTTGACTTCTTATGATCACTCATTATATTGTCACTGGCACAATGCCCTCAGTCATCTCATTGAGAATTGTAGGGCATACCATACATGTGGAGTAGTTAGCTTCACAACAACACACTCTTGAGGCAGGGAGAGGGTGAGCATGCCCTATTTCCCCAGATAGGCGTTTATGTGAGTTTCATAGCACTATCACACATTTTATATCAGATTGTCAAGTGTACTAGACAACAATAGCAGCAACTCCGAAAGCAACATGGTCATTTGCCTTTTCCTCTTCACTCAGATGATCATTCACCCCAATCAGTTTCTTCATGGACACATTTCCCCAAGAAAGTGGAGCAATATTCTTATTGGCATAGTTCTTATTCACACTCCTCAGATGAGCATAGAGCCTATTAACAACACATTAGACAACATTCACATGTGGAAGAACAACCTCCATGCATAGAGTACCATGAGGAGAGTACACAACATATACCAGAGCTTGGAGCTTCATATCACATTCCATCTACATTATCAGTTGAGGCCATTCACAAGGAATTGCTTGCGAGGATCTCCAAAAGAGTTGAGGAGACTATGGTAGCAACATGATATGACTTGCAGCGGAAGATCCATGCCACGATAGAAGAGGTATGTGATGACATGTTGAGGCATTTGTGAGCTATTATTATATGTCTTGTCACTAGATTCATATTATTTGCACTTCAATATATTTAGCACTCACTCTACTATCTTCTCCCTCTTGGAGTTATCTAGCATTTACATAATAATTTTTTCCACTCTTGGGTTATTCTCCAAGGTTCCTCTTTAGTTTCCTTGAATATTTATTATCACACACCCTCTTTTGGGGTTATTCCCCTAGATTCCTCTGTAGTTTATTGGGGTGTTCCTTACTTTACTCCCCTCTTGGGTTTGTTCCCCTAGGCTCCTCTTTGGTTTCCTTGGACGTTTATTACCTTCTCTATCTCGGGTTTTTCTAGTTTTTTTAACCTACCATTTCCCACCCGAGTTTTCTCACACTTTACTACCTCTCCCTTTTTAGGTTTATGTACATCCTTGCTTGTGCTAGACCTATCATAGGCATACATTTACTCTCTGATGGCATTACTACCTATTTCCTCCCATATTTCCAATCCACTTGGGCTTACTTCTACACTCATGTACTTGTTACACTACACCATACACATTTCCATGTACCTCCAAATCCTATTTTCTTAGTCCTTTCTGAAGTAGAAACCCCCAAGTGATCAATAACTAGCAAACCATCATTGTAGCATCACATTTTACATGGACTATTCACACTTCTCATTTCCCATGAATATTTTCCCCCCTGTCACACACACACATCAGCTATCGGATTTCACGCTTTGATAAGGTGCAAGCTAGGAGTATCTAAACATCTTGGTTTGTAGGTTCTCTATAGTGGCTAGGTGCAAGCTCTCTAGCGATGTCATCTTACACATCCACTTTTTGCCTTTCATATCAATATGGAGGAGGATAATAGAAAAAGAAAAAATCAAGAGGATAATTGTTTGCAAGCTTTAGGCCACATGTGATTGTCCATTTTTAATGCTTGGAAGGCTTTGCTCAATTCTTAAAACATGAAAGTTAAGATGTTTGATGAAAGAGGACCACCTTGGTTTAAACATCCGAGTGAATGAAATGTCTTGTTGGGTATACTTTCGTCAACAGAAAAGCTAGGAGCATCAAGGAAGTCATGAATCTATATAACCTATATGTTCAAGAACCCAAAGCTCAGAAGTATTTTGCAAAGAAAGATTTTGTCATGTCAATTTTGATAATCATACGTGGTTTCTTTACTCTGGCTCCTTGGAGCAAGGAGCGTATTGTCTGTTGCATTATTACAATTCTATGAAGAAGTTTTCTGCCCTCAAGAAAGTCCAGTGGAGGATTCTACTAAAGTTCATGTAGGAGATTTTGCAGTCATTTGACAATGATTTTTGTGACAATTTTATATGTAGTGTTGCATAATGAGATGGGATAGAACTTGTTGGGTGAATATTTTGTCAACCAGCTAACTGGTGAGCAAAATAGATCTCTTCAACCACAGCATAGGAAGATTGGTCGGCCAGATGTGCAGGTTTACTACATCAACAGGGGACCAATCTCTCCTCTCATCAAGGGGAGGTTTCTTATAAGTATGAAGGGGCTATATACTATAACTATAAGCAGAAAATAACACTCAGGGGTAGGGTAACACCATCCATCTCTCTTTTTTCAGAGATGATGTTCACAAACAGAAGAGAAAATCCTGGTGAAAACACTGAAGGCACTTCTCTTCTTTCAGAAGTGTTCTTGCAGGAAACAACAGTTCTTTCAGGTAGTAAAAGTAACTGGTAACCAAGGGCGTAGTAACCAACAGCCTGAGATGTAGCACAAAGTCTCCACCTCGACTGCCCAAGAGTAAAATACAAAGAACAATGGGGGCACAAAGTCGTCCCAAGGTTCTTTACATAGAAACAGAAAATAAACACACACTGAAGACAACTATGACAGCACAAAGTCTGAAAGTAATGGCTTCAGGACACCTTCCTTATCACTTCCACTAGCTCTGCTGGTTAAATTGCATAAACAAGAATACATTTAGGAAATAGACATAAGAACAATCTCCTAAAATGATACAAGCTATAACAGCACAAAGTCTGAAAGTAACTTGTTTTCTAATTCAAACAAAGAAATATGATAAACAATCTGAGCTCAAAGTCTCAGTGATGCCTTTCAATTTGGGCAGAGTTTTGCTTTTGGGAACGGGAAGATCTCCTTTGCATAATGAGAGAAATTACAATGTATAGCAACCAAGCAAGGCTTGGCGCTCTTTTCCATGGGACGGCCCATGTTGCAGTCAACGCCTTCAATGCGCCTTCAGTTTTGTTTGGAGGGCCATGCTAGGAACAGTGTCTTGCTTTAACTATGGCGTATTCATTCATCTAATATGTCTTTTCTTGGGTCTGGATCATCTGGTCTGTCCCCTCTGACATCTGCGCAGCTGTCCATTTTGTCTTTACTCCAAAGGAGACTAACAGGCCGCGCCTTCAATGTTTACAAGCTCAAAAATCTATTCTGCAGACTGTTCCAGCTACCGGAATAACTTCTAAGTAGATATTTCCCTCTTTGTCTCTTCTTTGTTTTGTCTTTTCCTGGAAATTGAGCCCTCGGGGCTATATTCTTAGCTTTGTCGGCTCTTTCGGCTCCTCCATCAGCGGTTTTTCCCTTTGGCGTTTTGACCTTTAAATGCATTCGAGCCCGTGCTCAAGCCTTCAAAGATCAATGGCTATTTCATTTCCGTGAATTTGACGTCGTTGGGCCCGTCGTTGTTAGGAAACCAACGGCTAGTTTGTTGCCCTGAATTTGACGGCTGCGGGGACGTCACCGGACGTCTGGATCCCAACGACTAGTTCATAGTGTTTAACTTTGACGTCTGCGGGCCCATCGCTTTCCTTGACAATTCCTTCGGCGGGCTTTTTTTCGGGTAAGGAAATGTTCCTTTCCTTAGTTGTTTCTTCCAGCTTGCTTCTGCTTTCCATCGGGTTAATTCCTTCGGAAAAAAGTCCGAAGGAATTCCCCGTGGCAAAGTTGTTAAGGACGTTTCCTTCAGACAAAAAGTCCGAAGGAATTCCTTCAGACTTTTTGTCTGAAGGAAACGTCCTTAACAACTTTGCCACGGGATTTCCTTCCGAAGGAATTCCTTTGCTCGCTCGGCCTTTGAAACGGTCCACCTGCTCGCCGCTTGCCCTCCGCAAGGGTTGTCTGACCTCCAAGGTTGCCTTTTGAAAAAGTTGCAAGGGTCCATTTTGGCTCTTACGTGCCCTCCGCAAGGGCACTTGTCCTTCGGGCTCTTGGAAGACCCCTTTGAACTTCCTGATTGAAAAAATGGCTAAGTGTTGAACCCGTTTCTTTCCTGCAGAGTCCGTAGAATTTGAGTCCGTAGAAATGAACCTGCTTGCAGAGTCCGTAGAAACCAAGTCCGTAGTTTTCTCTAACCTTGAAAGAGTCCGTAGATTTGAGCTTGCCTGCAGAGTCCGTAGATTCAAGCCTGCAGAGTCCGTAGAAATGAGCCTGCTAAATCCGTAGCTTCAAGCCTGCAGAGTCCGTAGATTCAAGCCTGCAGAGTCCGTAGATTCAAGCCTGCAGAGTACGTAGTTTTCTGAAAAAGCTTGAAAAATGAAGGATTTGAAGGCTCATAACAAATTTTGAGAAAGGAAGAGAGAATTTTTGGCTTGTAGGACCAAAAATAGTGCAAATGGTGTCCCAAAAATGAGTGATATTTTTGGGGGACAGCAGAACTCACGAATATTATTTGGTTTACTGCTCAATTCTGGTAGTACTTTCTGTGTTTTGTTGGATTCCTCCCATCAATTTTGAAAGGTCCTTGTTGATAATCTCCCACAAGCATAGATAGAATTGAGAGGAGAATTTGTTTGAGCTGTGGATATTATCTGGGTGAAGAGAGAAGGCTCCTTGATTCTTCCTAAATATATTTCCTTCATAAGCTCCTTAATTTGCCGCCTATGAGTACAATAGGGATATGCTGAAGAAATTGCAATTGTCTTCCATCTTTGCGTAGTCCTGGATCAGCAACTTCATTTAGCCCTCAAATGTAGGATTCATATATAATTGATAGGATACAATTAGCAGTAGGTTTATGTAGAATGTTTTTGGTTTCGAACGTGCCTTAATACAAGTCATCCTTGATGCTTGTTACCACAAAAGCTCTTCTTAATGATAAGTATCATTTTATATTCACATTTTGGACCATAGTAGAGGTGATTGATCCTGATATATTAATTCTTTATGCAGTCAACAACCTGGTCGCATATAGAGATTTGTTGGCTAAAACATATTCTAGTATGGTTTCTATTCCAGTGGAGTAGCCTCTTCTTAATGTATGAGTTTCTAAGCAAATCTGGTACATCTAACGCCTTGATTGTCCTTGGTTCCATCCCATCATTTTTTCATTAATTTGTATAAATTTTGATCTTGGAGCCACATGGTTCAAATTTGAAAGTGGATTTAGATGGCAGTCGATCTTTCTCCATTGTTGGAGTCCCATGTTTCAAATTTGAAAGTGGATGTAGATGGTTTTATAAATCTTTCTCCACTGTTAGAACTATTTGCCATTGATATGAAGTTTTAAATGGATATTTATGTAATCTGGATTTCTAGGCCCCCCTCGATATGAAGTGTTTTGAAATTAAATATCATGTGACATTTAGGTGGGGTGTGCGCTTTAATTAATGTGACATCATTTGAGAATATCTGCATTTGTTAGCTGGACATTACAAAAGTTTCTAGTGGATTTACGTTTGGTTTTTTACACCTATAAAGTACATGAATTGTAATTCAGATGGAAGAAGACTAAGACTCGCAGTACCACTTCTATGCTAGGGTTACATAGGACTTATTAAAAACAAATCACCTATGTATATTGATGGGATATAGATTAACACGACCACGCAGAAAATTATAAATTTTTATTATGAAAAAAATCATAGAATTACAAATATATTATTGTAAAGAACTTGGAGAAGATTAATAAACACAGACTCACAGATATTTGGAATTTAGAAATTTATCCATATTTATTGTTCAAGCCGCACACATGATTAATATTTTTTTCTGTGTCATAATGGAAGCCCAAGTGGCAATTTGATATGCTTATATGGCCTTCTGGTAATTAAATCTTCATTTCTTATTGGTCCAAAATACAAAGCAGATTATTAATTCCTTGGTTTTTCCAGTGACTCTTAAATGAAGGGGTTAACACAAGCATAATTTTTTTCATGTTCCCTATTTGACACTTTGATGTATGAAATGAGAAGAGATTCTCTTATGTAAAAATATTAAAATTAATAACTTAGGACTTGGTTTCTTCCTGCACTTTAGTCAATCCAAGGTTGATGTTATTGGGGCCTTAGGTAAAATTTCTTCTTCTCAAACAAAAAGTAAGAAACTAGAAATTTTGACATATTTATTAATTTTGAACTTGTATAAATAGAAAAGTTAAGACATTCTGGAAGGAATATTGTTTGAGAAAGAATGAGATGTCCATTCTTAAAAAGTTAAAATAAAATGTGCCACAAGCAAACTATTTTGTACACAAGATGATTGATAGAATTAATGGATGTGGCTAGATGGAAAGAATTTAATGTCAAATAGAAATTGGAGGAAAAGTTTGTACAAGATTATGGGTTGCTAATCCTGAAAAGTAATAGATTTGGTCTCAGATTACACAAAAAACTTTATTAATTTAATTCAACTACATAGGAGATATTTATATATTTGTAATCTCCTATAAAAAATGAATCCTCATTAATTCCCTAAAACATCTCAACTAAACCAAGTGAGTTGTTATACTCACATCACCACACTCTCTACCATATATGTAATCATATAACTTTGTTATGTACTAACCTAATATTCCCAACATTCCTCTTCTTATTATGAACATAGGGAAATGGAATATATATATATATATATATATATATATATATATATATATATATATGAACATGCGATGCGAGACATATTTTAATGGATAGGGAACATATCAGCATTCTATAAATGGGAATACATCCACTATCCAAGTATGAATGGAGACACATGCAGCTGTTCATCCTCCATTACTGTTATAGATGTTGATGGAAGGGAACAGATTGGCCTTCCACAGTCGAGAACATATCAAACACAAGGGCACACACATATTTTGTTCATCTCCCACATTTGTGTAAGCATGCACATGAGTTCACAAACATATATATAAACATGAACTAACACTTTTGTTTACACATAAACAAGGACTAACACTTTTGTTTACACTTATTTATTCAGTGTGAATAAATAGGGACTAGCACTTTTGTTTACACATTATTTCTTTAGTGAGAACTAATTATCATTGATTACATACAAACATAAAAAATAAAATATAAAGTTTTAGAACTGGGTCCTCATTGTCTTTAGTTTGTGTTGTAGGAAACACTGTTGCGCCCCACGCCTCCCCCTTGTCTCTTGCCTGGGCATGCCTCCGGTATGGGGATGTCTTGGGCACGCTTGGAGACATTTGGAACAGTGCCGAAAACATCCAACACAGTTCCGGATGTCTTTGGGAGTACCTGGGACGTTGCGGTGAATTGGATGGAAAAAAAAAACTCAAAAAACATTGAAAAAACCCCAAAATCATTGCTAAATCTTTATAAAAACAGCCCCCTCACTCCTTATAATACTACACCAAAGTTTGCAACACTTAGTTGTCAAATGCCAAAAAAAAAAAACTTCCAGCCAGCCCGCTAGTTTGAGTTTGCAGCAGTAAGCCAGTTTGCTAGTTTGTCATTGCAAGGTTGAAGGTGCCAAAGATTAGGAGGAATTAATTTGTAAGAAGTTTGCAGCAGTTGCAAGGAGTGTAGAAGTTGTTTGAAGGTAGGAGGAGTTGTTTCATTTGCCTTGCCATTGCTGATTGCGAATTTGCAAAGAGAAATCGACAATCGTTTGTGGAGGCAGCCATTGGCACTTTGCAAGGACGAATTTCAAATTTGTGAAGGCAGCGATTGTTTGAACTTTGAACATGTATTTTTTAGTTCTTTTGCGGCTTTTTAATTTTAATTTTCCATTTCATTTGCTACAACATACTTCATTTAAATTTTAAATAATTAAATTTAGAATTACAAAGATGTAATTTTAACTTTGTTGTCACATTTCCAATTTTTCAATATTAAATACTATGTTTAGTTTTTTAAATTAAGTCCCTAACTTCTGCGTATCCTCTTCTCTCATGCATAATGCGCACTCGGGCATAATGCACTCTTGAGAATCTAAAACAAAGTTAGCCGCATTAAATTTATTTTTTTAATTTTTTTGTAAATATTAAAATGGAAAGTTTAAAAACTAAAAAAAAAATCAAATGTATACTTTATCTAAGTTTGTGACCCTAACTTCGGCGTATGCTCTTCTCTAGCATGTAATGCGATCTTGAAAATTAGAAACAAAGTTAGCCACACTAAATTTATTTTTTAAATTTTCCTATAAATATTAAAATTGAAAGTATAAAAAAAAATAATAATAATAAAAAAATCAAATGTATACTTTCTTTATCTAAGTTTGTGACCCTAACTTCGGCGTATGCTCTTCTCTAGCATGTAATGCGATCTTGAAAATCAGAGACAAAATTAGCCACACTAAATTTGTTTTTTAAATTTTCCTATAAATATTAAAATTGAAAGTATAAAAAAATCAAATGTATACTTCCTTTATCTGACTCTAATGTCTGCATATGCTCTTCTCTCACGCATTATGCGTAATGCGATATTGAGAATCAGAAACAGAGTTAGTTATTAATTTTAATTTTTAATTTTACGTAAAGTTTTAAATTTAAAAAAATTAAAATGTATATTATATAATTATAATTTATTTTTTTGTTTGGTTCTAATTTGATAATTAGGATCTTGATGGCATCCAATTCAACTTCAGGGGGAGGGTGAAATGCAACACAATGGGATGAAACCTTGCTTCAAGTGAAATTTGAACGTGCTTCCCCTTTTTGGAAACATGTGACAGTACTTGAGATCATTGTTGGTGGTGGGACTCGTGTGTGGGTATGCAATGATTGTCATTTCACATACAAGTCCTCGTATACTCATTTGACTGGGTATGGGCCATCAGGGATTAAAAAGTGTGACAAAATTCTCAAGTCAAAAATGATTTAGTACATGAAAGAGGAAGAACAAGTGGATGCATCGATTACTTCGAGAAGTCATTCTAAAACAATACCTCTCCAAAGAGGCAGATCAAGAAGACCACCCATAAACCTCCAATTGCAAGTCATCCTTTCATTGAAAGTCAAACTCGAACTCATTCAATTGCAATACCCTCGAATGATGAGGTAGATGCCACTTCACGGAAAAAACCAAAAGGACCATTGAAAAATGCATTCAGTGTTAGGCAAAGGGATTGTTGATGAGTTGGTTGCTATGCATGTGGGCTGCCCTTCAATGTTTTGAGGTTGCCTTATTGGCAATAAATCTGAAAGCAGGCAATAAAACTCCACAAGGGTACAGAGGCCCTCATTATGAGAAGGTCTGCACCACACTTTTGGTCAAAGAAGTAGAACATATTCACATTTATTTGCAACCAATTAGAGATTAGCAGAAGGATTCAGGGGTGTCCATTACCACAGAGGGATGCAAAGATGCTCGAAATAGGCCTTTGATTAATATTGTTGCAGTATGCCCTAAAGGGGCAATGTTCTTGAAGGTAGTGGATTGTGAAGGCGAAGTGAAAGATGCTCAGTTTATTGCAAACATTTTGATAGAGGCTATTGTGTCTGTGGGCTCCCAACATGTCCAAGTCATCATGGACAATGCAAAGAATTGCAGAGCAACTGAGTTGATTGTATAGGGCAGATATGAGCACATATTTTGGACACCTTGTGTTGTCCACTCCCTCAACTTGATGCTGCAAAACGTTGGCAAAATCCAATGGATAGAACAAGTTTATGTAGAGGCCAATGACATTCAAACATTTGTCACAAATCATCACACGTCTTAGGTCATCTTTAGGAAATTCTTAAAGTTAGAGTTGTTGAAGGTAAGAGATTCTAGATCAAATTCTTGCTTTTGAAGTTCTAACTTTCTAATAATTAATTTTAGTTGTCTATCAACGTTTACGGTTTGGACAAACTTATAAGTTTTATTTTATTTTTGTAGATTGTTGAGACTAGATTTGTCTCTCACATGCTTGTCTTGAGACAACTTGTGAAGGTAAAAGAAGCACTGAGTAGTATGGTGATTAGCAATGTTTGAAGTGTGTGGAGGCAAACAAGCACCACCGGCATTGAAAAAGCCAATAAGATCAAACTATTGATGCTTGATGATAACTGGTGGACTAAGATTGAATATGTGCTCAATTTTATAGAGCTTATTCTATATATGATTCGATTTACAGATACAAATGTAGCTTGCATGGGAGAGGTTTATGATGGGATTGACTCTATGCTTGAAAGTATGAGAGAGATCATACAAAAGAAAGAGCAAGACCCAGAAGAAACATTTTATAATGAAATCAAATCTTTGGTCATGAAGATGTGGAATAAAATGAACACCCCATTACATCTCTTTGCTTATGCTCTCAATTCAAAATATTATAACAATGAAATACTTCGACTATCTAATAGGCAACCACCATACGATGATGTAGAGGTTGCAAATGGAGCTACACAAGCATCCAGAAGATTTATTTCTGATCCATTTGTATCTTGTGTGGTTCGCAATGAAATGAGTATGTTCGTAGCTTCAGAGGGTAGCATGGGAGAAATTGAGGCTCTTTTTGACAAATCCAGTTTGTTTCCAATCAAGTGGTGGTATGTACATGGCCATGATGCCAAGTACTTACGACCTATCGTAATCAAAATTTTCTCACAAATATTCAATTTGAATTAAATCAAAAAAATATTAAGTTATTGACATTTTTTTTTACATTGTTACAAATTTAAAATTTGAAAATTTTAACTATTAACATTTTTTTGTAATAGGTGGCTAGTAATTCTTCAGCAAAGCGGGATTGGAGTACATATGAATTTATCTATTTTGCCAAAAGAAATAAGTTGGCATCCAAGAATGTTGAGGATTTGGTATTTGTACATTCTAATTTGTGCCTCTTTTCACACAAGTCTGAGGACTATATGCGAGGGCCTAACAAACTTAGAGATATCCTTCTAGAGAATATAGATTTGGAAGCCTCCACATCTACATTTGCCCAACTTTCATTACTTGGTGTTGACGATGTCGATGACAATCAAGAAAATTCAACATGAGGGGTGGAGAGTGAAGCCAGTGGGAGTTGTCTGAGTGGTCCAAGTGTAGCTAGTGGGAGTGGCATTCATAATTATGAATATGAGGGCAATTCGAATCTAGATGAATCATGATTTATTCTAGATTTGAATTTTGAATATATTTGCAATGTCTACTTTGAACATTTTGAAGCAATGAATGAACAAACATTATGTATTTTCAAGTGTTTTACTAAAAAAATGAGTAATATACATTGTTTATACACACACACACACACCCACGACATATCCAAATTAAGGTTCTAGAAAAATGGCATGCCCATGTACCAATGTTGTACCCGTACCCATACTCATATCCAAACAACATAGTTTTTAGTGAGAGTTGAGCTTCTCACTAAACTTGGCCTCGTCTGCAATCGCTGTTCATAACTATTGTCCCTTGAGCATGAAAAATGTAAACAGTATTCACTACCATTGGATACCGTTATTAGCGTTAGTTGTATTGGTGCATACATTTTTACTACTGTTACGGTACATAGCCTTTGAGTTAGTGGGGAACTCGAGGTCGCTAAAAGGGCTTCTTCCTTTGTTGCCTCCGACCTCCAGCATGACCTAACTTAACAAGGTAGATCGATTTACATGTCACAAGACTGACTCTCATTCCAAATTGGTTGTCGAGTTCACCTCATATTACAGCCATACTTATTCTGACTTTGACTATTAACGATATACATGAATTTGTTCTAACTAGTAAAGTAATTATAACTATGAACTTGATACACAACCTTTAAACAATAGGCAATAAGTTTATTACAAAGAAGCCCTCCCTCCCAATGTTAGCACGTCAATTGAGCTCTTCTCGGATGAGGAGATCAAATAGGGTATAAAGAAATTTGCAAATGGTAAAGCACATGACATTGACGGGCTACAAGCTGAATTCTTAAAGTGGGGAGCTGAACACCTTGCTCCGCACATTAAAAGAATTTTTAATGAGGTCACGCAATGGGGATTTCCAGTGGAGTGGACGACTAGTGTCATTATCCCTCTCTTCGAGAGTGGGGATATCAATAATCCCTCTAACTATCGTACTATCATGGTCGACCCTCTTCTTGAAAAGTTATTTGGGAGCTTGATCGAACGTAGAATCAGCAGTTGGGCAGAAAAAGAAGGGAAAAGAGCAAAGGGACAGGTTGGTTTTAGACCAAGGCACTCTACCATTGATCACTGCATTACCCTTAGGCATTTGATTGAAAAAGCTTGGAACACCCAAGGTTGGGAAGCTTACTGCTGTTTTGTGGATTTTAAAAAAGCTTTTGACACAGTTCCCAGAGAAAACTCTGGAAAAGGATGAAAGAATTGGGGGTCCCTGATGAGTTTAGAGCAGCTATTCACAAACTTTATGAGTGTGTTAGAGCAAAAATCAGAACTAGAGAAGGCATGTCTGAATGCTTCGGCAGCAACATCGAGGTCAAACAGGTGTGCCCACTCTCCCCCACTTTGTTTGGTTTTTACATTGACAAACTTGAGGAATGGATAAATAAAACCGAAGGGGGTGGCATCCAGTTGGCCAGTTTTGTAGTAAAACTACTTTTATATGCAGATGATCTTATTCTTATAGAAAAAACTGCCCATGGCTTGAGGGGTCATTTGAAGGCTTTAGAGCTATTTTGCCAAGATGTCAGGGTGCAAGTGAACATTAGCAAGACTAAAGTCATGATCTTCTCTCTAAAAAGGAAATAGCAGCAAACTAATATTATGTTCAAAGGTAGCCCGTTGGAAATCATCGAAGAATACAAGTATCTTGGCATTGTTTTTCATAACAGGCTCAGTTGGGAAACTTGCAGGGCGAAAGGGATTCAAGGAGGTTGGAGAGATTCTTACCTTCTCCAAAACAGGTGTAGGAAAGCGAAACTTTGGGACTGGAAAACCAAGAAAACCCTTTTTGGTTTGTTGGTCACACCGGTTGTCCTCTACGGTTGTGAGGTTTGGGGAAGTAGCATGTCAAATCACAGATGGAGACAGTTGGAAAGAATTCATAAACATCTTATCACCAGTAGTCTTAAAGTTAAAGCAATTGTTCCATATGAGATCCTCTTGGCGGAGGCCGGTACTTTCCCAATGGAAGCTGCGGCGATTTCACGGTTACTAAGCTACCCAAAAAAGGTTGAAAACATGGGGAATCACTGGTGGACCAAAATGGTGGTGAACGAGGTGTTAGATCAGAGGAAGAAGACGTGGATGAAGCAAAACATCAAGTGGTTGGGAAAATGGGACATTAAGTTACATGAGTGCCCTAACACCAAAGAGGAAATCAAAAAGTTTGTGTTAGAAAAATTCAGGACTGCCATGTGGACAAATCAGATTGGGAGTAAAAAAATGCATTATATTAAAGAGTTCAATCCCACTTGGGAATACAGGGATAAAGCATACCTATGTGCCGATCTTAAAGGTAAAGCTAGGCTCCTAGTGGCACAATTGAGGATTGGTTCACACCATTTTAGGTGTGAAACTGGTAGATGGACGGTTCCAAGGAAAGATGGGAAGATATGACTTGCATTTTCTGCAGTGATAGAGCGGTTGAAACTGATCGATACTTCATTAGGGAGTGCGATGCGTACAAGGATATCCGTATGCAGCAGGATAACAGTGTGAATGTGGGCAGTTTTAGTGAGTTATTTGAGGAAGAGAGGCTACGCAACACGGCCCGGCTGTTGGTAAAGATTCATAGGAGGCGGGATGACATCGAAAGGAATTTGAAGAACTCCTAATGGTCTTGACACTTGGTCCCATAGACTGTTTGGTCTCGTGGACGTTATTAAAACTCATTCATAAGTCTATGAAAACCCCACCAAAAAAGAAAAAAAGAAGAGCCTTTAGCTTTTGGCTATTAGGTTTAAATGTTCAAGTTACCATTTCGCACGTCCCGTTTATCATGTGGCAGATGTAATATGGCAAGCCTTTGACAGACTCGAATGGTGATCAAAACTTACACGATTGGATCAACGGTAGACACATGCTTGTGGTGACCGAGAGGTAGTCAGATTTGTGGTTGAGAAGCACAGTGGAGCAATGGACAGCTACAGCTAGCACATATGCACGTAGAATACAGCAAAGGCATTTTGGCAGGCACACAACGCTGAAGGAGGACGTTGACAAAGAAGCTTTACAAAAATTTAGATGAGGAGCATAATCATATTAGACGATGGAATCTCACCCGCCAGTGAAGCCACCGTCAGTATTAACGTGAAGAATACTTCGGAAGTATGTTATAAATGCAATGCAGGCAGGGTAGAATACGTGCAACTTATGAGTGTTGAGAGGGTAGAATATGTCAGTGCACTTCAAACTCTGGATGACAACGACAAGCAGAACATGTGCGCACTGTTTGATCAATCATCATTGCACAGGGTTTGAGCAACCATACGAAACTATCAACGATGCAGGGGAAGGCCGTTGATGTGCGGAGAGCACCAATGATGTCAAAAAATTTGCAGATTTTTGTAAGGTAATTGGCAGAGAGATTCCACAATGACGTCCAATACCCGCACGAAGATATCAATAATTCATGAATGATCTGATAGGTCCGGGGGATGCAGTGTACGTAGAGTGATCTCTAGAAAATCTGAGACCTCAACTTATTTGTGCTGACAGATTGATACACACGAGACTGTAAAGGCACAGTTGACAGAATACCGCCACATGTAAGATGAAGCACGCGATCTGGTAGACTGTGCACAAGAGTCGACACTGGTAGAGCTTCAATAATCAAATACAAATTACCTTCCACAACAACTTGATAATACTCGCATCAAGGAATAAAGTTCTCCCTGCCAACAAAATTATTTTTCCATTACAAGATCAGTAATCTCCTCTGGTTTTATATTATTCAGAGAACTTTATTAATTTTATTCAATCACATAGGAGATATTTATATATTTGTAATCTCTTATAAAATAGAAGTCCTCATATATCTCCTATAATAACTCAACTAAATTGAGTGAGTTATTATACTCACATAACATCTCCTTCTCATCCAAATAGTCAATCCTATAATTATGTTACCTACTAACCTAATATTCCCAACCAAAAAAATCTCTGTGACAATTACTTTGTAAGAAGTTTTATTTTAAAAAAAGGTAGTAATTCATATCAAGTTCTTCATTGTACAGGCTATGAAGAGGTTATGTCACATCTGTCTCTGTGTTCACATGCATAGAGATTTTAGATTGCCATTTCTCATGGTTGGAGGACTAAATTTCGAAAGCAAATTACTTTGGAAAGGGTACTTAGAGCTTATGTTTATAGAGCTCAGCGTAAATTCTCTAAGAACTATGTTAGTCTGAATTTTTATTACGAACATGGATGTGAAGGTTCTCCAAGGTTGAATTGTATCCTAATTTCATGATCGCTTGCTAGTGGATGGACACTAAATGAGTTATAGACAACTTGTTTGATTATTCTTCAATGTTGTATTTGACTTTTTTTTTGCTGCTAAAAATAGTGAAATATTTTTTCCTGGTCTTTTGAGCTATTTTGTTTACTTAAATTTGAACAAGAGATCAAATATTATATGAATTATTTGCATTATTGCCTTAACACTCATGCAATTTTTATGGGTGTTGTAGGCCTATTGGAGCTGTTGTCTACAATATTCAAGAATTAGATAATAGGGATATCTTGAAGATAAGTATTCGTAGTATTAGCTCTGAAGACACAACAAAAATTTCGCAGGTATGTTGTCCAACTAGCTAGGAAATAATATTCTATATATTCATTACGATATAATAATGTGAGTGAGACCAAGGTATGTTGTCAAACTAGATAAGAAATAATATTCTATATTCACCATGATATCGTCCATTTTATAAAGGAAAGAAAATTTTAATAATGTGAGTGGGATCAAATAGATTTCTGTTTTAGATACAAAAGTATTTGTATTAATTGGTCTTTGAAACATTTTTGGCCGTAACAATTTTAAAAGCCACTTTATTCCTATTATTAATGTGAGGGAAATGACAACTTTTAGTTACTATAACTGTTCTTAAAATTTTCCTATTTCAAGAATATATAGAATATTAATGTTAAGTTCATGTTTAAAGACCCTTTATTTTTTTAAGGTCCAATGTGCGCTTTTCACTATAACGCTATTTGGAAAATTGGTTTAATTCTTTCAAAATATAAGATTTCAAATGGTAAATTCATTGTAAGTATGATAACTAAGCTTGGAATATATGCAAGCTCAAAACAAATCTCTTATGACATCATTTTGAATTTATGCAGGACTATGGAGGTGGTGGACATAATAATGCAAGTTCATTTATGATAAAAAAGGAAGAATTTATGAAATGGAAACTATGAATTTATGTACTAGATTTGCTATACATATTTTTGAAAATGTAAAAAATTTCTTGACTTGTAGAATTTTGTAGTTTATCCTTACCATTAGTGGGTAATGTTCAAATTTTATTTGTTTTCACTTTTAATAATAAAATATAAAAGTCCTTTCCTTCACAATTTATTGTATTTGTATAATATATATATATATATATATATATATATATATATATATATATATATATATATATTTTTTAATTACCACTTTGTTGATTTTTACAAGGTAATGAATACATCAATGAAAATATTGGAATTAGTAATGTACAAATAATATAATGTTTTAAATTTTTTTTATAATGATATTCAAGAGTTATGATGATTACATGAATGCTTGAGGTGGAACCACATCTTCCAATACGGAGTAATTAATATGTGATTACATCTAGAGAGTAATGTTTAGTATAATTTTTTTACTAACTTGGTAAATTTCAAAAGTATTAGGTATATTTAGAAGTATGCGAACGGACATTTTCAACGTGTTTTGCTAATTGATCACAACCTACAAAAAATATTAAGACCAATAGAGGGCATCTTAATAGAGATAAATAAATATTTAGGTGAATGATCAAACCTGTTAATTTGATGAGTGTACAAATCCTATATATTGATATTTCTATAACATTGCTCGTCTTTAATGCACAACATTTTTTTTCACTCAATTTGTGTTAAAATTTAGATGCTCTTTACTACGTAGTTATTGTTGATATTATAAACCTAGTGATGGCAAGTATTTAATTGTATGCTCCTAATAATATGATGTCTAGTAGATTGTACTTAGTCATTGTGATCATAGATTGGATAATTTATCAATACAAATTTTATATATATATATATATATATATATATATGGGTTAGTGGTTGAAACTATGCTTGATTTCAACACCTCTTGTGTTGAGCGTTGCTTATATATTTATACTCCGAAGATGGATCAAATTTTATGTAGTTCTCTCATGTTATGATGATGTGTGAAATATTGGGGTAATTATCTATGTTTGTGTAATTTTGGTGTGATTAAGTATTTCAACTATGACTCGTGACCTTGGAGGTGTATTTAAAGGTGGCTCAGGGTTATTTGGACTCTGTGGACTATGAAAGAATAAGTGTTTTTCTCTCAATGTGTAGTTATATGTTCAAGTGTTCTTCTATCATATGAGTCTCTAGTGAACAAATGGTGCTTTATAGTGATCGTTTTGGAATTATTTCGAATGTGATTTAAGAAATATGTGAGATGATCTATTAGGTGATTTTGAATTTGAATGGTGGTAGGATGTGCCAATAGATTTAGACACTATCGATGATTGTGAGTCTTAAAAGAGCAACCTTGTTTGATGAGCAAAGATAACTATGCTAGAAATGTGGATCAATTCAAGGAGGAGTTTACGCTGTTTGGAATGAGGAATATGAACATTTAGAAATCATCAATTGCTTGGAGGCTTGAGTCATTTACATAGAAGTGGAGTGGTAGTCAAAGACTGTGCAATTGAGCATGAACTAAGTGGGTATAAAGATTAGTTAAAAATGCATTGTTTTAATATTAAATGTTAATTTGTGGCTACAAAATACATCTTATATTTGATGGTCACGATAGACACGTGGTTTATGACACAATGCAAGAAACAAAAGCATTGGACATAAATCTTATCACTCTACATGTCCACACTAGCCACAAGCTACAACCATTAGATGTTAGTGTATATTTACCCTTTGAGACTTAATTTTAAAACGAGAGATTAAAATAGAAGTCCAAATATTGTAACTTATAAGTTCGGAGATTTGAATTAGTAACATTTAGCGACAAGGTTTTTAAAAGAGTTTTGATTGCATCAAATATCAAAGTTGGATTTAAAAGGATTGATATTTGGCCTCTCAATTGAGATGCACTTGTCAATGACATGCACTCTAGTTATGTATTTAATGTTGAGCAAGAAGAGGAGGAAACAAGTTATGTGGAGAAAATACTTATACTAGTTGGATAATAGAGTGAGGAAATCTAACAAATTCAATGTGAAATTGGAAAAATGGAACTATTAGAATAGATTGATCAAAATCAATAAGCAAAGCAAGTGTAAGTAGAATTGAAAATGCAATAAAGACAATTAGAAACACATCCACAAGTTGAAGGAGTCAATAATAGACTAAGTCATGTAAGTCAGACACAAGAAGTTATGACATTTGATGATGGATTGAATTTGCCACACAAGTCAACTACAATGGACTAAAAATATGGTTGCAAATGTAGGGATTGCCTTCAACGTCCTTAATCTTGACATCACTTTCTATGTCATACCGTCTTAAAGATTTTGAATGCGTAGAGGGAGTGTAAATTAACTCTAATTTAATCTGAAATTGAAACTGTGCCAACCAATCTATCCTAGAATGATTAGTTGTGAAACTAGTTGTGAGATTTTTGATAAAAAATTATACTTAACTTCAAAATTGAAAATATTTGTTTGTTGGTCTTCCTTTGTGAATTCCTACAACCAAAAATCAAAGGTACCAATATGCAACACAAAATTTTAAAATGAATTATTATCCACATTATTTAGTGCACAATTGTTTATTTATAAATAAAGCTAAAATAAGTCAATTACGAGATAATTTGCATGACAAGTTATTTCAAAAAAATTATAAAGTAAAAATTAAACAAAGAATTTTATTTAAATAGTAATCTATAATTAAACTTTTAAAAGTAAATTGTAAGATAATTAAACTAATTAAAAATAGATTTAACATTAACTAATAGTTTTTTGGTCAGAAATTAATATTAATCATCACAAACTATAATTAAACAAAAGTGACATTCCACAATTCTTATATAATATAATATTGATTAAAATATTTTTAAATTTAGTTAACATAATTTAGAAAGGTGCCCTACAACTTGGAACTCATGGAACTCACTAATAGGTTTCCAATTGAATTATGTCCCATCTGATAGTTCTAGCTATTTTTAAAAAAACTTCTAAAAAGTGTTCATAATTATTAAAACAAGTAATTTCTTGGATAAAACTAACTCAAATAACCATAATGTAGAAAACACAAATAAACTAATTATAACATGAGTAATCAAGTGTCTATATTGACATTATACTAAACATTCTCTTCTTTGATGCAAAGATGATAGATGCTTACCATCTTTTTGAGGCTTCCATAAATCTACATGTGCAATCTCTTGGTGTAAATATTAGCAAATTGATATTTACTTCTCACATACTCAATAACAAAGTGTTTATGATTGACCAAGTCTATAACAATATGATGTTTTAGTTCAAATTATTTGGTTCTAATATGAAAAAATGAATTATTGGACAATTGTATTGTCCTATTGTTATCACAAAATACTTTCTTAGCTCAAGTTAAGCGTCTCTAAAATCAATTAAGTGTCTCTTTTGCCATAATCTTTGTCTGTAAGCTTATATAAGGGTTGTATATTTAACTTTAGTAGATGATAATGCAACTGTAACTTGTTTCTTTGAAAACCAAAAAACCAACTCATTTTTAAGTGTAAAGCAATTCTTTGAAATTGATTTACTGTTATCAAGAGATCCTCTCCAATTTGAATCGGTGTATTCGATTAGACATAAAAATCTTGTTGATTTGAAATGAATACCAT
Organism: Torreya grandis; assembly: GCA_037957365.1. NCBI lineage: Eukaryota > Viridiplantae > Streptophyta > Pinopsida > Cupressales > Taxaceae > Torreya > Torreya grandis. The sequence goes on along the minus strand of JARHVA010000165.1, from coordinate 6,711,526 downwards.
GATTATAAGTATTTTTTTACGTATCTAAAAAATATTTTCACTATTTACAAATGTTTGAGTGGTGATTTGTGTATAAATATATAAACTAGTGAAACCTTATAATTGATGTTAGGTCTTGTCATAGTGAAATACATCAAATCTCTCACTATGTTTCGAAAAATCATTTCATCAGCGAAAGGACTTCCATCCTTTGTCATTAGCTTTTCTCCACTTGCAATTGGGGTGTCCACAAGGTTAAAATCATGAAGATTGTACTTATTTAACATGTTTTAGACATACTTGATTTGAAAAATGAGTGTTTCTTCATTCTTTTGATGGACTTCCATGTCAAGAAAGTACATAAGTGCAAAATCAATCATCTCAATCTTTGATTTCATAGCTTCCTTGAAGCTATTCAACCTCTTTTAAAAGCTATATGTAGAAATCAAGTCATCTACATAAAGATAAACATATAAAACATTAGAACTAGATGCTTATATGTAAGAAATTGATTTATTTTGACTCATTACAAAGCTTTGACTCAATAATCGATTATTAATTCTTGAGTACCAAGCTTTTCGAGCTTGCATCACCCCATAAAGAGTCTTCTTCAACTTATATACTTAAAATTATTTACCCTTTTACCTCAAAACCTTGTAGCTGTCCCACAAATACTTCTTCAATCACTTTGTTTATGAATGCACTTTTTACATCCATCTGATGAATTTTCTATCATTTATGAGCAACTTCAATAAGCATTAGTGTTATAGTATTTTGACATGCCATAGATGTAGAAGCTTCCTCATAGGTGATCTCATATGTTTTTGCAAACCCTTTTGCAACTAGTTTAACTTTTAACTTGTTCAATCAATCTTGACATTATTCTTGTAGACCCACTTTGTAGCAATTACATTTGATTCAATAAATGTTGGAATAAAGTTCATGTATCATTCATCTCAATTGATTTCCATCTCTAATCTCTTAACATCAACCTATTGTTTCTTTTGATTAGTTGGTGAATAACTTATAGGTTCACTAGCCATAATTGACAATACAAACATAGTATTTTCATTATAAACATAATCAAACAAATTACTTTCCTGATGTTGAAGTCTTGCAATCCTCTTTTCATAGTTCTGATTTAACATTTGTTTGGTTGGATGTGGATAAATATGGATGACTAGTCTCTTATGAAGAGCTAGTATCATTTCTTATTGAACTAGAGACATGTGTAGGACTGTGTAAGCTCTCAAAATCAACTTCAAGAGGTTTTCCCCTTCATTTATGATTTTTGTAGCTACATGATTAGAATCAACATACATCTCTTTTAAAAAAAAATACAATCCATAAAAACAATTGTAAATTTACTAGTTGAATTATAAAACTGTATGTTTTATTTTCATCACTATAACTTGTAAAATTGTGATTAATACTCTTAGGATTCAGATTTGGAAAAAAATAAGCATCTTTTATTTCACCCTTATTTTGAATTGTGGTGAATTATATGTTACCATTTCTTTCAACTTGGATGGACTTTCCATCTCCCAATTGCCCTTTACTTTTGAAAGAATAATCTAACTCGTTGAAACTATTTTTGGGAGTTGTCATGTTATTTGAGAAATCTAAATCAAGAGACAACAAATTATTTTCATCATTATTCCCATAATTCATATGAGACAATAATCTAAGTGCTTTTGCTCATCACTTTTCTTAGTTTAGAATGTCTTCTCTTCATCTTCTTGATTATCTTGATTCTTAGATGTTAGTATCATACAATATTTTATTATGTCCTTGTTTTTTATAGTAATAACAAAAAAAAAATCTCTGATTTTTACATGTGAAGTTAGTTTCAGTTTTATCATTTGAATTTGAGTTCTTTGAGCTCTATTGATTCTGATTTTAATTTTTCTCTTGGGTTTTCGAAACGTTTGCCTTGGTTTGAAATTCATGTTCTTGATCTCTTACATATAATCTCATCTTATCATCATGGGACAAGAGAGAGCACATTAACGCATCAACACTTATAATGTGCATGTTCTTACACTCCTCAAGAGTGATCACAATGTGCAACCATATTTGAGATAAATATCTCATAATTTTTCTTTCTATAACACTATCTTGAATAATTTCTCCATAAAAATTTATTTTATGTACTAAATCATTTACCCTTATGCAATAATTTCATACACTTTAGAATTTGACATTCTCAAACTTCATTTTAAGGGTTTAAAGTTTTTCTTCACTTTCCTTAATAGAGTCTTGATATGAAGTCTCCAATGTATTTTGTGTCTCATGGACATTCTCACATCTTACAATTCTTATATAAATTCTTAGATTTGACATTTTGAAGATAGAAGAAAACTTGTGCATCTATTTTTTCTTAATAATTTTTTTTCTCTGATCTTGAGTCAAGGTATTTCAATCTTGGGGTCGTGTGTACCCATAAAAACATTCTTCCAAACTGTTTTCCATACAATAATTCTTTTCAATTGATCTTTCCAATATTCAAATTTGTCAATTTTAAAAACATGAATATTCATGAAAATAGAATTCACTGTAGCCATTGTTTCTTCTAATAATGACCTGAAACCATTCTTAACTTTTATTGAATCTGGATTTGATAATAAATAAAAGTTTTAAATGTATGGAAAGAGTGAAAATAATCTCTGATTTAATCTAAAAGTAAAGCTATGCATCAACTAATGTCCTAAAATCACTAGTTGTTAAAGTAATTGTATTGTGAGATTTTTAATAAAAAATGTATTAAATAGTTTTAAAACTAAAAACACATATTTGTTGGTCTTCATTTGTGAATCCCTGCAACAAAAAATTAGAGATAAGAATATATAACATAAATTTCTAAAATGAATTATTGTCTGCACTACGTCATGCACAACTCTTTATTAATAAATAAAACTAAAATAAGCCTATTATAAGATACATTACAAGTTATTTAAAGAAAAACATAAAATAAAAACTAAATAAATAACTTTACTTGACAACTAAGTAATTTTATAATTATACTTCTAAAATTAGGCTCTAAGATAACTAAACTAACTAAAAATAGACTCAAAAGATAGCATAGAGTACCATTAACACTAAGTAATTATTTTTCAGTCACCATGTAAGAATACACTATCAATTAATTATCACAAGTTATAATTAGACAAAAGTGGCATCTCACAATCCCTATATGATATGAGATTGATTAAAATACTCTTAAATTTAGTTAACACAACTTAGACAAGACGCCTTACAACTTGGAACTCATAGAACTCACAATAAGGTTCCAACTGAAGTATTTTTCAACTGGGAGTTCCTACTATTTTTTAAGAAACCTTTGAAAAGTGTCCATAATCACTAAAAAAATAAATCTAGGACAAAACTAACTCAAATAATCCCTCATATAGCTTAGGAAGCACAAATAAACTAATTATATCATGAATAATTTAGTGCCCATATTGATATCATATTCAACACCTCCTACTCTTCCAAGTGAAGTAGTTCAATATTATGCATAATTGAAGGAATGTCATCTCAACACTATATATTTGAAGCCATTGTATATATAGATAAAAAATAAATAAAAATAACTCGACAATGAAAAAGTCAGAAATTGCATGAGTGGGTCATTAGTTAATTTCCTAAAGATACCAACTGATAGGGTTGAAGAGAGAGTAGTTCACACAAACAATGGAACTATTAGGTTGAACAAACAATTACAATTTCTTACATCAGTTGACTACTTTCAATTGATTGAATAACAATAAACATAGAAGAAAGAGTTGGAGGAGATAAAAATAAGGAAAAAAGAACAAGTAAATGAGGGAAAGACATAAAATCGTTGAAAAAAAAACATGGAAACAAAAAAACTTGAAAGAGAGTTGAAAAAACAAAGGAAGATCTTGGAGAAAATGAAACATCAAGAAAAGTAGAAAAAAGAGCATAGGCTTCAATGGGAGAAAGATATGATTGAAAGGGAGATCCAGAGGCAAAGATGTCTAAACAGTGGATAAAATTGTCTTCATTCACAACACCCAATTATGTTGGATTTTTACCACAATTTACAAATGTTATTAATTTCCAAACCTACAACCCCTCTTCTCCTATAAACTAAATGCAATTTTTTTCTTCAACAACTATGTATTTTTTCGTATTGGAAACTATGCATTATTCTACTTTAAAAACCATGCATTCTCCTACAATCCATGATGCAAGAAAAAATAGGTCAAACTTTCGGAGGCCATAACTTTTGATCCGTAGCTCTGTTTGAGCTCTTCCACATGTCAAAATGACCATATCAAAAAGTTCGTTGTTGTTCTAAGTGGTTGTTTTCACTTAGAGGTATTTTTTTACAAATTTTTGGAGGTCAAACGAGACCATCTGAGGGTCTAAAATTACAGTTTAATAAATTTTTCGAGACTTTTTTTATTTTTAGAAATTGCATATTTTTATAACCGGATGTGAACTTCAGTTGAAATTCGTTCTATAGGCTAATTTTAGTGTTTAGAGTATTTTAGAAGATTTTTAGAACTGTACGTGCTTTGCATGCGAAACTTACTAAAAATAGCAGTAGCTAAAAATGTCTTTTTTTAGATTTTATTTTTTTGAAATTTTTGCATATCAACTATAATTCTGAATTGAGACTTATTTATGCATGGTTTGTAATTATTTCAATTCAATCAATACGAACCAATTCTAAATTATTGTTTCAGATCTTGGTCTACTGTAATTTTTTTGTCTTGGCTAAAATTCAATAGTGCATATCACCCATAAACAGATGGATGGACAGAAGTTATGAATAAGTGCTCGAGAAATTTGTTGAGATACATAGTGGGAGAGAAACTCAAGCAATGGGAATTGGCTTTGCCACAAGCTAAATTTGCATATAATAGTTCAGTGAATAGATCAACAGAAAATCACCATTTTAAATTATTTATGAGAGAAATCTTATGGGTATTTTATATTTGTTATAATTACCACTTGCATATCGAATAGTGATGATGCAGAAGTATATGCAAAAATTGCAAGGAGTAAGAAGAAAGTTGTAGAAAAGTAATGAGAAATATAAAGCATCAGTAGATGTCAATATATAATACAAGGTATTTGAAGGAGCGTTGGTAATGGTTCACTTGAGGAAAGAAAGATTTTCAAAATACACGTACACCAAGTAGAAGTACAGAAAAATTGGTCCATCCAAAATTGTGAAAAAAATCAATGATAATGCTTACGAGGTGAGTTTACCATAGAATTTTGATATTTCTCTAATATTTACTATTTTAAATTTATATGAATTCCATGGAGAATATGGCGAATGTGACAGATGAAAAAGTAAATTGATAGTAGTAGGTTCCAAAGAACAAGGAAAAGATAGTGCAAGTTTTGGATATGAAGAGAGTGAGCACAAGGCAAGAGAATTATAACGAGTATTTGGTCAAGTGGGAATGATTGCAGCAAGAAGACAACACTTAGATTACAGAATGGGAATTAAAGAAGATTGACAAAAAAAAATTGTAACCGTACAATCAGGACAACTCGCAAGAGTTGATTTATTTTCAACCAGAAGAATATGATGTAGAAAAAAATATGCCAAACTTTCAGAGGTGATAACTTTTGATTCGTAACTCCATTTGAGCTCTTCTACGTGTCAAGAAAACCATCTCAAAAATTTTGTTGCTACCTTAAGTGGCTCTTTTCGTTTAGAGGCATTTAAAAAAAAAAAATCAGAGGCCAAACGAAACCATTTGAGGGTCTGAAATTATAGTTTAATGATTTTTTCAAGATTTTTTTTATTTTTAAAAATTGCGTATTTTTGTGATCGAACGTGAACTTCAGTTGAAATTCATCCTATAGGATAATCTGTGTTTAGAGTAATTTGGGAGATTTTTAGAGTTGCACGCACTTGCATGCAAAACAGACTAAAAATAACAATAGCTAAAAATAGAAGTATTTTTAGATTTTAATTTTTTTTTCAAATTTTTACATGTCAACTCTAATTCTGAGTAGAGACTTATTTATGTATGGTTTGTAATTATTTCAATTCAATCAATATGGATCGATTCTAAGTTATTGTTTCAGATCTTGACCTATAGTAATTTTTGGTCTTGGCTACAATTTAGTAGTGCATATCATCCACAAACAAATGGACAGACAAAAGTTGTGAATAAAAGCTTAATTTTTTTGTTGAGATGCATAACAGGAGAGAAGTCCAAGCAATGGGACTTGGTTTTACCACAAACTGAGTTTACATATAATAGTTAGGTGAATAGATCAAAAGGAAAATCACCATTTCAAATTGTTTATGGGAGAAATCATATGGGTATTTTAGATTTGGTACAATTATCAATTGTAGATCGAATTAGTGACGATATAGAAGTATTTGTAGAGCATATAAAATAGTTACAAGGAGTAATAAGAAAGTTATAGGAAAGTAATAAGAAATATAAAACATCATCCAATGTCAGAAGATGATCTAAAGTATTTGAAGAATGACAATTGGTAATGGTTTACTTGAAAAAGAAATCAATGACAATGCTTATGAGGTGAGTTTATCACAGAATTTTGATATCTCTCTAGTATTTAATGTTTTATATTTATATGAATTCAATGGAACAGATGGTAAAGGTGGTGAAAATAAAAAAGTAAATTGCTAGCAACAGGTTTCAAAGAAGAAGAAGAAGAAAAAGATAGTACAAGTTTTGGATATGAAGACAGGGAGTACAAGGCAAGGGGATTATAACAAGTATTTGGTCTAGTGGGAAGGATTGTAGCAAGAAGACATCACTTGGATTACAGAATGGGAGATAAAAAAGATTGACAAAGACAACTAACAATAGTACAATCAGGGCAACTCGTAGGAGTTGAATTGTTTTCAACTAAAGGAGAATGATGCAGAAAAATAGGGCCAAACTTTTTGAGGCCATAACTTTTAATCCGTAGCTCGGTTTGAGCTCTTACACATGCCAAAATGACCGTCTCAAAAAAATTTACCTACCTATAGCAGTTTTTTTCACTTAGAAGCATTTTTTTTAAAAAAAATTGAAGGCCAAATGAGTTCATCTGAGGGTCCAAAATTATATTTTAATGATTTTTTTATTTTTAGAAATTGCATATTTTAATGATTGGATATGAACTTTAGTTGAAATTCATCCTATAGAATAATTTTAGTGTTTAGAATATTTTGGAAGATTTTTAGAGTTGCACGTGCTTTCATGCCAAACTTACTAAAAATAATAGCTGGTAATTTTTTTTTTTTTTTTTTTTTTAAATTTTTTTTTTGAATTTTTATATATCAATTCTAATTTTGAGTTGAGGCTTATTTATGCATGGTTTGTAATTATTTCAATTAAATCAATATGTATCAATTATGAGTTATTGTTTTAGATCTTGACCTAGTATAATTTTTTATCTTGGCTATAATTTAATAGTGCATATCACCCACAAATAAAAGTTGTGAATAGGAGCTTAAATTTTTTATTGAGATGTGTTTTACTATTTTTGGGAAACTAAGTGTTTAATTTCCTAATTAGTAAAGGGTCTAGATTAATCTAAAAAGCATGCAATACAATATGTCTAAATCAACCTACCAATTTGCTAAATCTATATTTGATCAATCAATCACTAAAAATAGCAAGCAAAAGAGATAGAAAGGGAACTTAGCTGATTTCTTGGTTGAGATGGAGGAATCTAAAACTAAAAACTAATGAGTTGACTGAGCAAACTATCTAAAACATGACCTAGAAGTTTGTTTTATGCTTGGATAGTAGCACCAAAAATTGGACACTTTGGGGTCCAACGTTTTAGCCCTATTTTTAGTGATATATCTTTTTTGATTTGCTTCCTTTGAGTTTTCTAGGTTCTATTTTGATGCTTTTGGAGGCTTTATCTCTGAATTTGCAAGTCTCGATAGTTTGTAGAGCTCGATGTGCAATTGATTTTATCTCCTAGGGTCTTAGTTCCTCCTTAGGTTTGATAAGTGGTCTTGAATCAACTAAAAAAAAGGGTTAGTGTGTATTATACACTGAACGTGTGATCACACCCCATGTGTGGGCATGTTGCCTACATATCAATACTTTGAAGAGGGATCAAGACCAATGTAGTTCTCCCAAATTGAATGTGTATTGTGCAATTCTATGTATGCAATACAAGTATTATACAAATATAAGCTAGCTTGAGATGACTCTTGATTTGTGTGAGAGCTTGAATAGGCTAGAAATAGCAATGGTTGGTTGTATGCAAAGAATATAAGGATTTACTTAAAGGTGCTTAATGTATTTCTAGCTTGTGCCTTTTGAATGATTGCCAACCCTTCTAAATGACCCTTGAGTAGGCTTTTATAGAGAAACTGATGATCTTGGATTAGATGAATTCATGTTAAGTCGATAGAGAAAAAGATAAAGAACTGAGGAAATCTGACTATTTGAGGTTAAGAGTGACTTGGACAATAGCGCTAGAAAGTGGACATCCTGGGGTCTAACACTATAGTCCAACTTATGGTGCTAGTGTCCAAGGCAAAAGGGACCCTGTGAGATGGGTCTGTGCCTAAGAGAGGAGTTTGAGATGGTTGGGAATAGATCTAGAAGGCTTCAGATGATTGGGAAATAGTAAAAAACATGCCTAGTTGGTTGTGTAAAGAAGCATGAGAGACCTATGGTTTGGGTGTCACAAGTCATGCTCAAGTTGTATAAATTGTATTTTTATGTGATTACATTTACCCCCATTTATTCTAAGTATGCATCAAAGTGAAATACTAGGATAAAAAAGAAAAATAGAAGTGTACCTAAACTTACCTGTGAGGCTAAGCCCAAGAAGCTGTGTGATGTTGGATTATGCATAGTGAGAGCATGTTATACTGTGTAAATTTAAAAGTAAGTAAAATGAAAGTAGATTAGTTATTACTAGATACGCTATATCTAAAATAAGAAATTACAAAGCTAGGTAAAGAGAGAGAAAGGAAGAGAAAGGAATGAATACACCTCATCGGGTATGTGAATTAATACAAAACCTATTGTGCTATTGGATTGTGCTGAGTGATGCTAGATGTATGTTTGAACCAAGAATTATATCGATGGATGAGTTGAGTACTCGATCTCCTGGAAGGTGGCCCAAGAATGCAATGGCAGGCCCTTTGCTCTATCATCACCAACTATACGAAGTTAATGAATCATGCATGTGCTAATCAATGTCTGGACCATGTATCCAATCCCTTTGAATAGGTGGTTCAAGAATACAAAGGCTAGCTAATCCTTTTGTTCCATTGTTGCCTTTTGATGTAAAGTTGAATAGAAAGATATAGGTATACATTGAATGTCATATGAGATGGCTCATGAAGCCCATGAACATGCTATAATCTGACAACGTTTATGTGGATAGTCGAATGTAACTAGAAACTAGGCCAATATTGGTCACTTCAAAAGATGGAGATTGGACTTGTATAGAAGCCCCTCCAAAACTAGAATCAACTCAAGAATTTGGGTACTTGAGGAGCAATATTGTGTGAAAGTTTACTTGAAAGTGATGCCAACCACTTGTAGATGGAGTAAGGAATGCAACTATTAGGAACATGCAAGAAAATGTACTAAAGTTGGAAAAGAGAAGGCCCATGTACCATGCACATTACCCCCAATAATTGGTGTCTGGAACATAGATTATGAACTAGAAGTTATATCAACTGCCATGTTTGAATTTTAAGTGGAAACCCTCATGCCATGCATGATGCCCCCTATATCTAGATTATTTGAACAAATAAGTGCTAAAAACTATTGTATTTTGGACTGTATTATTATGGCAAAACTATGACTAAACTCACCCCTCTACCTGATATTATGAAAACTAGAAATTCTGTTGTCTGGACACTAGCACTAGAAATTAGACACTTTGGGGTCCAACACTATAGTCCAAAGCCAAAACTAAAAATTGGACTATGTTCTCTGTTGTCTATATGATCTGGCTTGCCTGTACTGATTTGTATAATCTAGACTGTGTATTTTGAAACTACTTTTTAGACCATTTATGAGCTTTGATCTCTGTGATAAAACCCCTATTTGTTGCCCCATCTTCTAAGGGTAGGAATGAAGACCCTACAATGACTACCCTCAAAAGAAGAAGCCCTACAAGTGTGTTAAGCTACAATTTTTTTTGATATAGCATCGATATTCATGATCTCAATATATAGCAAAAGTTATATAGAGAGATTGTTATATCCACAGGGGTATCCCTAGATCAATATAACAATGTAATAACATGTGCATAAAAAGAAAGCTAGAATGCAAAATGTTAGTTGTTAGTTTGTTAGTAGCATGGAGGGATGGAACATGATGTCCATCATGGCATCCAGGAAATAAAGTAAATGCATGACTGAAATCATGGCATTGTACACATAAAGATAAATAATCAAGAAACAAACATACAAATCAAGAAGCAAGAAACACACAAGGGTGGCCAAGGGGCCAAACAAACATGCAAGGCATACAAGCCATTTTCAAATATCACATACACACACAATGGGAAAAAGTAAGGATTGGCACAAGGGCCAAAAACACATAAAAGGTACACACAAAGGACATTAACAAATGTCTAAAGGCATACACAATATAGATAGAAGCAAAATACATTGGCAAATGTCTTAAAATGCAAGCAGGAAGCAAACAGAAAAATGCAAACACATCTTATCTAATTAAAGCAAAAATGGAAGCATGTAAAGTACTGGAAAAATAGATAAGCATCTAACTATGGAAAGAAAGAAACAAGAGTATACAAGATATGTGGTATAAGACTAATGTATATGCTATGAAATACAAAAGTGTGATAAATGCTACTAGATGTCGATGTAATATCTATGTAATCAAGTAAGATACACACTACACAAGATGTCTAGAGTGTGGAGTGTGAGAATGACATAACTTGGATGGTATAGTCATATAGAGTGTGCCACCAGTGGGTAGATGTATCGATGAGTAGCTAGAATGTAGAAGTAAGATGCCTCCTCAATGGGTGGAGTAAAGCAATGAAGGATCTAGATGTACTGCACACACTCAAAGAAGATCAAGTGAAGCATGGTAATATAGATAAATTGACAAACAAGTAGCATACAATAGCATAATAGTCTAACATAATGTTTTAGCAATGTAAGAAACATAGATGATTCATACAATTGACATATTTATATTTTTGAATATTATATTATTTTTATATTTTTGGAATAAACTATGTACAATCAAGTAGAAAAAGACTTTGTACAAGAAATACTTCAAAGGAATGCTACTAACCGATGAGTCTCGGATGAGACCCTCTGTCATGGTGTCTAGTATAAAAAAGTGGAATCATGCATGATCGTGAGACACGATGGAAGTGTTGAGACTAGGGATATGAAAGCTGAATATGTTTTAAATGCTCTAAAATCTATGAAGTAGAAACTAACTGTAGGGATCCTCTATGACTTTTAGAAGTAGATGCAACTGTAGGGCTCTTAGGGACCCATTTGTAAGTAGGAGAAGCTTTCTGAACATGTGCTCACTGTGTAGATGCATGAGATCTCAATGAAACTACTATAGGTGTAAAAATTATAGTTGGAAGCTATATATAATCCCAAAGCTGTGGAGGTGTATGGACCCTCTATAATGGTGATGGAGCTATAACTGGTACTGGAACTAAAACCAACTTTGGAACTGAAACTAGCACTAAAACTAAAAGTGGAAACTTAGATGGAACTCTAGTAATTGTAATAACCTGATTAGCATGCATGAATTTCATGCATCAATACACTGTAGATGGAATTGCTTAGAGTTTTTGTATCCAAGGTTTGCCAAGTAACATGTCAAAGACTCTTGTGCTAGGAACTATAGTGAATGGGGTGGTCATGCATGTAGGACCAACCTATAAAGGGATGAGGATATCACCCAATGTAGTCTAAATATATCCATTGAATCCACTAATAACTATATTTATCAGAGTAATATCATGTTTTGTATACCCCAAATGTTGTAGTAGTGTCATAGTACACATGTTAACGCTGGATCCATTATCAATTAAAACACTATGAATGGGATGATCATGAATAAAATCTCTAATGAAAAGTGCATGATAATCTATGTTATCCTCAATAATCTCCTACTTGGAAAAGGTGATGGAAGGCCAAACTAGAAGGTTGGAATGAAAGGTACCAATCATGTGGCTCAATGGATGTGAATCAGTGATCGGTGCCTTGTATGTGCTGGTGGAGGATGTGCCTGATATGCATGATGTACACTTGATGTGTCTTATACCTGACTTACCATGTTGTGGAAATGGATCTAAAAATATTTTAAGTCACTTATCCTATGTTGGTTTGGCCTGAGGAGGCTCAACTGAAGTGCCTAGATCAATCTAGTTGTTATCAATTAAATCTTGTATCTTATGCCTGAGACTAATGTATTTTTTTTGTAGTATGGATTGGTACCCTATGAAAGTTACAAAATGCATTCTAATAATATCCTTGTGGAAGAGGATTTTTTGGATCAACTTCTTTGATAGGAGGTAGAGAAATGATATTACATTCTAGTAGCTGCTACAAAACTCTAGTTGGAGAAATTGGTAGATTTGTAAAAGGTCACCGAGGAGGTGTTGATAATGTGACTCTCTATGGGGGATCTGAAGCCATATTGACTATTTGTTGAGTCTATCCTTTTTTGTCATTGAAATTTACCTTATATGGGACTTTGTTGTTACTCTTATTAGTTGTATTTGATACACTTATGTACTTGAGTTTTCCCATTGATATGAGTTTGATTTCTCATTATTTTAAAGTGTGACACAATTCAATGAAAGAAGAGAATATTTTAAACATGATTATGTCATGAAAAATCGATAGAAGAATTTTTTTGAAGAGGTATTGTAACTCCTGATATGTCATAGGGCTAGTCATCTTAGCCAATATAGTTTTTGTTAGGGTGTGGAGCTAAAAGCTTTAACTTGTTGCAGACAAAGAAAAGGAGGTTGCTGAAGTTTGATAAGCACTGGCGTCAGCATCATGACCGATGTCGGTCGTGACCAGTGCAGAAGGCAACCGGCAATGGCAGGAAGTCAGCCGACATTGGTAGCACTAGGCAAGCAGGGACCGGCGTCGGTCGCCTGTGTGTTCCAGAACTGTTCGTTGCACGGATAGTTAGTTAAGTGAATGAAGTGTTTGCATGTAAAGGCCAGTTAGAGTCTTGAGCTGGGTGGATAATTGTCTAAATTAAGAGTTGAAGTTATTTTTTAAGTCTGGGATCTATTTATAGACCCATTGGCATGTATTGTAATGTATGAGCTGATAAGGAAGGCAAGGAAGTTCCTTCCATTGTAAGATCATTGAGTTGCAGGTTGTTGCAAGCTCATAGGAGAGCTACATGTGTGAGTATGGTCTGTTGAATTACAGGTTTCAGGTTCATGGGAGATCAACTTGAAGTACTATAGAGTGCTTGGTATACTGGCAGGGTTATTATTGACTAGTTGGAGAGGTGAACACCAATTCTGTGTGTGAGTTGGTTGTTGGGACCGTTTTTTGGTAGGAGAGTGTTAAAGAAGAATTATTGTACACTTGAGGTGTGGGAAGCCTCTGTAAGGTGGAAGAGTGTGGCGGCTCTTTATTGTATTCTTTTCTGTAAAGTGTTAATACAAGATAGTGTATTGTCTCTCATATTCTGTGCTATTGGTGAATTCTAGTTACTTGTGTTTCTGGTTATTTTCGCATGTTTAATTGCTAATGTTTGGTAATCATATTGTGCTCTTTCTGAGGAGTAAGATCCTAACAAGTGGGATTAGAACAGGTGTGTTTGTTCTTAGATTCCCCTACAATTGGTATCAGAGCTTTTGGTTGGGATACTAACATATTGGATTAGATTTGGTTAGTGTGTTTTGATTACAGGTTACTCACAGGGTTTCTGTTTGAGTGGGAGTAGATCAATGGCAGAAGACAGTAAGCTATGAATGGAGAAGTTTAATGGCAAGAACTACCAATTATGGAGGATGCAGATTGAGGATTATCTGTATCAGAAAGATTTGTACTTACCATTGGGTGGGGTTGATTGCAAACCCCAGGATATGAAGGATGAAGAATGGGAGGTTCTTGATCGAAAGGCTTTGGGATCTATAAGATTGAGTCTTGCATCATCTGTGATTTCTAGCTTATCATAGTGTAAGACAACGATGGAGTTGATGGAATCTTTGGCAAATTTATATGAAAAACCCTCGACTTCTAATAAGGTATTTCTTATGAAGCATTTATTTAATTTGCAAATGTTGGAATGTGGATCTGTTCATAGTCATCTTAGTGATTTCCATGGTTTGGTAAACCAGTTAAGTTCAATCAATATTGTTTTTGATGATGAAATTAGAGCTCTCTTAATCTTGTGTTCATTACCTGTAAGTTGGGAAGATTTGGTAATGGCAGTTTCTAATACTGTGTCTGCTTCAAAAGTCTTAAAAGTGGATGATGTTGTGAGTGTGATCTTGAATGAAGAGATACGCAAGAAAAGCACAGGTGAATCATCAGAAAATGCTTTGAGTGTTGAAGGTAGAGGAAGGCAAAGAGAGAAGATAGAGCATGGGAGATCAAGGTCCAAGATAGGCAGGAGATCCAAGTCCAGGTATGGCAGAATAACTTGCTGGAAATGTGGAAAGCAAGGGCACTTAAAGAGAGATTACAGATCGGGTGAAGATCAGCATGAAGGACATGAAGAAGAAGCAGATGCTGCGGATTACATTACACAGGATGCTCTAGTATGTTCTTTGGATAAAGTAGAATCTTGGGTTTTAGATTTTGGTGCCTCTTTTCATGCATCCCCACATAGGGAATTTTTTCATGAGTATGTCCAAGGAGACTTTGGAGAAATTTGTGTAGGGGATGGTAAGCCTTGTCAGATGGTTGGCAAAGGGAAAGTGAAGCTGAAATTGCAGACAGGTAACACATGGGTGTTAAAGGAGGTCATGCATGTCCCAATTTTGGAGCGGAATTTGATTTCTGTTAGAAGTTTGGGTGATGAGGGTTACACAGTAACTCTCATAGCAGACTCTTGGAAGGTTACCAAGAGTGCACTTGTTGTAGCTAGAGGTAAGAAAGTAGGTACGCTTTATCTATCTACTTGTATTACTGATTCTCTTTTTGGGTTATCTACTTCAGCTGTAGATTCGAAGATGTGGCTTAATAGGCTTGGTCACATGAATAAGAAAGAGATGCATGTTCTTGAGTCAAAGGGTATGCTTTTAGATTTGGAAGGCATGGATCATGATTTCTGTATGCAGAAGAAGAAGGTGATGTTTCTTGAGAAATCTGATGTTAGTGACAAGAACAGGAAAGCCTTGGTTTTCAAGGAGAAGGTGACAGATAGAGTTCAGCACAAGGGCAGAAGAATTCTGAGCAGAGCAAGGGTGATTTGGACAAGGATTTGATCCAAAAAGAGCTCACAGGAAAAAGTCAATTCTCACTAGGAAAACACAGAGACTGACATCGGCAGGAAAATCGATGTCGATGTCCAAACAGGGACCGACGTCGGCTATGTGCAGACCGACGTTGGTGACTCAGGGTAGATAACTACTGGTGTCGGCCAGGGGGAATTGGCATCGACAAGGAGGCAGTCACAGGGAATCGACATCGGTCAGGTGCAGACTGAGATGTGATCGGCATCAGTCACTGAGACAAATTTTGGGCAGACAACAAGCTGTCAAGGAGTCTCAAGCGCCAATATTGAGAACTGAAGGTGTAAGTAAGTTCTTAAATTCATCATTTCCCTTCTTTACACTACTTGTTGCTCACTTATGGTATAGAACCCAGAAGTTATTAAAGAAGCAGAACAGGTAGATCCAGGAAACAGTGGGAGCTTGGCATGGATGGAGGATGTGATTCCTTGGAGGAGAACCAAATAAGTGTTTTGGATGGAGTTCCCAGTTGGAAGTAAGCACTGAGAGATGAATGGATGTTCAGGATGAAGAAGAGCGGAAATGGATATGTGAGATAGAAGATCAGGGTATATGGTCTTGTATAAGCTGCAGGGCAATGGAGGTTTGATCATTGTGTTTCTCTTTACCAGGTTGGATAATATTAGCTACATTATCCTATTACTGTATGATGTGCTTGTTGCAGGGTTACATATACAGGTATTACTGAACTAAACGTAAAGCTAGTTCAGAGGGATGTCATGAGGAATCTAGGAGCAACAAGATTCTTTGGCATGAGTGTGTTCTAGAGACATGGAAGGTCACATGTTGACTTTGTTTCAGGATGATTGTGTGAGACCGGTTAGCACGCCGATGGTTGGACAGTTCATAGAATAGGTTCTTGATTCACATAATGAGGTTAAGTGCATGGTATGTACTAAACCTGAGTTTTCCCAAGCAGTGGGAGTTGTCACAAGTTAGGAGCCAATTCGAGAGAGAAGTACTGGAGGGCAGTTCAGTGGATTCTTAGAGGGACCAGTAGCAGGTGCACATGCTATGCAGGTTCAATTTATTTTTCTACATGGTTTGTAGATGTGGATATGGTAGGTGATTTGGATGACATGAGTTGCATCACAAGGTGTGTGGTGGTTGGTCTTCAAGAGTGATCTTGAGGAGGGATACAAAGCCAAGGGAACAAAATAGACAGAGTACATGTACAGGTACAGGTTTCAGTTGTTTATCTCCAAGTGGGAGATTGTTAGGGTGTGGAGCTAAAAGCTTCAACTTGTTGCAGACAAAGAAAAGGAGGTTGCTAAAGTTTGATAAGCACTGGCATCGGCATCATGACCGACGTCGGTCGTGACCAGTGCAGAAGGCAACCAGCGACGATAGGAAGTCGGCTGACGTCAGCAGCACCAGGCAAGTAGGGACCGGCGTCGATCGCCTGTGTGTTCCAAAACTGTTCGTTGCACAGACAGTTAGTTAAGTGAATGAAGTGTTTGCATGTAAAGGCCAGTTAGAGTCTTGAGCTAGGTGGATAATTGTCTAAATTAAGAGTCTAAGTTATTGTTTAAGTCTGGGATCTATTTATAGACCCATTGGCATGTATTGTAATGTATGAGCTGATAAGGAAGGCAAGGAAGTTCCTTCCATTGTAAGATCATTGAGTTGCAAGTTGTTGCAAGCTCATAGGAGATCTACATGTGTGAGTATGGTCTGTTGAATTGCAGGTTGCAGGTTCATGGGAGATCAACTTGAAGTACTATAGAGTGCTTGGTGTACTGGTAGGGTTATTACTGACTAGTTGGAGAGGTGAACACCAATTCTGTGTGTGAGTTGGTTGTTGGGACCGTTTTTTGGTAGGAGAGTGTTGAAGAAGAATTACTGTACACTTGAGGTGTGGGAAGCCTCTGTAAGGTGGAAGAGTGTGGCGGCTCTTTATTGTATTCTTTTCTGTAAAGTGTTAAAACAAGATAGTGTATTGTCTCTCATATTCTATGCTATTGGTGAATTTTAGTTACTTGTGTTTCTGGTTATTTCCGCATGTTTAATTGCTAAGGTTTGGTAATCATATTGTGCTCTTTCTGAGGAGTAAGATCCTAACAAGTGGGATCAGAACAGGTGTGTTTGTTCTTGGATTTCCCTACAGTTTTATATCTGAGAACATACTTAGTGAGAGGCTCATTTGACTTCTATTTCTTTTGTGCAATTTGAGCATATGACACCTTATCACCAATGTTGATACTGAAGTGTGCTAGGAACATGTCAACAAGAGGATTGAATGCATTGACTGACTAAGTTGATAGACTATAAAACTATTGTAGTGCATAATCCTTGAGGCTCCTTGGAAATAACTTAGTTAATAGCCAGTCATTTGGTACGTAATCCAAAAATGTTACATGAAAGGATCTCAAACGTATCTCTAGATCACCCTTGACATCATAAAGAGTGAGCTTGGGTTGTACAAATCTAAGTGGCAAGGGTATAGTGGCTATATATCATGCCAAAGGTGTATGCAATAAAGTGACAAAATCTAATGCCTGTGTAGATCTAGTGGTACCTTGCTCAAGATGTTGCACCTTGGATTGAAGAGATCAAATTTCTTACACAAGGGCTACCACATTAGGAGATAGGGATGTACTAGCTACAACTGGTGGCATAAGAGAAGGTTGGGCTGCTATAGGGGGTTGTTGTGACATAGTTGCTCCCATAGTGTCATGTGCAACTGGGGTTTTTTTAGTTTGAAAAGATTTAACTTATTTGGATTTATTTAGTTCCATGATATATTTCAATACCTTAGCATGAACATGGGGCTATTCCCTTAGACTTTCTCTGAAGTTTTGTAGAATTAAAGCTTTATTGAGTACAACTTCATTTTCAATAATGGGTGGAAGTGGATCAAAAGTCTGATGTGATGGAATATGAGCATCAATATGTGTGTCATCATTATTATTCTCATATTGCTTATTATTGGAATGATATTCATTGAAATACATGTAATCTGGATATGCAGGATCTATAATAGGAATTAAAGTTGGTTGCTTATCCATTATATAGGAATGAGTTGCAAAAATATGGTCAAATTCATGAGGGTTGCCACTAAGTCTTGCACATCATCTCAAAGGGAGAGATGCAAGGAGCTTAGAGGGCATAAGGAAAAAATTTGAAAAATAGCAGAGATTACATAAAAATAATCTAAATAAGGAACTAGAATGTGCATAGAAAAGGATATCAAACTCCAAGTATATATAGTGATAGCTAAAGATACGATAGGACCTAGTGTATGCAACTAGGGATTTTTCAAAAATATTATTTGAAAATGCTATGATTTTTTGAATTTGAAAATGATTTTTTGATTTTAATATTCAATCAAAATTTGTAGAAAATAAGTGGAATAGTGCTAGAAATTTACTGGGAATTAGTTGATGTAACTAGGGTTCAAAATGATTTTTTTCTAAATTAATGCGATAATTTGAAAAATATATTGAAAATTTATAGATTTGAACTTGAAAAATTTAGGAAAAATATGAAAATATTTGTAAATTTAGCAGAATATTTTTCCTAGTGATCTGTAAGTGATTTCGTGCAAAAAGGACCTAGTATGTGGAAACTAGGGTTTGAGGGAATTATTGAAAATATTGCACTAAATTTATAGTTTTTTAATTTTTAAATTCTAAAAAAATTAGAAAAATAGTTCAAAAAATAAAAAATAATTAGCCCTAAGGTTTCTACGGTTTTTGTGCAAAAATTCGAAGTAAGTCGGGTTCACCAAATGTTTTACTATTTTTGAGAAACTAAGTGTTTAATTTCATAATTAGTAAAGGGTCTAGATTAATCTAGAAAATATGCAATACAATATGTTTAAATTAATCTATTGATTTGTTAAATATGGATTTGATCAATCAATTACTAAACATATAAATCAAAAGGGATAGAAAGGGAACGTAGCTGATTTTTGAGCTAAGACAGGGGAATCTAGAATTGAAAAGTAATGAACTGATTGAGCAGACTATCAAAAATAGGGCCCAAATTTTTTTTCCCTAGATAGTAGCACCAAAAAATAGACACTTTGGGGTCCAACAATAGTCCTATTTTTGGTGCTATAGTCCTTTTGATCTACTTGCTTTGAGCTTTTTGGGTTCTATTCTGATGCTTTTAGAGGCTCTGTGTCTGAATTTACAAATATCGATAGTCTATGGAACTCTGTGTGCAACTATTTTTGTCTTCTAAGGTCTTAGTTCCTATTTAGGCTTGATAAGTGGTCTTGAATCAACTAAAAAAAAGGGTTAGTTTGTATTATGTATTGAACATGCGATCACAACCCATGTGTGGGCATGTTACCTACATACCAATACTTTGAAGAGGGATCAAGGCTAATGTAGTTCTCCTAAATTGAATGTGTAGTGTGGAAGTTTGTGTATGAAATGCAAGTATTATATGAATCTGAGCAAGCTTGAGATGATTCGTGACATGTGTGAGAGCTTGAATAGGTTGAAAATAATAATGGTTGGTTGTATGCAGAGAATAAGATGATTTGCTTGAAGGTGCTTAGTTTATTTCTAGCTTGTGCCTTTTGAATGATTGCCAACCATTCTAAATGACCCTTGAATAGGATTTTATAAAGAAATTGATGATCTTAAGATAGATGACTTCTCGTTAGGCCAACAAGAAAAAAGATAAGGAACCAAGAAAACCTCACCGTTTGAGGCTAAGATTGACTTGGACAATAGCACCAAAAAGTGGACACCCTGAGGTCCAGTGCTATAGTCCAACTTATGATGCTAGTGTCCAAGGGGAGAGGGACCTTGGGGGATAGGTATATGCCTAGGAGAGGATTCCATAATAGATGGGGCTAAATCTGGAAGGCTTTGGATGACTAAAAAATAGTAAAAAACATGCCTAGTGGGTTGTGCAAGGAAGTAGGAGAGACCTATGGTTTGGGTGTCACAAGTCATGCTCAAGTTGTACAAATTGCATTTTTATGTGATTACAAGATACATGGTGGGAGAGAATTCCAAGCAATGGGACTTGGCTTTACCATAAGCTAAGTTTGCATATAACAATTCAGTGAATAGATCAACACAAAAATCACTATTTCAAATTATTTATGGGAGAAAAATTATATGTATTTTAGATTTAATACAATTACTAATTGCAGATTGAATTAGTGATGATGCAAAAGCATTTGCAGAGCATATGCATCAGTTGCAATGAGTAAGAAGAAAGTTTCAAGAAAATAATGAGAAATATAAAGCATCAATAGATGTCAGAAGATGATCCAAGGTATTTGAAGGAGAGTTGGTAATGGTTTACTTGAGGAAAGAAAGATTTCCAAAAAACATGTACAACAAGTTGAAGTACAATAAATTGATCCATGCAGAATTGTGAAGAAAATCAGTGACAATGATTATAAGGTGAGTTTACCACAAAATTTTGATATCTTTATAATATTTAATGTTTCAAATTTATATGAATTCCATAGGAAATATGGTGAAAGTGATGAAGATGAAGAAGTAAATTGATAGCAATAGGTTCCAAAGAAGAAGAAGAAAAAGATAGTGCAGGTTTTAGATATGAAGATAGTGAGCACAAGGCAAGAGAATTATAACTGGTCTAGTAGGAAAGATTACAGTAAGAAGACAACACTTGAATTATAGATTGAAAGATAAAGAAGATTGACAAATAAAAATGGTAGCATTACAATCTGGGCAACTCACAAAGCTGAGTTGTTTTCAACCAGAGAAGAATGATGTAGAAAAAATAGGTTAAACTTTTAGAGACCATAAATTTTGATCCATTGCTCTGTTTGAGCTCTTCCATGCATCAAAATGATTGTGTTGAAAATTTTGTTGCTTATTTAAGAAACTCTTTCTATTTAAATGTATTTTTTAATTTTTTAGAGGCCAAACATGACCATCTAAGGGTCCAAAATTATAGTTTAATGATTTTTTCATGATTTTTTTATTTTTGAAAATTGTATGATTTTATGACTAGATGTGAACTTCAGTTGAAGTTCATCTTATAGGTTAATTATAGTCTTTAGAGTTTTTTGGAATATTTTTAGAGTTACATGCACTTGCATGAGAAACTTACTAAAAATAGCAGCTACTAAAAATAGAATTTTTTTTATGTTTTAGTTTTTTTTTGAATTTTTACATGTCAACTCTAATTTTGAGTTGAGGCTTATTTATGCATGGTTTATAATTATTTCAATTCAATCAATATGAATCAATTATGAGTTATTATTTCAGGTCTTGAATTATTATAATTTTTTTATCATGACTACAATTCAGTAGTGCATATCATCCACAAATAGATGGACAAATAGAGGTTGTGAATAGGAGTTTGGGAAATTTGTTGAGATGCATAGTGGGAGAGAAACCTAAAAAATGTGACTTGGCTTTACCACAAGTTGAGTTTGCATATAATAGTTCATTTAATAGATCAACAACAAAATTACAATTTTAAATTGTTTATGAGAGAAATCCTATGGGTATTTTAGATTTGGTACAATTACCAATTATAGATCGAATTAGTGATGATTCATAAGCATTTGTAGAACATATGCAGTAATTGCAAGGACTAAGAAGAAAGTTGTAGCAAAGTAATGAGAAATATATAATATTAGTAGATGTCAGAAAATGATCCAGAGTATTTGAAGAAAGAGTGTTTATAATGGTTTACTTGAGAAAATAAAGATTTTCAAGAGGCACGTACAACATTTTGAAGTAAAATAAAATTAGTTCATGTAAAATTGTGAATAAAATCAATGATAATGCTTATGAGGTGAGTTTACCATAGAATTTTAATATATCTCAAGTATTTGATGTTTTAGATTTAAATGAATTCCTTGGAGAAGATGGTGAAGGTGACGAAGATGAAGTGAATTGGCAGTAGCAGGTTCCAAAGAAGAAGGAAAAGATAGTGCAAGTTTTGGATATGAAGACATTGAGCACTAGACAAGGGAATTATAATAGGTATTTGATCTAGTGGGAAGGATTGTAGTAAGAATAAAATACTTAGATTAAAGAATAGGAGCTAAAGAAGATTGACAAAGAAAAATGACAATAGTACAATCAGGGCAACTCACAGGAGCTGAGTTGTTTTCAATCTGAGGAGAATGATGCAGAAAAAAATAGACCAAACTTTTGAAGGCCATAATTTTTAATCCATAGCTCCATTTGAGTTCTTCCACATGCCAAAATGACTATCTCAAAAATTTTGTTGCTTTTCTAAGTGGATATTTCCACTTTGAGGCATTTTTTGAAAATTTTTGGAGGCTGAAAGAGACCATCTGTGGATCCAAAATTATAGTTTAATGATTTTTTTGAGATTTTTTTTATTTTAAAAAATTGCATATTTTTATGACCAGATGTGAACTTCAATTGAAATTCATCCTATAGGATAAATTTAGTGTTTAGAATATTTGGAGAGATTATTAAAGCAAGACGCACTTGCATATAAAACTTAATGCAAATAACAATGACTAAAAATAGAAGTTGTTTTTAGATTTTAATTTTTTTCAAATTTTTGCATGTCAACTCTAATTTTGAGTTAAGGCTTACTTGTGCATGGTTTGTAATTATTTTAATTAAATTAATACAAATTAATTATGTGTTATTGTTTCAGATCTTGACCTATTATAATTTTTGGTCTTGGCTACAATGCAGTAGTGCATATCACTCACAAACAGATGGATAGATAGAAGTTGTGAATAGGAGCTTAGAAAATTTGTTGAAATGCATAGTGGAAGAGAAGCTCAAGCAATGACATTTAGATTTACCATAAGCTATGTTTGTAAATAATAGTTCAATGAATAGATCAATAAAAACATCACCATTTCAAATTTTTTATGGGAGAAAGCTTATGAGTATTTTAGATATGGTATAATTACCAATTGCAGATCAAATTAGTAATGATGCAAAAGAATTTTTAAGGCAAATGCCAAAATTACAAGGAGTAAGAAGAAAGTTACATAAAATTAATGAGAAATATAAAATATCAACAGATGTCAGAAGATGATCTAAGGTATTTGAAGAAGGAGAGTTGGTAATAATTTACTTGAAGAAACAAAGATTTACAAAAGACACGTACAACAAGTTAAAGTATAATAAAATTAGTCCAAGTAGAATTATGAAGATAATCAATGGGAATACTTATGAGGTGAGTTTACCACAGAATTTTGATATTTCTCTAGTATTTAATGTTTCAAATTTATATGAATTCTATGGAGAAGATGGTGAAGGTGACGAAGATGAATAGGTAAATTTTGTAGCAACATGTTTCAAAGAAGAAAGAAAATATAGTGTAGGTGTTGGATATGAAGAAAGTGACCACAAGGCAAGGGAATTATAACATGTATTTGGTCCAGTGAGAAGGATTAAAATAAGAAGACAATACTTGGATTACATAATGAGAGCTAAAAAAGATTGAAAAAGAAAAATGGTAGCAGTACATGTTGATAATTTTGACCCCACAGGTCAAATTGCCACCCTTATCATTTGAGGCTTTTCATGTTGTTGCCAATTTGATTTTGCTCAGAGTAGTTCTAAAGGGACATTCAGAATACTTTGAGTTTTCACAAGTACAAGAAATATTTTGGGATTTCACAGAAGGAAAAGCTCAGATTTTGTCTAAGTATCAAAATTATTTCAGATTTTTTATCTGAAACAACTTTTCTAAAGGACACTTTCATTTTCATGAAGGGTAGTTTTCATAAGTTGAAGGACCGTTTTAAAAACCCAAAGGGTAGAATCCCTTCGAAAAAGTTATTTTTAAAAAACCTGAAGGGTAGGATTCCTTTGGGAAGGCTTCCTTCAAAGTTTTGAAGGGACACTTGAAAAGGGCAAAAGGACCTTTACAATTTTTTTGAGGGGTCACTTTCCCTTCGGGAAAGTCACTTGGCAGAAATGCTGAGGGACACTTTTGAGAATATCAAAGGGCTCTTTCCCTTCAAGAAAGTTCATTTTGATAATCTCGAAGGGCTCTTTCCCTTCAAGAAGGTTTGTGCCAAAAATTTGAAGGGTTAGAATCCCTTCAAAAAAGTCCACTTTAAAAATGTTAAAGGGTCTTTTTGGAAGTGCCAAAGGGACATTTTAAAAGCTCGAAGAACAATTTGTAAGGAAATAATTCCTTTAGAATTTTTGTTTGAAGGAGGTTCACGAAGGAAAGGGCTTGTTAGAAAGATTGAAATACTTAATTCCTTCAAAATTTTGTCCAAATGAATTATCTGAGAAAAAATCCTGAAGACATAAAATTCTTTCATATTTTTTGTCCGAAGGAATGGTTCAAGGAAAAGCCCAAGACAATTACAAAGGACCAAATAAAAGGAAACAATTCCTTTGGATATTTTGTCCAAAGTAAATGAAAGAGAAATAAACCGAAGGAATTATCCAAGGCAAAAGGAAAAGAAATCAAGTAGAAAATGTGAAAGAAAGAGATAATTCGTGGGAAAGAAAGTTTGAAAGAAAAGAAAATTTGAAGAAATAATTTGTGGACAATAAATCCAAAAATAGGGAAAGAAGCAAATAGTCTACATGCAAGTGACCCAAGCCCGAAGTAAAACATGCAGAAGTGAAGAGCACAAGAACAAGAGTTTAACATTAGATGGTTGTTCAAGGAGAGCTTAACATATAATTTCATGCATACACTCTTGGTTTTCATGCAATCCAAGCCTTTCAAAGCACTTCCAACTCAACTTCAAGTGGAGTTCTCAGTTTAAGATATGGCATGGATTTCCATGAAAGATTTTTAATTGTCAAACTTGGGTCTACCTCATTCTTTCTACGCCAACATCAAATTTTAGGCACGCTTCAGTTCTTGAGTTGACTAGCCTTGCACTAAGGTTGACTAGTTGACAAGTCATACGTTCACTTTTATTTAGCTTGTTGAAGGCTTTCAACATTCCAATAGTTCAAGTGAAGTTCTAATTTTAGTTTTGACCTTGATTTCATGCAGAGGAAATTATTTTCAAATGTTTCCAGTAATTCAGATTTGGATAATGGCGTAGCATCATGCATGATGAAGGTTTTGACTTAAAACTTGAGCTCACAATTCATTTCAAATACCAAAGGGTTTTTCATGTAAGACAAAAGACAATAAGATATTTTTAGAAGGATTTGTTATCTTGGCATAATGGAAATTGGACTTGGGTTGAAGTGGGAGTTGATCTCCTCTTCTATTTTTAGTGTCAATCTCTTGGCTGTTGTATACTCTTTTTCTATAAATTGGCTTTTTAGCCTTAAATTGTATCCTATTTTAGCAAGACCATACTTGCCAAAATTTATGTTGTGCAAAATTTTCAAATTAATATAAGGATAGTTTTCAAACTCCAAGGTGCTAGTATAGTGTATTTATGTCAGTGATTTGCATATGTGATATGATTTTCTTCTTTATCAAGTCCTGATTCTTACCTAGTTACTAGCTGATCAAATTATGCAGGTCATATTCTATGTTCAATATAATTTTATTAAAGTTATAGTGGATATAATTGGTTGATTAGTGCCTTGAATCAGGCCTATTCCATCATTTCCCTCAAGCTTTGATCACAAGATATAACCTTTTCGTGAAATTTTGATATGTAGGGGTAAATTGGGGTTAAAAATTTAGTTTGTTTACTATCTGATCAGTGTTTTCAGAAGCTCAAATTATGTGGATCAATCAAAGTTCACGTGTATCACCATCATTAGGTAGGATTTTAATTCAAGTTTCTCCCTTTCTCTTTTCCCCAACAGTTTGTAGTGTAGAGTAGAGATCTGAATTGATACACTAAAGGGAGATAGCTATTATAATCTAGAGACTCAATCCATTGATTAGGCCACCTACAACCTAGGATTGTTTTCATGTTTTAGTAGACTCTGAAGGCCTAAAACTACCTTCACAAGGGTGCAGGACTGATTGACAATAGTACAATTAGGGTAACCCATAAGAGCTGAGTTATTCTCAACTAGAGGAGAATGATGTAGAAAAAAATAGGCCAAAATTTTGGAGGCCATAAATTTTAATTCATAGCACCATTTGAGCTATTCTACGCACCAAAAAAACTATCTCAAAAAGTTTGTTGCTGATCTAACCGACTCTTTTTTATTAAAGGCATTTTTGCAAAAAAATTTGAAGGCCAAACGAAACCATTTGAGGGTCCAAAATTACAGTTTAATATTTTTTTAGGATTTTTTAATTTTTAGAAATTATATATTCTTATGACCAGACGTGAACTTCAGTTAAAATTAATTATATAGGCTAATTTTATTATTTAGAGTATATCAAAATATTTTTAAATTTATACATGCTTACATGCAAAACTTACTAGAAATAAAAACTACTCAAAATAGAAGTTTTTTTTAGATTTTAGTTTTTTTTAAAATTTTTTGCATGTTGACTCTAATTCTAAGTTGAGCCTTATTTATACATAGTTTGTAATTATTTTAATTCAATTAATATGGATAAAATATGAGTTATTGTTTCATATCTTGGCCTATAGTAATTTTTGGTCTTAGTTACAATTTAGTAGTGCATATCACCTACAAACAAATGGACAAACAGAAGTTGTGAATAGGAGTTTGGAAAATTGTTGAGATGCATAGTGGGAGAGAAGCCCAAGCAATAGGACTTAGATTTACCATCAATTGAGTTTCCATATAACAGTTTAATGAATAGATCAACAAAAAAATCACCATTTTAAATTATATATGGAAGAAATCCTATAAGTATTTTAGATTTGGTATAATTATAAATTAAAAATCGAATGAGTGATGATGCAGAAGCATTTACAAAGCATATGTAGTGGTCGTAAGGAGTAAGGAGAAAATTTCAAGAAAGTAATGAGAAATATAAAGCATCAACATATTTCAAAAGAAGATCCAAGGTATTTGACTAAGGAGAGTTAGTAATGGTTTACTTGAGGAAAAAAATATTTTCAAAAGGCATGTACAACAAGTTGAAGTATAAAAAAATTGATTCATGCAGAATTGTGAAGAAAATCAATGACAATACTTATGAGGTGAGTTTTATTAAGCATAAAATATACTGAGAGGAGGGGGGTGAATCGGTATATTATATATATTTTTACTTAATATTATTTCTTTTCTTTAACCACTTAATCACACATTCAATACATGCAATAAAATTAAAATAATAATTTGCACCACATGAGAGAGAGAGAGAGAGAGAGAGAGAGAGAGAGAGAGAGAGAGAGAGAGAGAGATTTTACATGGAAACCCAAAGTGGAAGAAACCATAGAGAAAAATTTCAAGTATATGAATGAACACCAACTCAAAATACAAAGTTTGCAACACCAAATCGCAGGAGCACCAACCCCTTTTTCGATCACCAACACAACAACTATTTATGAGCACCAACCCACAAGACCACCAACCGCTTTCAAAGATTTGTGAGAACCAACCCATAGGACCACCAACCCCTCGTATATAAAACACAACTATCTCTCAATGCTTACTCAACAAATGATATAACTCTATAATATCTCCTACTTTTCTCTCTTCAAAAACAAATACAAACTATGCACTCTCTTGCATATTAAAAATGTCTTCTCAAGCCTTTATTTATATCTTTCCAAATGACCTTTGGAATTTACCCTTTGTGACCCTTCAATCCTCATGGAAATGGTGTGAAACTTACATGACTCTTTAAATCCTTGCATTTGAAAAGTCATATGGTGACCCTTCATAAGCAAAATCATCCTTTCCTCTTTTGTCTTTATCTTGGTGACTTTTCATATTCCTCAAAGTGTCCCTTCATGAAAAAATGTGCCATATCTCTTTTGTCTTCATATGGTGATTCTTGGAATTCCTCAAGATGACTCTTCATGAGAAAATGCGTCCCATTCCTCTTTTGTCTTTTACCCGGTGACTCTTTGACTTCTCCATAGGCCCTCTTTTGACTTATATGCAACTAAAAATATATTTATTAATATTAAATAAATATTAACACACATTAACCAAGATATGAATATTAAAAACACCATTAAATACAATGGGGCCTTTATCACCAATAATGCTAGACCTTTGACATCAATGACAATATTTCTAATAATCTCCCCCCTTTGTCATTGATGGTAACCTCAAACTGAAACTACCACAACTTAAAACCTACACATACTGTCATTTAAAAAACATGCAGTAACTCCCCCTTACTGTAGCAACCTATACATGTTCCTTGTACCTATTATTCTCCCCCTTTGACATCAATGGCAAAGGGCCTACCTAGAACTAACACTTAGCTCCCCCTCAACTGATGCTAAACCACAATGGAAGAAAGTAAAATAAATTACTCCAAACTTCTCTTGTAGATACTCAAATGTGTCTTTTGGTAGTGTTTTTGTGAAAATATCCATAGTACTGATATATTCCATCTTAACCTATTGATCTGCAAACTACTTTCTCAAGACTTGATATCTAATGGGAATATGTTTCATTCTTGAATGCATCACTGGATTCTTTGATATATTAATAGAACTTGTGTTATCATAAAAAATAGAAATAAGTTCATACTTTACCTTGATATATTTCAAAGTTTGCTTCATCCAAAGCACTTGAGTATAACACAATACCACTACAATATATTTTAATTCAATTATAGAAAGTGATACTAAATTCTGCTTTTTGCTTAGCCATGATACTAAGCTATCACCAAGGAAGAAAGCTCCTCCACTTGTACTCTTTTTGTCATCCAAGCACCCTGTCCAATCTAAATCTGTATAAGCAACCAAAGTGAAATCTCTGTCTATGGGATACCACAATCTATAATCTAATGTCCCCTTGATATATCTAAATATTTTCTTCACCAACTAAACATGACTATCTTTTAGAGCTGACTGATATATTGAAACCATACCTACTACATGCATGATGTCTGGCCTCGATATTGTTAAATATAAAAAACTACCAATCATAGATCTATACAATTCTCAAAACTAAATTTTTTCAACATTTCCTTGGCATATTTACTTTGAGATTTGAAATTTCCTTTATCTGACTAAAATATTTGCAATCCTAAGAAAAATAACAATTTTCCAAGCATAAACATCTCAAATTATTTTTGCATATTATCAAAATTTTTTTTTGTCATCTTTTCAATATTTCCTCCAAAAATGATGTCATCAACATATACCACAATAATTAATTGATGCTCACCTATTGTTTTGATGTAGAGATTACTATTAGCAAATCCTCTCTTAAAACCTTGATCTTGTAGGTACTTATCAAGACTTACATACCAAGCTCTGGGAGCTTGTTTCAATCTATATAATGCTTTTTTCAATCTGCATACATGGCCACTAATATTTGAGAGAATAAATCCCTCAGGATGCTCAATGCATACCTCTTCTTCTAGATTTTTATTTAGGAAGGTAGATTTGACATCCATTTGAAACACTTTGAAATTTTTAAACATCGCATATGCAAAAAACGTTCTACTAGCCTCTAACCTTGCCACTGATGTAAAAGTTTCTTCAAAATCTATACCCTCAATCTGAGCATATCCTTTACATACTAATCTTTCTTTATTTCTAGTCACTTTTCCATTTTCATTCAACTTATTTCTATAAACCCATTTTGTTCTTATCACATTGTGATCTTTTGGTCTAGGCACTAATTCCTAAGTATCATTCTTTTCTATCTAATTTAATTCTTCATCCATAGCCTAACCTAATGCTTATTATGTCTAGCTTCTAAAAAAAATTTAGGCTAAATTTTGGATAACAAAGAGAAATTAACTTGTTCATAGTCACTTACCATCATTCTTCTAGTGTGAATTCCTTCATTTATGTCTCCGATGATGTCACTTTCATTATGATTTCTTTGAACATATTTAGATGGAGTTTTGGTGTCCTTTTTATCCTTCTCATCTTCATCTGATTCTTCAAAATCTTTCTCTTCAATGATTTTAAGAATTTCTACTGAATCATTGATTCTTTGTGTTTCATCTTCTTCTATCCTAACAATTTCACTTTCAACAATTTTCTTAGTTCTTTTGTTATAACATTTATAAGCTTTACTTTTTCAAGAATAACTAAGAATTATACCTTCATCTACTCTAGATTCAAACTTACTAAGTTTTTTATCGGTTCTCTTTATGAAGCATCTACTACCAAAAACTCTAAAATAATCAATTGTTGCTAGTTTGTCTTTCTATAGCTCATACAGAGTCTTGTCACTATTGATTCTCAATAATGCTCTATTTTGAATATGTACTACTGTAGCAACTACCTCTCTCCAATATTTATCTGCTATCTTAGATTTATTTAGTATTATCCTCATCATCTCCTGAACTATTCTATTTTTTTGTTTAACTACTCCATTTTGCTGTGGAGTTCTAGTTGTTGAATAATGTCTCTTTATTTTATGGTCTTCATAAAACTCAATAAATTGATCTAACATGAATTCTCCTCCTCGATCTAATCTTAGACACTTAATCTTCAAAATGGGTTCATTCTCAACTAATGATTTGAATGCTTTATAATGTCTGGAAGCTTCTAATTTTTCTTTAAAAACATTACCCAAGTTATATATGAAAAATCATCAATAAGCAACATGAAATATTTCTCACCTTGAGTGCTTTAAGTTCTCATAGGTCCACACATATCAGTGTGAAAAAACTCTAGCATCTGAGTGGTCGAGTACTTTTTTATTTTGACCACCTTCTAGCCTGCTTCCTATGGTGTCAGATGGCTTTGTAATCTTTAGAAGATTTTTGACTGCTTGCTTCTTATTGATATTGAAAAGATTTCCAAAATTTATGTGCCTCATTATCTTATGCCATAGACAACTTTATTCAATCTGACTCAAATAATATCTTTGACCTTTGATGTTTGAAAGTATATATAAATTATTGTCTGTTCTCTGAACATTTGCAACCAACACATCTGAATCTTTTCTTCTAATTTTACAACCTTTTACATAAAAATTTAGTGTATTTATCTAATCACACATTTGACTTACACTCAAAATATTATGCTGAAGGCCTTCTCCATACAAAACATTTTTATTTTTAGTTCTACCATTATCCAAACTTAGTGTACATTTTATAGTAATTTTGGTAGTAGTATTGTCTCTGAATTTCACTATTTCACCATTGATCTTCTTCAAAGTTATAAAATTTATCTTGTCTCCTGTCATGTGCCTCTAACATCTACTATCAATGAACCATGGATTTTTTTCATTTTTTGCATGCAAATTTGTCTGCACCAACATAGATTTTTTTAGGTTGTTTCTTTTGCCATGAACCTATCTAAACTTTCTTCTTGATGAATAGAGCCTTGAAACTCTGGTCCTTCTTGACTGACTCGAACACGCTTCTACAGTATCAAACTATGTGTCCAAAGTTGTTGCACTTGTAACATATTATGGCCTCTTCATTAAAGCCTAATAGAGGAGCAAAAGAGTTGTGGTTTTTGCTTGACTCTATATGAATTTTCTTCTCCTTATTTTTAAAATTGTTAGCCCTTTTTTGACATTCTATTTTCTTATGACCATATCCATTATAATAAAAACAATAAGCATAAAAATAAGACCTATTTGTGTATCTCTAACCTAATTAATTTTTGTAGCTATGTTCCCTCCAACCTTCTTTGTTTGAGATGTCCTCTGTATTCTTAACTTCTTTCATTTTTATTTATTCTTTTGTAAGAGCTTCAACATAGCTCTTTCCTTTTTTCTTGTCTGTGAAAGTAGTGACCTCCTTTTTTTCTTTTTCAAATCCAATACCTATCTTATCTAACATTGATATTTGATTTTCTAATATCTTATTCAATATATTAGTGCTATTCTCAAATTTTGGATCATTGGCTGTTCTATAATTGATTGCTTTACTTATTTTCTCAAGATTTACTTTTAAAGAAGTAATTTCAATAACATACCTTTCACATTATTTGCTTATTATTTTTAACTGTTCCATTAGATCTTCTTCATTCTTCTTTGCTTCTTCAAAGTGTGCTTGTAAATCTTCAATTATTTTCTTTGACTCCTTTTCATTTTTCTTGATCTAAAGCTTTAATCTTCGATTCTTATTTTAAAGAGATTTTAACTCTTCTAAGGCACAAATGAGTTATCCTTCCAGATTCACTTTAACTTCATCATATTCTTCTTCTTGATCATCTATACTTTTGCTTGCGAAGGCATCTTCATGTGTGGCCATGAATAGAATCTCTTCTTCTTTTGAATCACTGACCCCACTATCTTTGACTAAGCTAGGATCTTTAGAATACAAAATCTTCTTCTCGAATCCCTTCTTGAATTTACCTTTGAGATTCTTCTTGTATGTAGACTTTCCTTATTCATTGTCATCATTACCCTTATTTGGGCATTTAGCTATAAAATGTCTAATACTTTCATAATTAAAATATTTAAAAGGTAATTTTTCTTGATATTTACATGTGCCTTTTTTTGGCTTTTGAATGAATAGAGCTCCGTTGTCATCTTCATCATCGTTAAAACTATCACTTGATTCTTGAATCTTAGCCTTCTCTTTCTTTGATGTCTTGAAAACAACTTCTCTCTTTGAGAGTTTATTTTGTTTAGTTTGCGTCTCATATACTATAAGAATTTTATGAAGCTCATCCATATTTAACTTGGATAAATTATTCATCTCTTCAATTGTCAAAACTTTTGCATCATATTTCAATGGTAGAGATCTCAAAAAATTTTGAACCACAATTGATTCTTCTAATTTTTCTCCAAGAACTTGAATCTGATTAACTATTTGATCAACCCGCAAAAGATAACTTGATATATTTTCTTCTTCTTCCATCTTCAAACTCTCAAATTATTTTTTGAAAGTTTGAAGCTTAGCTTGTTGAACCTTTCCATCACCTTTATAAATATTCTCAAGTTTTACCCAAGTTTCATGAGAGGATTTACATTGCATAACTTTAATAAATTATGATTCACATAAATCACATAAAATAACATTTAAAGCTTTAGCATTATTTTCATTTGCCTTCTTTTCTACCAGAGTAGTTACAAGTGTCTGTGGCTCTTCATATTCCTCCACCACTGTTTGCCATATGTCAAATCTAAGGGTCATCAAATAAGTCTTCATCCTTATGCTCCAAAAAACATAATTCATACCATCAAATAAAGGTGTCTTATTTGAAGAAAATCTTTCATGTGATCTAGCCATCATGCTTTCCTGATCTACCTTCAAGCTGTAAATTTTTTTCAAAAGAAACCTACTCTGATACCAATTGTTAAACATGAAATATACCAATATGGGGGGTGAATTAGTATATTATATATCTTTTTACTTAATGTAATTTATTTTATTTAACCACTTAATCACACATTTAAGATATGCAATAGAACTTAAACAATAATTTGCACCACACGAGAGAGAGAGAGACACCCAATTTTTATGTAGAAACCCAAAGTGGGAAAAACCACAAAGAATAATCTCAAGTATATGAATGAACACCAACTCAAAATACAAAGTTCATAAGCACCAACTTACAGGAGCACCAACACAACTATTTGTGAGCACCAACCCATAAGAGAACCAACCCCTTTCAAAGATTTGTGAGCACCAACCCACAAGAGCACCAACTCCTCTTGTGTATAAAACACAACTATCTCTCAATGTTGCTTACTTAACAAATGATAGAACTCTACAATATCTCCTACTTTTCTCTCTTCGAAAATAAATACAAACCATGTACTCTCTTGCATATTACAAATAGCTTCTCAAGCTTTTATTTATAGCTTTCCAAATGACCTTTGGCATTCACCCTTTGTGACCATTCAATCCTCATGGAAAATGACACCAAACTTGCATGACCCTTCGTATCCTTGCATTTGAAAAGTCATATGGTGACCTTTCATAAGAAAAAGCATCCTTTCCTCTTTTATCTTTATCTTGGTGACTTTTCGTATTCCTCAAAGTGTCCCTTCATGGAAAAATGTGCTATACCTCTTTTGTCTTCACATGGTGACTCTTGAAATTCCTCAAGATGACTCTTCATGAGAAAATACGTCCCATTCCTCTTTCATCTTTTACCCCATGACTCTTTGACTTCTTCATGGGCCCTCTTTTAACCTATATGCAACCAAAAATATATTAATTAATATTAAATAAATACTAACACACATTATCCAAGATATGAATTTAAAAAACACCATTAAATGCATTAGGGCCTTTATCACTAATAATGCTAGACCTTTGACATCAATGACAATATTTCTAACAAGTTTACCATAAAATTTTGATATCTCTTCAGTATTTAATGTTTCATATTTATATGAATTTCATGGAGAATATTTTGAAGGTGATGAAGATGAAGAAGTAAATTGGCATCAGTAGGTTCCAAAGAAGAAGGAAAATATAGTGTAAGTTTTAGATATGAAGATAGTGAACACAAGGCAAGAGAATTATAATAGGTATTTGATCTAGTGAGAAGAATTGTGATAATAAGACAAGACTTGGATTAAAAAATGGGAGCTAAAGAAGATTGATAAATATAAATTATAGCAGTACAATTAGAACAACTCACAACCACTGAGTTATTTTCAACTAGAGGAGAATGATGTAGAAAAAATAGACCAAACTTCCAGAGACCTTAAATTTTGATCTATAGCTTCATTTGAACTCTTCTACATGGTAAAATGATCATCTCAAAAAGTTTTTTGCTACCCTAAGTGACGCTTTTTGTTTAGAGGCATTTTTTTCAAATTTTTTAAAGGCCAAACAAGACAATCTGAGGGTCTAAAATTACTGTTTAATGATTTTTTCAAGATTATTTTATTTTAAAAAATTTTATGTTTTGACTAAACGTGAACTTTAGTTAAAATTTATCCTATATGCTAATTTTAATGTTAAGAGTATTTTGAGAGATTTTTAAAGCTGCACATGCTTACATGAGAAACTTATTAAAAATAACAACTACTAAAAATAGACTTTTTTTTAGATTTTAATTTTTTTTAAATTTTTTTGCATGTTAACTCTATTTCCAAGATTAGGCTTATTTATGCATGGTTTGTAATTATTTCAATTCAATCATTATGAATCAATTATTATTTATTATTTTAGATCTTGGCCTATTGTAATTTTTTGTCTTGGCTATAATTCATTAGTGTACATCACCCACAAATAGATGGATAGATAGAAGTTATGAATAGGAACTTGAAAAATTTGTTGAGATGTATAGTGGAAGAGAAGCCCAAGTAATGGGACTTAGATTTACCACACGCTGAGTTTTCATTTAACAGTTCAATGAATATATCAACAAGAAAATCATTATTTTAAATTGTTTATGGGAAAAATCTCATGGGTATTTTAGATTTGGTACAATTACCAATTGCAAATAAAATTAGTGATGATGTAGAAGCATTTACAAAGCATATGCAACAATTGTAAAAAGAAGTAAGAAGAAAGTTTCAAGAAAGTAATGAGAAATATAAAGCATTAGCAAATGTCAGAAGATGATCCAAGGTATTTGAAAGAGATTTGGTAATGGTTTACTTGAGAAAATAAATATTTCCAAAAGGCATGTACAACAAGTTGAAGTACAAGAAAATTGGTCCATGCAGAATTGTGAAGAAAATCAATGACAATGCTTATGAGGTGAGTTTACCATAGAATTTTGATCTCTCTAGCATTTAATGTTTCATATTTATATGGAGAAGATGGAGAATATGGTGAAGGTGATGAAGATGAATAAGTAAATTGGCAACAATAGGTTCCAAAGAAGAAGGAAAAGATAGTGCAGGTTTTGGATATAAAGACAGTGAGCACAAGGTAAGGAAATTATAATAGGTATTTGGTCTAGTGAGAAGGATTGGCACAAAAAGGCAACACTTGGATTACATAATGTGAGCTAAAGAAGATTGACAAATACAAATGACAGCAGTGAAATCAGGACAACTTATAGGGACTGAGTTATTTTTAACAAGAGGAGCATGATGCAAAAAAACAAGTCAAACTTTTGAAGGCTATAACTTTTGATTCATAGCTCCATTTGAGCTCTTCCACACGTCAAAATGACCATCTCAAAAAGTTCATTTCTGCTCTAAGTAGATATTTATATTTAGAATCATTTTTTCAATTTTTTTTGAAGCTAAACAAGATCATCTGAGGGTCCTAAATTACAATTTGATAATTTTTTCAAGATTTTTTTTATTTTTAAAAATTACATATTTTTATGACCAGACGTGAACTTCAATTGAAATTCATTTTATAGATTAATTTTAGTGTTTAGAGTATTTTAGATTTATTTTTAGATATGAACACGCTTGCATGTGAAACTTACTAAAAATAATAGCTTCTAATTTTTATTTTTATTTTAGATTTTTTTTTTTAATTTTTACATGTCAACTCTAATTCTGAGTTGAGACTTATTCATGTATGGTTTTTAATTATTTCAATTCAATCAATATGAATTAATTATGAGTTATTATTTTAGATCTTAAACTATTATAATTTTTGGTCTTGGCTAAAATTCAGTAGTGCATATCACCCACAAATA
The DNA here is from genome assembly GCA_037957365.1 of Torreya grandis. Lineage (NCBI taxonomy): Eukaryota > Viridiplantae > Streptophyta > Pinopsida > Cupressales > Taxaceae > Torreya > Torreya grandis. Next base: position 6,674,688 of record JARHVA010000165.1, on the reverse strand, counting down.
AATGGACAAATAGAAGTTATGAATATGAGCTTGAGAAATTTGTTGAGATGCATAGTGAGAGAAAACCCAAGTAATGGGAACCATAAGCTGAGTTTACATATAATAGTTTAGTCAATAGATCAACAAAAAAATCACCATTTCAAAATTTTTATGATAAAAATCCTATGGGTATTTAAGATTTGGAATAATTATCAATTACAGATTGAAGTAGTGATGATACAAAAGTATTTGTAAAGCATATGCAACAGTTGCAAAGAGTAAGAATAAAGTTTTAGGAAAGAAATGAGAAATATAAAGCATAAAAAAATGTCAGAAGATGATTCAAGATATTTGAAGAAGGACAGTTGATAATGGTTTAATTGAGGAAAGAAATATTTTCAAAAGGCACGTACAACAAGTTGAAGTAAAAAAAATTGGTTTATGCAGAATTGTGAAAAAAATCAATGACAATGCTTATGAGGTAAGTTTACTATAGAATTTTGATATCTTTTTAGTAGTTAATGTTTCATATTTGTATGAATTTCATGGAAAATATAGTGAAGGTAATGAAGATGAATAATTAAATTAGGAACAACAGGTTCCAAAGAAGGAAAAGATAGTGTAGGTTTTAGATATGAAGACAATGAGCACAAGACAAAGGAATTATAACATGTATTTGGTCCAGTGGGAAGGATTACATTAAGAAGATAACACTTGGATTATAGAATGAGAGTTAAAAAAGATTGACAAAGAAAAATGGCAGGAGTATAATCAGGGTAACTCACATGAATTGAGTTATTTTCAATCAGAGGAGAATGATGTAGAAAAAAATAGGCCAAACTTTTGGAGGCCATAACTTTTGATCAGTAGCTCCGTTTGAGCTCTTCTATGCAGCAAAATGGCCATCTCAAATTTTTTTTTACTGATATAAGCCTCTCTTTCCACTTAGAGGTTTTTTTTTAAAAAAAATTCAAAGGCCAAACTATACCATATGAGGGTCCAAAATTATAATTTGATGTTGTTTTTGAGATTTTTAAATTTTTATAAAGTGTATATTTTTATGACCAAACGTGAACTTTAGTTAAAATTCATCTTATAAGATAATTTTAGTGTTTAAATTATTTTGGAAGATGTTTAGAGCTACATGCATTTGCATGCAAAACTTACTAAAAATAACAGCTACTAAAACTAGAAGTTTTTTTATATTTTAGTTTTTTTAGATTTTTTGCATGTCAACTCTAATTTTAAACCGAGGATTATTTATGCATAGTTTATAATTATTTAAATTAAATCAATATGAATCAATTATGAGTTATTATTTTAGATCTTGGTCTGTTATAATTTTTTGTCTTGGCTATAATTTAGTAGTGCATATTGCCCACAAATAGATGGACAGATAAAAGTTGTAAATAGGAGCTTGAATTTTTTTTTGAGATGCATAGTGAGAGAGAAGCCCAAGCAATGGGACTTGGATTTAATACAAATTGAATTTGCATATAAAAATTTAGTGAATAGATCAACAGGAAAATCACCATTTAAAATTATTGATGGGAAAAATCTTATGGGTATTTTAGATTTGATATAATTATTAATTACATATCCAATTAGTGATTATACAGAAGTATTTGTAGAGCATACGCAACAGTTGCAAGGAGTAAGAATAATTTTGTAGGAGAGTAGTGAGAAATATAATGCATCAACGTATATTAAAAAATGATTCAAGGTGTTTGAAGAAGGAGAGTTGGTAATGGTTTACTTGAGAAGAAAATATTTTCAAAAGACACGTACAACAAGTTGAAGTACAAGAAAATTGGTCCATGAAAAATTGTGAAGAAAATCAATGACAATGCTTATGAGGTGAGTTTACCACAAAATTTTGATCTCTCCAATATTTAATATTTCAAATTTATATAAATTCCATGGAAAATATAGTTAAGGTGACGAAGATGAAGAAGTAAATTGACAATAACATGTTACAAAGAAGAAGGAAAAGAAGTGCAGGTTCTGGATATGAACACAGTGAGCACAAGGCAAGGAAATTATAATAGGTATTTGGTCAAGTGGAAAATATTGAAGTAAGAAGACAATACTTGGATTACATAATGGAAGCTAAAAAATATTGACAAATAAAAATGGTAGCAGTACAATTAGGGCAACTCACATGAGCTGAGTTGTTTTCAACAAGAGAAGAATGATGTATAAAAAAAGGGCCAAACTTCTAGAAGCCATAAATTTTGATCCGTAACTCCGTTTGATCTCTTCCATGAACCAAAATTATTATCTTGAAAAGTTCATTACTGATTTAAGTGGATCTTTTTGAGTAGATGTGTTTTTTTGAATTTTTTTGGAGGCTAAACAAGACCATTTGAGGGTCCAAAATTATAGTTTAATGATTTTTTCCAAAAAAAAAAAAAAATTAAAAATTGCATATTTTTATGATTATACATGAACTTCAGTTGAAATTCATTCTATAAAATAATTTTAGTATTTAGATTATTTCAAGAGATTTTTAGAGCTGCACTCATTTGCATGCAAAACTTACTAAAAATAATAGCTACTAAAATTATTTTTTTTAGATTTTTTTTAATAAAATTTTTGCATGTCAAATCTAATTATGAGTTAAGGCTTATTTATGCATAATTTTTAATTATTTCAATTCAATCAATCTGAATCCAATTTGAGTTATGATTTTAGATCTTGGCATATTATAATTTTTGATCTTGGCTACAATTTAGTAGTGCATATCACCCACAAACAGATGGACAGATAGAAGTTATGAATAAGAGTTTAGGAAATTTCATGAGATGCATAGTGTGAGAGAAGCCCAAGTAATGGGACTTGGTTTTACCACAAGTTGAGTTTGCATATAACAGTTTAGTGAATAGATCAAAAGAAAAATCACCATTTTAAATTGTTTATAGAAGAAATTTTATAGGTATTTTAGATTTAGTATAATTACTAATTACAGATCGAATTAGTGATGATGCAGAAGCATTTACAGAGCATATGTAGTAGTTACAAGGAGTAAGAAGAAAGTTGTAAGAAAGTATTGATAATGAAACTGAAAACTATCAAGACAATAAATTATCAATAGGCCAATATCTAAACTAATAACTAGTATTGATTCACATTGAATGAATTGAAATAATTACAAATCTAAATCATAATTAAATAAGCCTCAACTCAGAATTAGAGTTGACATGCAAATATTTTAAAAAAACTAAAATTAAAAAAAAAACTTCTATTTTTAGTAGCTATTATTTTTAGTAAGTTTTGTATGCAAGCATGTACAACTATAAAAATATCCTAAAAATAATATAAACACTAAAATTAACCTATTGGATGAATTTCAAATGAAGTTCACATCCGGTCATAAAAATATACAATTTCTAATAATAAAAAATCTTAAAAAAATCAATAAACTATAATTTTAGACCTTCAGATGGTCACGTTTGGCCTCCAAAAAATATTGAAAACACATCTAAGTGGAAAGTATGGCTTAGGGAAGTAATTTTTTTTTGAGACATTCATTTTGGTGCATGGAAAAACTCAAACAAAGTTATGGGTCAAAAGTTATGGCCTTCAAAAAGTTGGTTTATTTTTTCTACATCAAATGAGAAATATAAAGCATCGTCAGATGTTAGAAGATAATCTAAGGTATTTGAAGGATATTTGTTAATGGTTTACTTAAGAAAATAAATATTTTAAAAAGGAATGTACAAGTTGAATACAATAAATTGGTCCATGTAGAACTGTGAAGAAAATCAATGACAATGCTTATGAGGTGAGTTTACCACATAATTTTGATATCTCTCTAGTATTTAATGTTTTAGATTTATATGAATTTCATGGAGAATATGGTGAAGGTGAAAAAGATGAAGAAGTAAATTGGAAGCAACATGAACCAAATAAGAAGGAAAATATAGTGCAAGTTTTGGATATGAAGACAGTGAGCACAAGGCAAGAGAATTTATCAAGTATTTGGTCTAGTGGGAAGGATTACAACAAGAAGACAACTCTTGAATTACAGAATGGGAGCTAAAGATGATTGAAAAAGAAAAATAATAGTAGTATAATCAAGGTAACTCACAGGCGTTGAGTTGTTTTCAACTAGAGGAGAATGATGTAGAAACAAGTTGATCAAACTTCTAGAGGCCATAACTTTTGATCCGTAGCTCCGTTTGAGCTCTTCCACACTCTAAAATAATCATCTCTAAATTTTTTTTGCTACCCTAGGCGTCTCTTTCCACTTAGAGGATTTTTTAAATTTTTTTTTGAAGGCTAAAAGAGACAATCTAAGGGTCTGAAATTACAGTTTAATGATTTTATTGAGATTTTTTTTATTTTTAAAAATTGCATATTTTTATGATTGGATGTGAACTTTAGTTAAAATTATTCCTATAGGCTAATTTTAGTTTTTATATATTTCAAAATATTTTTATATTTAAACATGCTTGCATGTGAAACTTATGAAAAATAGTAGCTACTAAAACAATTTTTTTTTTAGATTTTATTTTTTTTTTAATTTTTGCATGTCAACTCTAATTTTGAGTTGAGGCTTATTTATTCATGGTTTGTAATTATTTCAATTCAATCAATACAAATCAATTCTAAGTTATTGTTTCAGATCTTGACCTATTATAATTTTTGGTCTTGATTACAATTCAGTAGTGCATATCACTCATAAACAAATGGACAAATAGAAGTTGTGAATAAGAGCTTGAGAAATTTGTTGAGATGCATAGTGGGAGAGAAGCCCAAGTAATGGGACTTGGATTTACTACAAAATAAGTTTGCATATAAAAATTCAGTGAATAGATCAATAGGAAAATCACCATTTCAAATTATTTATTGGAGAAATCCTATAGGTATTTTAGATTTGGTACAATTATCAATTGTAGATCAAATTAGTGATGATGTAGAAGCATTTGTAGAGCATATGCATTAGTTGTAAGGAGTAAGAAGAATGTAATAAAAATATAAAACATTAGTAGATGTTAGAAGATGATCCAAGGTATTTGAAAAATGAGAGTTGGTAATGGTTTACTTGAGGAAAAAAATATTTTGAAAAGATACATACAACAAGTTAAAGTATACAAAAATTGGTTCATGCAGAATTGTGAAGAAAATCAATGGCAATTCTTATGAGATGAGTTCACCATAGAATTTTGTTATCTCTCCACTATTTAATATTTTAGATTTATATGAATTCCATAGAGAAGATAGTGAAAGTGATGAACATGAAGAAGTACATTGGCAACAGTTGATTCCAAAGAAGAAGGAAAAGATAGTGCTGGTTTTGGATATGCAGACAATGAGCACAAGGAAAGAGAATTATAATAAGTATTTTGTCAAGTGGGAAGGATTGAAGTAAGAAGATAACACTTAGGTTATAGAATGAGAGCTAAAAAATATTGATAAATAAAAATGGTAGCAGTACAATCAGGGCAACTCGCAAGAGCTGAGTTATTTTCAACTAGAGGAGAATGATGTAAAAATAACAGGTCAAACTTTTGGAGGCCATAACTTTTGATCTATAGCTTTGTTTGAGCTCTTTCACATGCCAAAATGACCATATTAAAAATTTATTTGCTACCCTAAGAGGTTATTTCAACTTAGAGGCATTTAAAAAAAATTGAAGGCCAAACGATACGATATGAGGGTCCAAAATTACAATTTAATGTTTTTTTCAATATTTTTTTATTTTTAAAAATTGTATATTTTTATGACTAGACATGAAATTTATTGAAATTTATATTATAGGCTAATTTTAATGTTTAGAGTATTTTAGGAGATTTTTAGAGCTGCACACGCTTGCATGCAAAACTTACTATAAATAACAATAGCTAAAAATAGATTTTTTTTTTAGATTTTCATTTTAATTTTTTTTTGCATGTCAACTTTAATTCTAAGTTGATTCTTATTTAAGCATTGTTTGTAATTATTTAAATTTAATCCATATGAATCAATTTTGAGTTATTATTTCAGAATCAATTTTGAGTTATTATTTCAGATCTTGGCCTATTGTAATTTTAGTCTTGACAGTAATTTTGGTTCATTAATTCAAGTGCAACATCTTGCTTCATATCATACACATGTTACTAATTCAAACCAAGTGCAGTTTTTTCATGCAAGTCATATGTATCTTCCTTCAATGAGCATGATCAACATGTCATGTACACCCTTAAAGGAGAAGGTAACAACATTATAAAAGAAATTAGTGAGACACCATATAATCTTAAAGAAGAATTCACCCTTCCTATAATATAATAAAATTTTACTTATGGTAAGATAACATATTACAACATTTTGGTATGATAATTTTTTGTAAAATGTAAGAAATTGTGTCCTATGATAATTATATATTATGTATCTTATATACAGAAACAAAGTTTTGTACAATCTATCTTGATATCACATTGTAACGTTCTTTGGAAGTGATGGTTGGATCATATCGTAGTAGTAGTTGGTACTGATAATTTTGTTAGAACTCATACATACCCAATATATTTTATAACATGTATTTTATATGAATACAAAACTGGTCCAAGCTTATTTTAATATCATTTTTTCCCTATTTTAATTAATTGATTATGATTTTCATTGGTATGTGAACTGGTAATTGTAAAGTTGTAATTCATTTTTGTATATATATGTATGTATGTATGTAAAAACACACACACACACACACACACACATGTATATATAGTGCACACTGAGACATACATACATATATACAAACACACATATATAGTATACATAGACACATTCAAGACATGTAATTGATTTATATGTGTATTTAAATGTATCTCCTTGCTTTAAGATATCAACAAATTGAATTTAATATATATACATAACTCAAATCATAGGAAAAAGTAAAAAAAATAGTTCATTGCCTTAGTGAGATTAGGATAAACCTCACCATAAAACCATGAAGATTTTTTTCCTACTTGCTTACCTGTAAACCATCCAAATACAATGTTATAAAAATATTAATAAAATAAACCCTAATGTCCATTTTTATTTTTATTAAATCACTCACTATTCACAAAAATTATTCTTCAAATATTAATTACAACCATAATTTATTAATAAAATAATACAAATGATCCAAAGATGAAATAATCATTCCCAATAATGAATTATGTTTAAAAACATAACATATTAAGTGAGAATTTTGAGTATGACTCTTCAAAAGTGATATTGGCATCATTCTGAAGGTATCTATGTGATCAAAACAGACTATAAGTATTATGCCCAAAAGTTTTCAAGACTAAAACTCATAAAACATTGACCAATTTTATTTATTTATATATATATTGCACACTTTGATACAACTTACAACATCCATTAGATAGCCACATTTGTGGCATGATACACATAATGCATCAAGACAAAAACACATGTCAAGATAACATAATTCATAATGTGTTAGCATAGATTGAGGATTGATGATATCACAACCCTAATCTAGCCTAAGGACCCAAACCTGTTGCCCACACCACAACTTGGGCAACCTACATATCACCTCCTTAGAATCAGGATTAGATGTAGTTCTCCAGGAACTTATGATGGCCTCCTCCATGAAATGTCATCACTGAAAATTGGTTGACACTATGATCCAACAACGAGTAAGATATCAAAACTCAAGTGAGCTTCTATAAGTTTTAGACAATTTTTCAAGATGAAATGACACAGTCAAAGGTCACTTATCACAAAACACCTTGACATCTTAAGGAGTGTATGCTTACCTAAATCACTCTCATGCAAGAACACAAATGAGAATCTAAAGTAGTGACAAAGGAACCCATGTTCCTTTGATCCAACAAGATATAAGACTCATAAATCTCTATTGTATACTTCTTAGAGAACCCCCATCTCTCGAACGTATTTACCAAGATGAAAAATCATAGGATTTACCTAGATACCACAAGGTCACACCCTAATACCAAACATAAGGTTAAAACTATAAGGTTATCCACACAAAAGGAAAACACCCTAAATCTTTATGCTAATGATAAGCGTTATGGGTTTAGTTGTTAATACACATGTTCCATAAACACCCAAAGTTAGTCATTGATTCTCATACCATAGAAGCATCCTAAGATTTAGTTATTTATGCCTGTGCTTACTCCTTAAGTTACCATACATATCTAAGATGATCACCTTCATGTGTAGAATCAATGCCAACAATAGTTCACCCATTCCCAAATGAGTGTTGATACTAAAGAGGAGGTTTTGACCTTTGTTACGTAGTTATACTACTTAGATAATGTTGTTACTCTTGTGGTAGCACTATAGCCACTAGTTATCCCAAAATCATTTGTCCATCTCTTAAGAACTAAGTGAAGTATTCAATCATACAAAATGAGACATGAAAGACTTCTAACGTATGAGCAAGAACAACTAATAACACACTCCACTGTGAACAAAACACCTTCCTAGATCTTAACCAAAAAGGAAATTAGGGCCATATATAATTAAATGTGTTTTATAAGTTGTAGATAATCAATTTTAAGCATTTAAATATTTTTATTGTGAAGAGAACAAAAAAAAAATTAGCATTTCAAAATGGATTTAATGGTTGAAAATTGCCTTAAAAAAATTCTTCCTAAACTAGATTCAAAATTGCCTTGTTAAAAAAATTAGCAAATTCTTACGCTAAGTTTATTTTATTTTTCAACCAATAATTTTAAGCTATTATAATTTGGTTACAAATTTTATTTTTGAGAAATTCTATTTCTTGATATTTTATTTTCATCCATTCTAAATTAACTTCAGTGACCAAAAACCAAAAGTTAAATTTGTTTTCGCAAGTGGCCTCCAAAATTGGATAGAAAAGACTGTCACTAAAGGGTTTACATATTGTTTAATTATAATCTCCATAGTTATCAAATTAACAAAATTAAATCTAATGTTTGGATTTTAAAAAAAAACTCATTCAACAATCATGAAGATCATTGATATTAAACTCGGTATAACAAGAACCATCACAAAAAGAATTTCATCAACTTAATTCATAATTTATAATCGTAAATTATAATTTCATTTACATCAAGTAAGATGTCCAATACACATAATATTTTCATAGAATTTCACCTAGGTCATAGTTTATTTTATATAAGTCAAGAATAAATTGTCCTTCATACTAAAGCTCTAGACATTTAGGTTCTAATTTAACATCTAATAATAATTATTTAGTCCAAAGCCTATAATAATACTTTTGGGATAATGTTAATACCAATTTTTATTTAATTCAGTACTTCTTTTGTTTCATTTTATGTAATATTTATGTATGATACTATTCATAAGACTATTTTACTATATCCATCTCTATTATTTCATAGCACACCTTTTATTCATACAATACTTTACATATTTTTATGTTCCATCACTACTATTATATTCATCATGCTATTACAATATTTATATTTATCTTACCTTAAAATTCTCCTTATATTACTACTTTTTATAACTATTAAATTCACATCCTTGTCACCTTCTTATAATTTCATTCTTTTCACATTATTATCAATTAGGAATAATTCCATCCTTGCACATGTATTGCCTTTCATTATGTACTATTTTTTCAAATTTTTATATGAATATCAAAGTAAAGACTTGAGACCAGCCTATGAATATCAAAATTTTCTGAATTTTTATATGTATTACCTTTCATGTTATTCATAATGCTATTTAATTCAATCCTCAGTTATAATCTAAACTGTTGATTACGAGTGTCAGTATATACATAACATATGTTTGTATACTTATAAAAATGGCTACACATTTATTTTATGAATACATGAATCCTGTATAAATACTTTACAAACCGTTCAATACATGCACAAGATAAAAAAAAAATGGTCGAGACTCGAGAACAACTTGAGTTTAATGCTATAAAAGGTCGAAACTTTGTTATAAATAATAATTCAAGCGATTAGTAAATGCACTTTAAAAAAAAGTCTTGAATTTGTTCTTACACTCCAATTATATTTTCAAAGATGAGAGATCAGAGCTGGAAATTGGTCCTCAAATAAACATAAATGAGGCATCCCCTTCAATTGGAATGAACGATTGGCAAAATGAATGATGAATGTCCCTTGGATCTCATTGCAGCAAGTAATGATATTTGTGGATTAAGAGATGAGTTTAAAAATAGTGAAATAAATTTTGGCCCTTGGCTATTAAAATTGTGCTCCATAGTGAAGCCTACTTAGTAGGTTAGCACTATATATTTTCTAATTCTTAGACATTGAAAGGTATTGTTAAGAATAGGGTTTGAGTTGAAAATTTATGAGTCAAACCACTACAATTTCACCTAATTATCATGGTGATGGAATACAAAAGACAAAGTGGTGTAGCTCTGGATGAGGCTATGAAAATAAAAACTATCATTTTCCCTAAAGCATTGGGTTGGGTTACATGGCTATACAATTATGAATCTAGGAAGCTCGTGGTGCTCCTCTAGGTCAAACCTTCATTATGACAGTGCAGAAAATAGTAAAGCTTAATGTAATAGGGTGCACAATCATTATCTACAATTTACTCCCAAAAATAATGCCTTAAATTTGGTTTCATGGATTATGCTCTACCTCCAAATGTTTTGAACACAGTTAATTTCTAATCATCCACAACATTTAGCTTTAGGTGAGTTTACAAGTCGCCTTTCTCCCCACTGCTTGGCCACATAAGCAAACATTAATTAATAACCTTGCTAGTCTGTGGGCATCTAGTCTAGCCCATCTTTTTACTAATGACCGCCCCCTCTAATAAAATAATACTTATTTCAAAACATTCGCTCTTTTTCTGATTAGTTTGGATTGGTCTTTGACAACTTGGTTTGAACAAAAGAGAAACCCTCAAAAGTCTTGATGGGATAAGTGGGGACTTAATATTGGTGAAAAATATGACACACTCAGTTTTAATAAGAGATCCAAGTAATTATGAGTTGTCAAAAAGCCCCCTTTAAAGTTAAATGTGAGTTAGGTGAGGGGAAGTAATTGAAGGTTAAAAACATTTTTATTATTAGAATATATTAGTCTAATTATTTTTAATAATAATTATAATATGAAATGATGATTATAAAAATTAAAAAATTGATTAATATTTATAATATATAGTTTTTTTTGAAGAAGGAATTTAGTTCAAATAAAAGGATATGTTGACAAGTCATGACAACTTAAAATTCAAATAATTATAGAATAATACTGCTATTTATTATTTTAATATTATTTATAATTAAATATATGCAAATACCAAAATGTGTTTAATTCTATATATAAAATCATTTATGCCAACAAATATATCTTAAATATTTTTATAAGGAATATGTTGCGAGACACAAATATCAAAGTGATTATCATAGATTTGTCACCTACCACATTGCTTAATAAATCCATTACTTTATGCAATAACTCTTGAAATTAGACAATTGGCATTAATTTAACCACATTACTGCTAGGGTTTAAAAATATACTACAATCTAATTATAAAGTGATAGATAACATGAGAAGTCAGAACTGAGAACACTGCTTAAATACAATCAACATGGAGCATCACACACTAGATATAAGCACAATAAAGTCAAATAGTGTATCACATTCTAAGAATATTCTAAGATCAACAAGGAAAAATTGGCTCACTATGAGGGGTATTACATTTTCCCTCTATAAAAGCATCTCCCTCAATGCACCAAACAAACCATGTGACATAAAAGGACACATACTAAAAATACAATAAGACACCACTCAAGCAAACATAATTATAATAATAAAAACATTTATTACATTCTAAGGTTGAAATATAACACCAGTTAAAGCTTTATTTAGTCTATTGACCTTTAATAGGAAAATTTATTAAGTTTTCAATGAAATAATTACATTCATTTCATAAGTCTTAAGCCAAGTGGTCAATATCCACTTTTTGGATAATTCCTATGATGCTAACCACAATCCACCATCTATCACAATTAAATAATATCACATAATGTTTATGTCAAAATATTTGAAAGAGCATGTTCATAAAGTATCAAATTTCTATAAGATCATACAGAATAAACTGCGTGCCATTCCATGGTAAACATACAATATGAAGAATAAGTGCCAAACCATGGAAAAACCACATAGAGTAGTAATAGAATTGGAAAATGCATTAAAATAATGATTAATTTCAATAAAATTAGTTTAGACAAAGAAGATTAAAGGCATCCTAAAGGAAACTATGGAATAAAAATGTTTTATATAGCAAAGTAATATGAACAAATTAACAAAGGAAACCCCCACATGCTCTTGTATAATCTTTAAATGGGATTGATTGACTCTCACATCATAGTTAAGGATTGAATCATAGTCATCTAGTGAATAATCAAATGGTTGTGGTTATCCAACATCTTTACTACATTCAAAAATATTATTTCAATAAGTAAAGGAGATCCTCTTACAAATTTTTTTCACAAAATAAATATGACATTTTCTTATTAAACTTGGAGCTCATCAATTGTGTGACCATTCTAACCTATATCTAATTTGTAGAAAAAAAATAATTTTTTTATTTATCATGACTAAGTAGTAGATGCACACTAGGATTCACTAGACTTGAAATATGGTCTTTGCTCTCATTCATTTCACTAATCTCACATGGAAAGACATCAAGTAGTTTCTTTTTCAAATTGTCATGCTCATTTTTTTTTCATAAATAAGCATGATGCAACCATTCCAAAAATAACCAACCATAAACAAGAATGAATTCAAATCCATAATAATACAAATATGTAATTTCTACAACTACCATTATTTCATAAATGGTGTGGGCTACTGAATAATAGGTCAAAAGCTCTATTTGTTCAACCACACACTAAAGAGCTTGATCATTGACTCATGCCCATAATCACAATGTTATGATGTTGAGATGGCCATCAAAATTAATCTTGGCCACTGCTAACATATTCCACTCCATGTGGCCACTTCAATAAGATCTTTATCCATGCTAGCTTTTTTAGGCTCATGAGGGCTATTCCTGCCACATGTCATTACCTTAATGACCCAAAGCTTCTAGTTACTTTGTAACTACGTAATGAATTATGTTGACTGATGTCTCCACCAAGTTGATAAGATGCTGACATGTGGATGGATCTTGATGATCTACTTCCCTATTATTGAGCATATAATGGAGCCTACTGATGTCACCCCTAGGTTAGTAGGATGTTGACACATGAATGACCCATGAAATCTAATTATTTGCATTAATCATATAATAAAGCATGTTGATATCACCTCTGAGTTAGTAGGATGGTTATACATGAGTGGTTTCTAATGATCCACATTCCCAACATTGACCATATAATGTATCTTATTGACATCACCTTTGGGCTAGTGGGATGGTGACATGTGGATGGTCCTAGTGATCTACTTGCCTGGAATCGATTGTACAATGGAACATGTTGACAACACCCTTGAGTTATGCCACATCCCAATTTCTCTCTAAGATAAATAATTTGTTTAATCAATGGAATATTGTGGTTGATTAGTTGATTTACTAATATTAAATTAAGATTGATGACATATACGGATTATGAGATAATATATTTTGCTTAAATTTACCTAATTAGATGCTATGAGTTAGTGGTAATTTTATATTTTGTATTTTTTTTCATGTGTGATTATTTTTATGGATATAATGATGTTTTGGGATAATTACCTTCATTGGCATGAGGTGGATGCAAGACAAAATTTTCCCTCATATTGTGATGGAGGGAGAATATCATCAGAAAGGGTGGTTAGATGGAGACGTTGGGGGTTGACAGAGAATGAATTTGGAAACCCTTGCACACACCACTTAGTATATCATGTTTCATAATTGTTTGATATGGATAAGAATAACATATTTTGTGTACCTTTATTTTGATGATTGTTAATATGCTCTCTAGTATAATCTTGATTGTTGTTGATTATGATCATGTTGATTATTTGAGTGATTTCACTGATTTGTGATCTTACATAACTCATATTGTTTTGGCTTAATAAGTGAATTATTTATGTTTACTTATATCATTGTATTATTATGTTTGGTTGTATAGTAAAACATTAGGATGATTATGATAGATTCCATAATCATTATTTGACTTATAAGATTATTATTATAATAATTATATATAAAGTTGAAAGATAAATGGCATATTTTTTAAATAGATTATAATTATTGAACTATTTGTTTTAAGATTGATTATATATATATATATATATATATATATATAGATTAATGTTAATGATTTAATGGTTTTAGAGATCATTATAATTATATTGTGGATGACATTCAACATAAAATCTAATCTTGTTGCATTGCCAAAGTAATATTTATCATTATTATGTTAGTTATTTACATGGGAAATACTTTAGTCCATGACTAGTTGATTATTCATGTATGGAATATAGCAAAAAGGTTTTATGACTTATGTAATCGAGATGGTCGAGGATGGGTTGGTTAAATCATAAGCATGCAAATTTGATAAAGAGTTATAATATGATTAATTAAGGATTTCAAAAGGAATCATTGAGAATGATTAATTCACTAATCAATCATTGACTTCAGTTAAACAATATTGGGATATAATTTTAGGGTTTACTATGTTTTTGCATGGAGATAAACTACATGTTAGTTAGCTATCTATTCATTCAAAATTAGAATGAGCTTAATTGACCATTAATGATGGAGTAGTGGAAGAAATAGAAGAGATAAAAATGAATAAAAGAGGGAGTGGGGATATGAATAGGGGACAAACATACATCACAAAGGATGGCTCACAACATTTGGTGGACATAAGATAGAAGGTGGTGTAGAGGTGAACAAGTGCGAAGAATAAATTTGGCTATGCTTTTATGACATTGTTACGTTAACCAAGTCATTTTTATCATTCAATTAAATAAGTAATATATATTGAAATGGGTTTATCTAAATGCATTTGGTTGCTAGCTCTTTTATTTAAATCATTAGGATTATTGGAATGTATGTGGAACCCTATGGAAGGCTCAGCTTTCCATAGAACCCCACATTCAAACCAGGGTAACCTAGGAGATGGGGTAGAGTCAGTGAGTTGGCTATGGATATTAATGGGTTTTTAAATAATTCTATCCTACTCATCTCTAAACTAGTAGTAAAAACTCTATTCAATATTTGTGGCTTTCTTCGAGTGCATATATAATTATCTTGGTTCTTATTAGTCGATTCCAAATGGACTATATTTATGTATTTGGATACATATAATAACATAGACTCAAGAAAGTAGTCTGCATAATAATTCATTTGATAAACCAAATAGACCTTCAAGTTAAGTTATGGATTTTGTAGGGTTTTAGATATATATATATATATATATATATATATATATATATATATATATATATATATATATATATATATATATATATATATATATATATATATATATATACATAAATATATGCATGAGTATATAGATGGTTAAAATTGATTAATTAATTAATTAATTAATTATATATATATATGTATGTATATATATATATGTATATATATATGTGTGTGTGTGTGTGTGTGTGTGTGTGTGTGTGTGTGTGTGTGTGTGTATGTGTGTGTATATATATATATATATATATACATATACATATATATATATATATACATATACATACATATACATATATATATATATATATATATATATATATATATATATATATATATATATATATATATATATATATATATATATATATATATATATATATATATATATATATACTGGTACGTTAAACTATTAAAATTATATTAGGTGACAATATTTGTGTGTGTGTGTGGTTGGTAGACAAACTTATGATTATCTATGTGTATTTCATTTTATTTATGAAGTTATTGTTTAGATTGGGCATATGTTAAGTTTTAAGCCCTAAAACTAGATTGTGAAATCTTGTTATTATTTATAATTATTGTATGTGGATTTGGGATTTTCTCTGCATAGTCATTAAGTAGTCATGTATGTGTAGATTATATATGTGACTATAGATTACATTCGGCCTTAGGAAATAATGAATACTAGTGGAATTTTAAGGAATTATAGTAGAGTTTAGTTTTGTTATAAACATTGATCTTAATTAAAAAGGATTGTGTATTAATGAACTTTGCATTCGACTATGTATTATTGAAATGAGTATGAATTTGCATAAACTAGTTAAGGAAATAGGTGTCAGGGCTCTCTATCATAATTGTTTTATTTTATTAGTTTTGTGTTGCAATTATCTTATATATCCAAAATTGGGATGATACAAATGATACATGAGCTCAGTAATCAACTGTGAATTGTTGCATGTTTTAATGGATTTTAATTTATTTAATTTTGTGTAGTTAATTATCATGGTATATGACTTTTTCAATTTATTAGAAAAGGTTATGGGGCCTTTGTATGTAAGCTGACAATATATATTCCATATACAGTATACCATAATGCAAATCATAGTGGATGTCAAATTTATGGTATACTATATCAATGAAGTATGTATAATGTAATAATGTGTTTGCATTTACATAGAAACATCTATTATACATAAAAATATTATAAAATGGTTATTTATTATAACAAATAAAAAAGATGATTGTTAATATTCAGTTATATAAAAGCATTAGATATGTTATATAAAAACTATACAATGTATTTATGAGGTTGAATACAAAACATAATAGTATGTTATGGACTAGCTATTATTATATGCAAAATATAAACATTTTAATACCCAAGGTTATAATATTATTTTATGGAGAAATATTATTATAAGTTGCTTAATAGATAAAACAATTGATGGTCTAGATATTCATTCCTAGATGGTGTGTTATTGAGGACTATTTTTGTATTATGATTATTTTATTTAATTAACTAGATACCTAGATTTCATTCACTTCATTTGACACACTAAATGAATGTTTGTGATATTTTTGTATTTTGATTAGCTAAAGTGAAATTTAAGGAATGGATCTTTTGGTTTTTGTATTATTATTTATTTTACCTTATCTCACATTCATGACCCTAATTAAGTAGTGGATGGATTCCACTAGCTTAATTAGTGCCATCAATGCAAGATAAAGGGTAATTCAATCAAGTGGTGTGTATGAATTTGACTGATCCTAGAGATCATTTATTATTGAAAACTTTAGATAAAGTAATGTTTGATAAACATTGTCATTTCATATGTTGATATAGTTTTCATATTTGTGCGATATTATATTAGAATAGATTTCTTCATGGTATACATTATGTATTAGATATTTTTGATATAGTTATAGTTTGTTGCTTTGGATTCCCATACCATCATTATCTACCCATTAGTGAAGGGATGACCATCCCCTTGTTTGGGAGATAATGTGGAGGATCTATAATCCATGGTTGGTGTGAAAAAGTGCTTAGATGATGCTCTCCCTATTAGTTGGAGTACTACAGTTGAGACTACATATTGATAATTGAGTTGTGGAGACTCTGTTCAAAGGAGTTTGTATCATATTTTATCATTTGAGATATTTTATGTATTACTAAAACTATAATATCTATGCATTTTACTTACTATAATAGAGGCTATAATATTATATCATTTATGGCTAAACTTGTACTATATCATTTATGTTAAAATATAGTAATTATGGTTATTATGTTTGTTATAGATATCTATATTTGTGTATGGTGATCCTTAGTTAAGTGGATTAGTTATAACCTTAATGGTTAACTAGATTAACACAATTAGTTAAAGATCACTAATTAGGATTCATTGTGGTGAAATCTAATTGTTGAATATGTGTATTTAATTTTTTTAAAAATCATTACAACATTCTAGTAAAATCTAGTGGGGTTGATACAGGTTAATATGATGGTGACATGTAGATGACTCTTGAGGGTCCACTTGTCTGACATTGATCATACAATGGAGTCTATTGATGTCACTTCTGATTAACTCAAACATTACATGAAAATGACTAAGGAAAAAAGGCTATGAAAATACCCAACTAAGAGGTATCTAAGGCAAAGTCCAAATAGATGAATTAGTCTACAAGGCAAATTTGACTAAGGAGAAAAATTACAACATAAAGACTCAATGATCAGCTAAGGAAAGATTTGAAGAATAAATGCCAATCCAAAAATTAGCTTAAAGATAAATGAAAAAAAGTAGAAATAGTCAATCAAGCAAATTGGCTAAGGCACGAGCTGAAGTAAAACTCAGAAAACATCTTACACAAAAGAAAACAAGCTAAAGATAGGCAAAATGCATCTTTTAATGGAATGCCACCATTAATTTTACTGAAGCTAAGTTGCCTTCCTCAAAAGGTCTTTACTATGCTAAATGATCATGCATTCATAGAAACAAAAAAACTCAACACTAAATCAATATTCTCATTGGTTTAGTCGACTAGCATAAGTTGGAAGACAAGTTAAACTTATACAAAAACTTCTTAATGAATTGATAAATCTAGTGAGTTTAATGGTCAATCCCTTAGAATATGTCACTTCTAGTATTAACACATAAACCCATTCACTCCATTGAAGAGGAAGATCAAACAACATTGATTTGCTAAGAAGCATAAGTAACTCATACAAGAAAGATTATCAAAATTTTGTTCATTAATTATTTACAAGGGAAACCTCAATCAAATCTAAAGGTTTCATGGCTTATTAAAATTATAAAATTAGATCCAATTATTTATCTTAATTTTTGCTCATTTATTAATTTTGGAAGAAGATAAGAAACTAGTAATAAGGGTGTGGAAGAAATACCTAGTTGGTGATGCACACGTAATCCAGATGAAGATGAAGAACTCCTCTTTAGCTTGGAAAGAATAACCTATAGATAAGCAATCACTAACAAAGGGGTTGTTAGCAAGATAGTTGGGTGGACTGCCTAGCATGAGCTAGATCCAAGAAGCATAAGCTTGATAGGAGGTTGTTAATCCAATCTTATCAATAATTAAGTTGAAAATGGTAAAAGTAATTTAATGGCATAAAGTAAATGAGATGAAATATGAGAAGAAAGTAGAATGCTTATTAAATAAAATGACTAAATATAGCAAAATTGGATCAATACTTATGCTAAAATAGGTGGAGTTAGGTTCAAAAAATAAAAAAAAGGTCTGTGAATAGGTAAGAACATAGAAAGTTAGGTTTGGTTGGAGTTAAAGGCCTAAAAATAACTTGCTATTATTTTCTATCATAGTGACCATCGATAGTTGGGTGGACCATTGGTAGTTAAGCTGACTGTCAATGGTTGGGTAACCATCGGTGGTTAGGGGTGACCATCGATGATTGTTCTAACAGTTATCAGTTACTTGTGGATTTTTGAAGGTACTCAAAAAAGAGTTACAGAGTGGGTGAATGGTATAATAATGGTTCTATTAAGGATCAAAAATTGAAAAAAAAGGTGTAGATAGGTTTGGTCTGGTCAGGGGTTAAAAATCTAATGAAATAAAGAACAAGTAGATTATACCTATATCTTACTAGTTGGCTGATGGTTGCAGGCTGGGGAAATTTTGCCAGAGTAATAGTACTTTGGCCTCAAAAACAAATTTGATATAGGTTTTGATCTCTTTTGCTGTTATTGAATTGTTAAAGGAAGACTAGATGCTGGAAGACTTGAATACTTGTATGCAAGAATATTTGATAGCTTGAACAAGGATCCATTTCACCTCCTAATCCCCTCCTTTTATAGGCAAAGAGAGATGGAGGATGGAAGGTTCCCTAAAGGGTGAGGTTGCTGATAATGATGCTTGGAAGTTTGTTAGCACTGCATAAGGTAAATATATTAAATTATGGCTCATTAGCTCGTACATAGATGGTGATATGTTAAGAAGGTGATGACCAGACCATCGATGGTCAGGTTAACCATTGATGATTATGCTAACTATTGACAGTCTAGTGTTCAAGGGAAAAGGGGTCAAGGAAGGGGTTAAAAAGGTTTGGTTAAAGGTTTAGTTGGTTGGTGAATTTAGTTAACTAGGTAGTCAACTAGAATCAAGGTTTGATGGGTTAGTAAGTTGGTCAAAAAGGGTTAGGTGGTCCCTAAAGGTATCTCGATGTATTTTGACATCTAGTATAGATTCCTAGTATCTACACCAATCTATAATAAAGTTATTCTTTTAATATTAAATGATCTTGATAAAGGGAATGTTTATAACATTTTACTTATTCATCTATTAAGTATCAGGTAACTCTTCCAAAAAACATAATCTCCAACAATTTATTCCTAAAAGCTATATTGTTATTCCCAACAACAATATCATAAATATTTATTTGAGTTCCAATCATATTTAGATAAGTTTGATTCATTAGATCATGTAACATTTATATCATAAAGAGAGACATAATGCTTATTTGATAAGCTTATTATCAAAAATATTTAAGAAAGAGAATAAACTATTAATATGTATTAAAGAGCCAAATAGGCTAAGGAATCTTTAATTACATAATGAATCCTTCCCAAAGATATACATACAACATATTTACCATTCAATTACATATCATTTTATGAAAGAGGTTCAACAGAAAGATAACATAAGACTTTATCCATAGTAAGGTCATTATACAAAAGACTATCTTCCATAAGAATAATACAAGTAGGTAGGCTGATATTAACATTTATCAATACATGAAATGCTATCCATATTATACATAAACACGAGGCACAAATCTAAGCCTACTTTAATAATAAAAGAATAATAATTCTTTATCAATGGTCCTCATTTGCTCCAAGTAGTTGTAGGCCATTTAAAGGAAGGCTCACCACCCAATATTTTGTCATCATCGAGATACTAATCTAAACACCTCCAACCTCAAGACTTCCATATTTGAGCATGTTTACATCACTTGGAAAAGGCAAGGGTGGATATATAAGCAAGGGTACTATACTCAAGGGAATGGTTGTGCACCCACTTATAATCATATTCATGATTCCTAACCAAGGATACTCCTAGTCCCAAATACCATTCAAACAAATATTCAAATGAATTCAAAAATTTATAAATATGAAAAATAAATAGACAAACTTTCACAGCATAAATAAGGATCATCATTTGATTGGATAGCAATATGATACCTCACTCAAATGATTTCCTCCAATAGTTATAGGAGGGTCAACCAATCTACGACCATGCCTCAACATGTGAGGGATTAACAATATACCACCATGAAATTCATAGGAGGGTCAAGTATTATACCATCATGCCCAACATAGGAGGATTGAAATTCTACCACCATGTAGTTGTTGCTCATAGACAACCACCACATTATGTCATGATATCATTAAACACTCAAAAAGGAGCCAAAACATTCAAATCAAGTAAGGAGGAACACAACCTCTCCAAGGCCCTTAACTAGGCAAAGAACTACATGGAAGCCAATGTCCAACAATGAAAAGATAATAAGAAAAGTAGAATAAATCAAATAGTCTTATTCTCTTTAAAACTAAATAATATAATAGAGAACAAAATATTTTCATTCAAAGGAATAATATGTAAATCAAGTTAATAGAAAACCCACCCAAGTGATTCAAGACCTCCCAAGTGCTATCTTTTAGATGTCTAAGACTCAGTTATTCTAAATTGCTCTTCCTACTTACTACTTTTTTATTTATTTTTATCTCCTTTACTTAGTCTATCTTCTTAAAAAAATGGCCAATTTTTTAAAAAAGTATTCCAAAAAAGGTCCCCCCAAATAGAGACCTTGACATCTACATATAGACATCCTAGAATTAGCCAACCACCTTCTAATTGCTAGCCCATGCCTCATTAAGTGACTCTATTTTCCATGTTCAATTAAGGTGCATGATGGATCTAAAATATTTTTAGGTTGTTTCAAATATTCACTCACCTATTCCACTTGATTATTAGACTAAAGTTATCAATGGAAGGATCTACCACTAGACATTTTAGACGTTCGATGCAAGATCTTAAGGCAAGGAGTCAACAAGTTTCACCAACCAAACTTGAAGGTAGTTGTCTAATCAACATGCTAAGTCATAAAGAGATGACAATAGTTTCTTAGTAAATTGACTAATTAATATGGGTTTAAGAAAGGTTTAAGGTAAAGTTATTTTATGATATAACCATGCTTGGCATAGTCTTTTTCTTTCATTGGTCATTTTCTTTCTCCTGCACACTCAATGCACACATCAAATTCCTCTAACCTAATATCTAAAACAACAACATTTAATCAAACAGGGCACTCAATTAATATAAGCAATATCTAATCATCAAAGGAATATAAGTATTCACATAGACATATTCATATAACCTTATTCATATGCAATTGTCAATATATAATTTTATGAGCAATGATCAAACATCATTTAAGTCAATCTATCTCATAGACGTAATCAAATTCATAATTACAACATCACATAAAGGAAATGTAAGAATTATACTTTCATAAGTTAGTGATCAAAACATGATTGATAATAGGTCTTTTTCATGGTTCCCAACACATGATAAGTCTTCAATAAAATAATTGGATGCTTTAGATGGATGTAACTAACAATATAAATTCAGAATAAAAATTAGATTAGCCACAATCTCATAGTCATCAATGCCTAAGATGAGCATTATGCAAAATGGGGCCTTACATCCCCCTCCCCTCATAGAATTTTTCCTTTAAGTCACTAAAAGAGGTGAGGTATCGAACCCTCAAAGGTGTTGCATCTTCTCAAGTAACTGTTGATTCCTCATATTTGTCCCACTAGACCTTGACCTGATCCAAGTCTCTACCTCGAAGGACCAATGTACTGTATGTTATAACCTTGATGTGGTCCAAAATCAAAACTCCATCAATCTCAATTTGAAAGGCCATCTAATCCAAAACATGAGTAATGTCAGCTACATATTTCCATAAAATAGAAACATGAAATACATCATGAACATGAGATAGATTGGGTGGCAAGGTTAATTGATAAACTAATGGGCCAATGATCTCTAAGATATTAAATGGTCCTATAAAATTAGGTTTCAACTTTGAACCTTTTATATAATGGATATGGCTATTATTGGGTCTCACCCTCAAGAATAATTTATCACCAACATTAAATTATCGACCAATCCTTTTACATTAGCATACTTTTTTTGTCGATCCATAACAACCTCAAGGTGTTGGCTGACCTTAACCACTTTCCACTCCATGTCTTCTAACATGATAGGGCCAATCATGACTCTATCCTCAAGGTTATCCCAACTCATTGGGGTCCTAAAAGCTTGGCCATACAAACCTTATAAAGATGCCATCTTAATTAAAATATGATATCTATTATTGTAAGCAAATTCAACAAGATATAAATAGTTCTCCTAATGATATTATTGGTCCATAACATACATGTAGAGCATATCTTTAATAACCTGATTGACTCTTTCAATATTTCCATTAGTTTTAGGATGGTAGGAAGTACTAAAATTGAGATGGGTGCCCAATGCCTTCTATAAAGAAGTCCAAAAGTGTGAAGTATACACTGAATCTCTATTCAAAATAATCTTATGGGGAATCTGGTGCAATCTAACAATGTCATCCAAAAATACCCTTACCATTGAATTTATATAGGTAATCTCTATGGGATAAAAGTGGGATACTTTCATAAACTTATCCATAATGAATTATTCATAGCATGATGATATGATAAAGTAGGTAATCCTATAATTAAATCCATGGAGATACTATCTCATTTCCATTTATGAATCTCATGAAGATATAACGATATTAATGGATGATGATGCTTAGCCTTAACCCTCTAGCATTACAAGAAATGAGATACATAATCAATAATATCACACCTCAAACTAGTCCAATGATACAATTGTCTTAAGTCAACATGCATCTTTTTAACTCTAGGGTGAACTTGGTAAGAAGCTCTATGAGATTTAGACAAAATTAGCTCTCGCAAGACACCCATTGATGAAACATATATGTGCCCTTTATGGTGCATCAATCCATCTAGATCAAGAGAATAACCTTCAAATTTTCCTTTTTAATCCAGACTATAATCCAACATCTATTTTACTTCTTTATAGAGCTTGTCCTTTAAAAACTGCTCCAAAATTTAACTTCACAAGTTAATACAAAAACTCATCAATACCAATTCATGGTGTATCATAATTAAGGTAACAATAAATATGTTTTAATTTCATTTGATATACAAAATTTCAAAATAACATTATCACAACATTTCTATCCAATGTATTTTACATGCATTGAGATTACACTGATTGAATAGATGCTGCAAACTCAAGTGATTTATATTTAGAATAAAGTGATGACTGAATAATAAGTGTTGCCAACTTAGGAAAGCATGAATAATAGATAAGAATTATAAATCATACATGGGATATATCAATTCATAATCCTTGAGTTTTTAAGACTCATGTATGCTATCACTCTGCCATCCTGCATAAGATTAGCTCCTAATCTTACTTTTGATGCATTGGTAAAAACAAAGAATTCTCCTGTAGGATTAGGTACAACTAAATTATGAGAATTAATGAGTCATTAATTTAATAATTGAAAGGATTTCTCACACTCAGCTATCCAAATAAATTTATTTCCCTTCCTCTAAAGTGAAGTTGTTGAATTCATAATATGATAAAAGTTCTCTACAAAGCATCTATAATATCCTTCCAAACCCATGAATATGTAAACCTCCACAATGTTTGTGGGAACTAGCCATTATATAATGGCATGAATATTGAAGGGATATACTAAAATTCCTTCTCTTGAGATGATGTGCCTAAGATATTGCACTTTAGACTATGCAAAATCACACTTCTCCAAGTTACCAAATAATTGGTTTTATCTCAAAACCTGCAGGACTTGTCTCAAGTGGTCCTCATGTTCTTCCTCATTTTGTGAATAGATAAAGATATCATCAATAAATATTAACAAAAAATGGTCCAAGTGAGTACAAAATGCTATGTTATATTGTTGGTTTCATCACCTACTCTACTTCTTCCAAGAATCAGGAAACCTCTTTTTTTGGCCTTTTGCTCTGCTTCCACTTGTGCTCATAGCTCATTGGTCTTAGCACCTTAAGTTGACTTAGTGACCCATTTAGATTTCATTTCAAATGGACACTCAAAACCACAACCATTAGAAATACCACATTTTTGTGAGTTAATTTTATATTTTACACTTTACATAAAAGTGGAGTTTTGACCTCCTAAATTATGTTTGAAGCGTCTCTCTCTTACCTTGTTCTAGGATGTCATTTCAATTTTGATGCTCTTTGGGCTCCCAAAACTATTCCATTATGATGACCAAGTCTGAATAGTGAATTTTCATATATAACACTTGGTCCTAAAGCATAGTTTTTTAATACTTCCACTCACTTGGCATTCTTTCCTGCCTACTCTCTTAGCTCCCTACAGCTACTTTGGGGAGTCACTTTGATTTCCATTCTGGTAACCTCCAATTTTATGTAATTTTACCAATTTAATTTTTTTTCTCATTCTAATGTCAAATTCACTATTTGGAGATTTTAATTCACTTTTTGAATCAATTTTAGGCTCTTTTTCAAGGGAATAATGAAAGTGATAGGATTTGGAAGGAGGAAGAGATAGTTGCATGCATTAATGCTGCTTAGTGATTATTTTGGAGGAAAAATCTCTGCCATGGAATATCCAATTTCTATATATTAGTTGATTTTTACTCTCAAAGGGTTGGATTTTTCTCCTCTTGCATGAGATTTGGCCAATCACACTTTTATTTCCTACAATTTTTCATGCTTTGGTAGTGTAATATCTCCCTTAACTCTTCTACTGTTATGCTAGCAAAATTTATAGAGAATCATTGTAATAAATTCTAAATTTGTTTACCAAAATGATTAATTTTGATTAATATAAATATGGTAGATTATTTGCTTCATTCTCTACAAGTATTTGGTGTGTGTGGTTATATTTTTATTGTCTAATGTTATTAGAAGCTTATATTAGCTTTGCATTTAATTGTGCAAGCACTGATTAAATCAGAGACATGTTTGTGAAGCTATTGCTATCATGATCTCAAATTTGCCTCTGTTATTGTAGGGTTTTATTCCTCTTTTCCTCTCCCTTATCTTTTATTAGTTTGTTAATTTAGGGTTTTAAAGAAATATCTATATTTGAATGAATATTTGGAATGTTGCTTTCTTTTATCCATTATGATGATGTAATGTTAATTTTTTTTGATAAAGTAAGGCGGCAAACTAGGGGCCGAACCCTATACAATCAAAAAAGACAAGGCAAACAAACAAAAAATGCCTTCATAGAGACGATGGCACAGCCGAGAACAACAGACAAAACAAAACACAAGCTATGGGAAGACCAAAGTCAGAGAGGTCTCCCATTACATAACTATTGATTTGATAAGATCATTGAGTTTCTCATTCTTTGCATTGTCAGCATACCCAATATTACCCACCACTTCCAGCATAGACATGTTTAGCAAAATTGTATTATGAAGCCCTTTGGTGAAGACTTTCTCTAGCTTCTAAATGTCATCCTTTAGGTCCCCAATTTCAGTTTTCCAATTAGTCTCATTCTCAGTGCCCTCACCAGCTTCCTTGACATATGTTTTCCCCTTATTGTCAATAGTTCCCATAGTATCAACACCCTACTCCTCAATAACCTCAAAATCTCTAGTAGCATATTCCCTCTAGTGTCCTCCAAAATTTCTTGGATTTCTATCTCCTCATACTCTTCCTCTTGGGTTGCTTCTTCTAAAGCACTTTCTGAATAATCAATCAGTCTGGCCTTCAAGGCTGGTTTACCAACAATCCACCCCAACCTTCATAATCTGGAGGGGGATCCTTCCTTATTAATTTTGGAAGGCTTGTGAGATTTGCCACCTTGGCCCCCCGTGGCCCTACCCAGATTCCTGTGGGTCCCTTCCATAGTCTCTTTAATATTTTCTTCCTCTTCATCAACCTTTCTCTTCTTACCCTTCTTGATCCCAAAGGAGCTGGGGGTATCAATAGGGGTCTTTTCAGGGTCATCAATATGCCTAATTCCTGAAAAGTAATCTCCTTTTAAATGATCTCCCTAATGTTTAAGGGAATATGAACACCGTGTCGCCACACCCTCCAACCTGAAAATTGCTGCCTAAGGTTGGCACAAGCATCAACGACCCTGTTGCCTTCTCTGTAGGTATGGGAAATCTCAACTTTGGAAAACTTTTGTAAAAAAAATTGGATATCAGTAATGATGTATTTTAGCTTGATTCCCACATTTGAAGCTTTATTAATGGCATCTATGACCATCTTAGAGTCTCCTTGTATATTCAAGTTCCTTATTCCTAGGGATATAGCTAAATTTAATCCCCATAGTAAAGCCATTACTTTAGCATAGTTGTTGCTCTGGCATCCAATTCCACCAGCATAGACATCAGACATCCATCCTTTATCATTCCTTATAATTCCTCCTCCACTAGCTTTACCATCCAAATTGGATGCCCCATCAAAGTTGAGTTTCATCTAGTTAGGTTTAGAGGGGATCCATTTAGTATTAAGTCTCTGTAGTATTTTGGAGCTATTATACCCAGGGATCTGATTTAAAACCTTCCATTTGGCTACAATTTGGCTTTCAGTTTGAGATAGGGGTTTCTCTACAACATGAATATGAGCTGTTGTAACACTTTCCATAATGGTCTTAGTAAAGGAGTTAAACACTCGAGAAGCATTTCTAGCAGTGTCCCTAAAATTTTTGTGATTGCGCTCTTTCCATAAAGTCCAACTCAAACATGGCAGAGCTTGCTTCCATAATTCCATAAGCCAGGGATGTGTGAAGGTTGGGTTCTAGCTGAGAATTACTTCTTTAAGGTCAAAATTGTAGACCCATTCAATACCAAAGTTGTTAAGTATTGTGCCCCATAATTCTTGGGCAAACTCATAGTGGATAAAGAGGTGTGAAACTGATTCCTCTTTTGAACCACACAGGAAACATCTGTTAACCAAAGTAAACCCTCTCTTTTGAAGGTTATCTTGAGTAAGGATTTTGTTATGAGCTGTAGCCCACTAAAACATGTTAATTTTTGGAATAAGTTTATGATTCCAAACCTTTTTCCATACATCTTTATTTTGAGCTTCAAGAAATGAGTAGATGGTAAGCAGATTTGATAGAGAACAATCCATTCTTATCTAGCCACCAGTATTGTTCATCCTCCCAAGGAAAGAGAGGGATTATGATCTCTTGAATGCACTGATGGATCTCTCAAACTCTTGAGAAAAGCTTAGGTTGGTGCACACAACAATCCAAAAGATTTTTCTAGCTCCTCATCCCATTGTTATTTTCCATATAATCATGGACCCTATCTCCAAAAAATTGGGTAGTCAAGTCAGTAATCTCTCCATAGTTTCCATGTGTGATGAGATCCTTGTCCTTTAACCAGATATTGTCCCAAAATTTAATATGCTAGACATTTCCAAGTTTCCATCTAATTCCCTATTTGAGAAGGCTTCTACTTTTTAGCATTTTATTCCATATCACAGATCCTTGGGGTAATCCTGTCTGTTGAAGAAAGTTGGAATCATCAATGCTATGCATGTATTTGGCATACATTATTTCCCCCCAATCATTGTTTTTATGGATCAGGTTCCAACTAACTTTTGAGAGAAGGGCTTTGTTCATGTTCCTGATGGACCTAATATTAAGTCCACCATGAGATTTTGGAAGACACACTTTTTCCCATTTGACTAAAGACATTCTCTGTTTGTCTTCCACTCCCATCCATAAAAATTTCCTTTGGATGTATTTTAGTTTCTCTACAAAATATGCAAAAATTTTTAAAAAGAGACAGGAAGTATGTAGGAATACCTTGTAGCGAAGCCCGAAGAAGTTGCAGTTTACCAGCACTGCTGAGTAGTTTCCCCTTCCAACCAAGAAGTTTCCTCTGCATTCTTTCCATAATTCCATTCCAAAATCTAAGAGATACCTCTTTGACTGAGAGTGGGAGACCTAGGTAGGTAGCTGGTAGGCCAGCTTCAACACATTCTAATATATCAATGATTATATGTCTAAGTTCATTAGGAGTGTTAAATAAATACACATTGCTTTTCTAGAAATTTATCCTTTGTCCTGACTCTCTAGCATAATTATTTAAGATATTCTTCCATATTCTAGCTTTAATCACCGATGAAAATGCCAAAGAATATGGTATCATCCACAAACTACTGTACCACCATAGGATGAAGGGAGGAGGCACATTTGATGCCCATTAGCTCTTTTGAGGCTATATCTGCTTGTATGTATCTTTCCAGTGCCTCAACCATAATGATGAATAAGTATGGGGAGAGAGGGTGTCCCTGATGAATTCCTCTTGAGGATGAGAAAAACCCTCTAGGAACACCATTAACCAGCACTGAGAATTTTGGAGAAGAGACTGCGTTCCATAACAAGCGAGACATTTTATCATTAAACCCAAATTTTTTGATCACTTGGAACAGAAAATTCCATGAGACTCTATCATAAGCTTTAGAAATATCAAGCTTGAGAGCAATCCTAGGGATTCTACTCTTATCCATGGAGTGAATAGTCTCATGTGTGGTGATCACAACATCAAGAATCTGCCTTCTCGGGATGAAACCTTTTTGAGTAGGAGAAATAATTTTGTCTAGCAAAGGTTGAATCCTCATGACCAGCATTTTAGTACATAACATATACACAATGTTACATAGACTAATGGGCCTAAAATTAGTGAGGTGTGAA